>JBBMOI010000003.1:15680000-15740000 GCA_038088405.1 Porites divaricata
GCCAAATCTGGTAAAATTAAGCCCATGTTTATGAAAATAAGTTTGATAAAAGAGCTCTCACAGTTCTATTAACAGATTTGCGAGCTTTCTTTGGAAAATAAAGGTCTGAAACAAGCACAAGATCACAGTGTGGAAATGACTGTAAACAGACTGCCATCTTGGGTCAAGCACGTGCTCAAAAATTTGCCTGGTTACCAAGCATCAACATTCAGTTCAAAACGATCGATGCCAAAATTTAATGATTTGTTTTGAATACAAATTGATTCATTCGTCGTTTAGAAGTCATTGAAAACCGATAACAAAGAAGAGGATAGGCGGCTAGAAATTGTAGAGTCAAGAATTTGACTCAATTTTGTTTTGTTGCCGAAAGATACTCGGTTATAAGACACCCTGAAATTATGACAGTCTGATTTAGAGCTATCGAGCGAACTTTCGTTGAAAAATTAATGGTGTGTCTTGTAAGCGAAAAAGGTACGGTAAGTCTTTTTCTGGGTTTGGGATTTGTTCTTTTTAAGTGTGGGAATTTGTATTTTTAAACAGAAACATGGTGACCAAGATTCAGGATGCTAATAATTATTTTAGTGGGATAAGGAATTTAGAGATAGAACCAATATCTGATAAAGAGTGGTCTTACCTGTATTTTTCTCAGATACCACTCTTTTGTCCCATAACAACTGTATCTACCACTGATTAGATACGTACAGGGCTTTCAATAAGCACCAGCGACCAACAGAACACATCTACTACATTGCTCAGAAAAGTTGGCCACTTTCTTCCCCAAAGAAGGACTAACAAGTTTAATAACATCGTAAACAAATCATTGATATATCATAACAAGAGATCATGTGACCTCTTGTCATAAAAGCTGATGGAAATGTCATTTTATATGTTTTCACAGCCCTATTATGTGAATGCTGTAGTTCAGTCAATTTTTCACATGCATGTTTCGTTATAGCGTTACGTAGAATTTGTTCATGTGCAAATGAACATTATGTGATTATTTTAATTTGTTCATTACAAAATTGAAGGATTTGATTCAGTGGCTGATAAATAATAAATTATTGAAACTTGAATTAATGTTACATTTTGTTCAGTGTACTCAACTGTTCTCAAGTTAGTCCCGAGAACACTGGAAATGGTACTTTAGGGCTTTTCAATTTTAAAATTTTCTGGGAGACCCTCATAAAAGAAGGGGACTTTTTAAATGCTGGAGCTCTTGATACAGTCAGTTACTCTATTCAAACCTGCTGGCTTTTTTGCATGCATGTACTTCTGCAATCAATATGTTATTGAAACCCCCGATACGTAGATAGATACTTTAATAGGTAACTCCTCTAGCCTGGGGTTTTTAGACACTACATACATGGTCTGGTTGGGAGATGAGAGAAACATGAACTTCTCTGAGTACTACATGTAGCTAATAAAAGCCCTTAGGATTTTGGGATTGTGGGAACATTTTCATCGGGATGATAGGATTGAAAACCCCCGCTGGGAACTCTCTATGTACAGAACGTAAAAACAAACAAATACAGAAATGGGCTGCAACTGAGGCATACATCTATAGTATTTGTAACAGCAGATTGTCCAGTGCATAAAAAAATAAAGTTTGTATTTAAGTAAGAAATGTGGCTAAATATCATTCTGTAGGCAAAGTTAAACTCGAGCGAGTTAGCCAGCGGTCTTCTCCCACTTCAGTATGTGACCTACAGGGCGGCCCATGGGGAATTGCAGGGCTCCTTGTGTGCCCTTTTGCTATTGCATTGTAGCTTTGCTTCTGATCGTAGTGGATCAATTTTTGCCTTCTTGTGAATCGTTGTGGATTCTTGCTCCCTCAAGTAAGTATTCCCTTAGGTAAGTATATCCACTGAATGCATTCAGTGTGATGATGCTGGTTAGTGGTCGCTGTTGGGGTGGTTCCCACATTCCAGGGCTGCTATGGATACCTCCTCTCTGGTTATTGCTTTTGGCCCTGGCACTAACCTTTAAGGCACCTGCTCCCAAGCTCATCATTAGCAATGAGTTTAAGATGCCCTTATAACTTCAAATGTTAATATTTTTGTTTGATTATTTCTTCACCTTGTAGAGGGGTGTTCTTTCTGCTGGTGCTACAACACTGGTAAGAGTGATTAATTTTTGTTATTGATCATAGTTTACTGTCACGTATATGTTGTTTAATTAACCCTTTGACTGACAATTTTCTTCTGGTTTTCTGGTTTGAAAAATCTCTTTCCCTCTGCACAAGTTAGAGGATGACATGCCCTTGACCATTTAAATTGTTGACATCACAAGCAGTACATGTACATTATTGATGTGGATTCACAGGGGTGGTTACAAGTGGATTGGGGGTGAATGGGCAAAATGTAACGTGAAGTGACAAGACCCTACCAAGTGATAGAATCAAAGTGGAACCCTGATACAACAAACCTCTTCATAACTAGGTCCTCAGTGTGATTTTCTTTACCCCAATAATAAATAATTATAGTAAAATATTTAAAAGAGCCTCGATATAACAAAACCTTGTTATAGCAAGCAGATTTTGCCAGTTTCTTGATCCCTTCGCTATATCGAGGTTTCACTGTACCAGATGATGTACTACATTGATTGATTGTATTTGCCAATTGACCAGTTGCTTTAATACATTCATTTTTGTGTTTTCAGAAGTCCAAGTTCAGTGCAGAGGCCATACAACTTGAATCGTCTTCATTCAATTCTGGCCTTAATTTTGGTAATGCAAACATGTTGTCATTAGTAAATCACATTGTTTTGCATTGAAATATTACATGTTTGTTTAGTGAAAGTATAAATAACTGGCCAAGAGGATGTTTGTTCTACAATCAGGTCATTAAAAACATAATGTTTGCACATCTCGAATGAACCTGCAGTAATTTTTTATGTCTATTGTGTAATAGACCTATTCTGCTACTCAAAGTTGTGCCCAATAATAAATATTCAAATCTCCCGGGGGCAAGATTCTTTGTGTATTGTATTTGCATTATAATGTGGCATTCACATATAAATGATATGGAAATTCCTGAAACAAAACATTTTATGAATTGTGTACAACATTGAGTTAGCCAAGTAGGTCTACAGTGTGTATACACACTTGAGGCCCTGTTAGGTTAAAATTCCAACAAGTAATGTACTTGTACCTTATCGGCACTTACATGTAATTTCGCAGTTATACAGCTAGTTTACCGGTAATTTTTTTTTACTTTAATTACTTCACGTGTCCTTTTTTATGGTTTTTAGAGCTTTCTGAAGAGTTGCAGCAGCTTCAGGAAATGGCAAGAAAGTTCAGTCATGAGGAAATTGTTCCTGTTGCTGCTGAATATGACAAGACTGGTGAGGTAAAAAGAGAATTTTTTTAATTTACATTGTACATTATACATGTAGTTTGTCTTCTTCTTCCTTCTTTCCTTTTTTGTTAAACAAATTAGTGTTTGTTTTTCAGTATCCCTGGGAAATCATCAAGAAGGCACATTCTCTCGGACTATTGAATGGCCATATCCCAGAGAGTTGTGGTAGGTAACCTCTGATTAAAAATATCTGTTTAACTTCAATGTTTGTTTATTGTGTTGTTTGTACTTTAAGAACTCTTAAATCATTATTGAGAAAAACTGAAGGGTTAAAGGGACTTGATCCTGTACACAAGTGAAGAGAGTGTGGTATTGCAATGATTATATGTATCACGCAGGAATTTTTGCACCTTGAAATTGAGAGCTGGCAACCAGAATTTCAAGGCTAGTCATAGGTGACTGAACAAGTTTGAACAGCCATTCCAGAATTGGGGTCATGTCATTGCCTTTTATCAGAAATCAGAAATGGTACAACTTTGCTTTGTTTTAAAGTGAAAGCAAATTATTGTTTGTCAAATATGGTTTTAGTAGACTTGTGCAATTAATTAAAGTTACCTTTGAGGTGAAAAAAATCAAGACTCTTGCTAGCACCTTAATTTGGTTGTGATGTATTCTTTGTTGGCTGCTGTAGTCTAACTTTATCACAAATTTAATTGATGCAAATTAAACCTGATTAAAGGCAAAATTGTATTTGTTCTGTGTTCTCCCATGGTGTTGTTTTTGCAATGTTCATCTTGTAGTTTTCACTGTATTTTTTGTCGTTTGAGCTGATCATTGATGCTTGATCTGTTGACATTCCTGAGTTTGTCATAAAGGATTTTATTCAGGGATATGGTCTTTTGAGTGTGGTACATCATGTCACATTGTACAGACTTTTTGACCATGTTTTTAACTAATGCTTGCAATAATGTTTTCAGGTGGAACAGCTCTGGGGGTCCTTGACGGATGTGTGGCAACGGAAGAGTTGGCTTATGGTTGCACTGGAATTCAAACTGCGATTGAAGCTAATTCTTTGGCAGTAAGTTGTCATTGTACTCATGCGATGATTTTAAAAAAATGATTATGGTATAGGAAAATGGCTGAAGCTGTTTTACATGATTTTCCATAACATAGCATTTTTTTCATCCACAGAATCAAAAAAAGTTACAATATCATTACATTTCTGTTCCCAGCGTAATGTTAATATTTCTTGTAGTGAAAGGATCAAAGAATAGGGAGATAGCAGTGATGCTTCCATACCATGCACTGTTCTTTTCTGCTTTCACATTATAGATGAGGTATTTAACACTGTCACCCACTTAAGATTTCTTTTGAAGAACATGACATTTATTGCATGTTGAGGGCTAATACCCGAATTTACTGTCTATTCATCCTTTATTTTTGTGTTATAAGGAAATGCCTGTTATATTAGCTGGTAACAAAGAACAACAGAAGAAATATCTTGGACGCATGGTGGAGGAACCTCTGATGGCGGTATGTGTACATTGTATCTCATGTATGGTGGAACTTCGATATAGCAAAGGGCTAAGGGACAAGTAAATGATAAGCTATAAAAAGGCTATAATTGGCGAGGTTGGGCAAAGAATGTCATTCGTTATTGAGGACTATGTTATTATAGAGGTTTTTTTATATCAAGGTTCTACTATGTTTGCCTCAAAGATGGAGCTACAATTAGGACTGTATTGGCTACTGGAATGCCGAATCTAGTAATGTTGCAACTCCATGTATATTCAATTGTTCATGTTGCCTTGGATACTACTGAAGCGTCAAATTTTACCTGTCATTTAATAAACAATGGTTATTTACATGTATACTCTGAAGGCATATTGTGTGACCGAACCAAGTGCAGGATCTGATGTGGCAGGAATTAAAACCAGAGCTGAAAAGAAAGGAGATGAGGTAAGTGCTAAGAGATCTATCAAATCAATGTGTTTGTTAATTAGTGTCTACTTGATCAGTTTTATGTACAGTGTAGGCAACTACATTCTACTCTTGCCTTGTGGACTCCTTGCTGTAACGGACACCCTGATAATATGAACCGCAGCTAAATCCCAGGAAAAAATGCGTGCGACTGAAATAAACTCTCTCTATTACGGACTCGCGCTCATGAGGACACTAACTCAAGGTCCCTACAGTGTCTGCTCTTAAGGGAGTCGATTGTGGTAGGTCGTTGTAGAATAAGTGTGATAAATGAATTAGAAACTACTGTATGTCAGTGTATCAACTAACCCATGTGTACTGTATGTACAACGTAAGCTGGAAAACACATATATTTGTCAATAAATGCTTTTGAAGCTACCTGGGTAAGCACGTGCATACAACCTAAAGTAGAAGCAGTGCAGTGTGTGTAGGAAATAATTACATACATGAATCCATACATGTAGCAATGAGGGAGCAAGAGATACGACACGCTGCCGAAGACCGGAACTACTGGAGTCATCTGGTTGCCGCCTGCCAGGACAATCCGGATTGAACCGCAGACGAACTTAGGCTGGGTAGAAAACGAAGACCCCCCCCCCCCCCCCCCCCTCAAAATCAACAGTTAGAAATGGGTATCTCGACCTTACATCTGAGATGTGTAGAAACAACAAGATCTTCAATTATCAATGAAATGACCAGGATCTTCGTTTTTACATACCGCCTCCCCCCCCCCCCCCCCCCCCAGACGTAGAAAACGAAGACCCCCCTCAAAATCACTTGGATACATTTGCATAATACGCGTATAGCTGTCACATTTGTCCCCTGGAGTTTTTTATTGCCTGCTGCTAAGAAAAAAAATTATTGTCTTTGAAGCAAAATATTTCGGAAAGCTCTTCGGCGTACCATAAATCTTTTTTTCCTGAAAAGTAGACTTCCTAAGCTTTAAAAGGAGACCAATTAATATAAATCTGTACGTTGAATATTCGCGGAGTTAAATATGATTTTTCGAGGATTCTAAGTTCGCTTATAAGACCACTAAATTTTACGTAAAATGACCTGTGTGCAACTTTGGACAAAAACACAAACTTCAGTATCTCGAAGAATATGCTGTGTAAAGTTGGGATTTCAAATTCTTTATGCGGTAGAACAGTTTAGTTCACTATTTTCTAGGTAATTTTCGCTATGTAGTCGAACTGAGTTCAAACTATTTCTCGTTAATTATGGTAATTCATGACATTTCTGAACAAATTGACAGCGCGCTCGTATAGGTAAAATCTGTGCGCGTTGGCACTTAGTGATAGCTATAACTAGTACTAATAATGTATCATTGTCACTGTGTTGTAGAATTGTTAAAAATTGTGAGGATGAGACATAAATGGTCGTGAAGATATCTTGTTGTAATTTCTAGTATGTCATCAATGGACAGAAGATGTGGATAACGAATGGAGGTGTTGCTAACTGGTGAGAATATTACAAGGACAGCTATTCTCCATTACTGTGTATCTTCACTGCTAGAAAAATCATGAAAAAAGTTACTTACCTTGCATATCTGTGAAACGTTTCAACCCAAGAGTCATTTCATAAGTAGGTTGACCAAATTGACTTAAGTTTCCAATCAGGTCAATAGCCAGAGTTTAATACCATCAACTGACGTGATACAACTCACTTTGGCTCTGAAGATGACTACCGCACAGGTTGTCGAAACGTCAGTCACTGTCAACAACAACTGTCCAATTCAGGACTTCGTTCACCCGGACGATCATACTCAAGCTATTTATACCTTGTATAATTTGTTTAATAGGTATTTTGTCCTGGCACGAACTGATCCTGACCCTAAAGCACCAGCGGGTAAAGCCTTCACTGGCTTTATAGTAGATGCTGACGCGCCAGGAGTTACAAAAGGGAGAAAGGTGTTTTTTTTTTCTAGATCATTTCTGATTGTGACTGGAAGTCTGTTTTAAATTCTTCATGAACGCATACAGCACCTTGCTTATTACATCTTGTATATTTATTGCAGGAAATGAACATGGGCCAGAGAGCTTCCGACACACGCGGCGTGACCTTTGAAGATGTTGTTGTACCCAAAGAGGTTAGATGTGATTTTTAACATTATGCAGAGGAGGGGACTTGGTTAAGGCCAACAACACAGACTTGAAAGGTAGCAAAGAAAGAGCAGCCCTACCCAAGAGGAAATGCAATTTAACTCCTGATTCAAGTTTCTCTTTTAGCAAATTAGAAATCCTTTGTTAGTAAATTTTTAGTACGTGTCAAACTATCTGTATAATGCTTTTAAATCGCTGGAAAACAGCGCAATATAATTGCTTTGTAATTATTGTGAATATTCTTCCGTATTTGGTCAGTCGTTACACAGTGAGACGCCCCTGGCATGTGGGAGCAAAATTGAGTTTGTTCTTACATTGTTGTAGGTACATGTAGAGCTGACCGTTTTCGAAAGAGGCATTTCCAAGGGAACTTGAACTTTCTAAATTTTGAAGTAATGGAAAGCAACGTTAAACACAGATTAAAACCTTTTGTTGTTAATTTGGGTTCGTGGTAACTCTAGTATTCTTTAGAACGAAGATGTGTTTTTTTTATTTCGTGTTTGTTTAGAACTTTCAAGCAGTCTCAGATCAACTACAACAAAAGATATTTTGACTAATTACTAACTGATCTCTTTGCAAGAACGTCCTAAAGTTCAGTAACTTTCTTGTTGTGACTTTGTTTCCCTTTTTAGAATGTCCTAGGTAAAGAAGGAATTGGTTTCAAAATTGCAATGGGAGCATTTGACAAGACACGACCTCCGGTAGGGAAAATTTTGGCTTTTTCACTTAAATATGTGTATCAATTATAAAGTTTTGTCTTTCCTGGGATTGTACCAGATTTTCTTGTAATTTTAGTTTGTCCTCGAAGTGAAGGGAGTTGTAATTAATAGTTTTTCATAGGTAAGCTTTCTTTAATTCATAATATTTATGTAAATAAAATGTGGGCAGTAACCGACCTGTACTTGGTCTCTCCCAAATAGGTTGCCGCAAGCGCCGTTGGTCTCGCTCGGAGAGCATTAGAAGAGGCGACCAAGTACTCGATGGAGCGAAAAACCATGGGAAGACCCATATTCCAGGTAAAATGCCATCTCAAGCGTTTAACAAGTGAACTTGCGTAGTTTTCTGAATCACACTCATGCTATTGTAGATTTTGAACGAGTCCTGACTACATGACATTTGCGCCTCGGAAATCCCGTTATTACATTTAGGTCTTAACCAACGGAACAATTGAAAAATTATAACCCTTTAAGCCCCGATATCCATAAACATATTCCGGCTCTAGACTGATCTCATAGCTTTCCTAGTATGGAATATGTTAAGCCAAAATTTTGGTTAAAAGATCAAAGCCTTGTTCCTTAGCCAATCATTTTATTAGTTCTTTCAACCTTTCATCTTGACTTTGTATTGAGACATCGCTAGGAGAAAATTGATGTTAGTGACTCTTGGGAAACGTGGAATAAGAGACGCCCCTATTAATGCAGTTTATTCTCTGAATTCTCTTTTCAGCACCAGGCTGTAAGTTTTATGTTGGCTGACATGGCCATTGGCGTAGAGACGGCGCGCTTGGCCACGTACCGCTCGGCTTGGGAGGTCGACCAAGTGAGTTCAATATTATGCATCAGCTTGTGCTGTAAGGTTCAACCCCTCCTTTTTTCCCAAAGGTTGCCAAAATGAAGAACTATATCTGCCTTGGTAAACAAGCATAACCTCTGGGCTTGTGATTCCCTAATTTCGTTGTTTCCCTACTTAAGCTAGCCTGTGTACAGCCGCCCCCTCCCTTCCCCTTAAAGAAAGAGACGGCTGAACACATGGCTATACCAAAGCGAAAATCATTCTCGTGCCCAAAGCTGTGATCCGCTTGGCCAGTGCGACGGATCGAGAGCTCTGGCTGGGGCTGCAGCAGGAATTCCTCAAAACACGGACTTCTGGCTTTGTGTGCATCATCAGAATTTTGAAAAAATAACGGTTACCAACGGTTACAAAAATGTGAATCTACTTTGCTCGCGCTTTTATCCTGGTCCCAGCCAGAGCTAACGATCCGTCAGATTGTTGACACATGGATGGCAGCTCTGGGCACGAAAATGAGTGAAAATCCATTGAGGTGTAACGTGCTTGTGTATTTTTAGGGTCGCCGCAACACTTATTACGCCTCTATAGCTAAATGTCTGGCGGGAGATGTCGCCAACAAGTGTGCGACGGATGCTGTGCAGGTGGGTAGCCAACCTGGATCATTATATGTTGCTGGGAAACTGCCCACCTACCCCTCCCCTAAGCCAACATTAACACTTCGTTCTCACTTTGGGCAAAATGTTGGCTTAAGGGAGGGGTGGGTGGGCAGTTTCTCAGAAATGTATAATGATATAGAAAAGTGAGCAGAGCAAAATCCCTTCGTGGTTTTCTCTTCCAAGCTTCTGCCTCAGCTGAGACATTTTTCCATATTCCTTTGGTTTGCAGATTTTTGGCGGAAATGGATTTAACATGGACTACCCAGTTGAAAAGCTGATGAGGGATGCTAAAATATTCCAGGTGAGCCCGCCAACTGCTGAGTGTTGAACCTGCCAGTGTGTTAAATTGTGCTTGCTTGAAACGTAAGACGCATTGGCCTTGATGGTAATTTTTGCAGTCAAGTTCTCGTTAGTGTTGATATCATGAATAGAACCATTCCAGTTAACCGATCCTTGCACTCTTTTGATGCCTTCCCTTTTCCCTTGCACATCCTGTGAATTACCTAAGTGTAAATCTACACATCGTTCTTCATTATTTAGTAAAAAGCCTGAAAGTGGATTCTAATGCGCCTGCGCTGTGTGCTGCTGAGTGAAGACAGGGTCCTAAATACCAATCGTTTGGCCATTTCCTAGTAAATGCCGTAAAACGTTAATGTTCTAAGTGCGCATGTTCATAGTCACAAACCTGAAAGTGGATTCTAATGCGCCTGCGCTGTGTGCTGCTGAGTGAAGACAAGACTTTGAGCTTACTGCAAAATCTAAGCAAGCGTTACGAAAGTTTCTTGCTGTTTAAAGTGAGAGATACGTTTTTCTGTACTTTATTTAGTTGAATGCAAGAAAGCTACAGCAGACCCCCTTTAAGCTTTGGAATCTTATTGTTACCATTAAGTAGGATAGTTGTAGCTCTGGTGCCAACAGTATTAGTGTTGCAACAAGCAGTTAAATTTTTAGCGCCTCGTTCCTCTGACCTTGTACTATTTTCCTTCAGATCTACGAAGGAACGGCGCAAATTCAACGCATGATTATTGGACGAGAGCTCATTGAAAAGGCCAAGATGACAATGTAGAACCAAAAACCGCAATTTGCACCAAAATGACTTTTATTACACTTGATGGTGATTTATAAGTTCTGTATTAATTTTGTATATTACTGAGTAACGAGATTTGGTTCGGATTAGTGCTGTGGCAACCTTCTTGCATTTTGAGTGACCTTAAACGTAAGTTTTTGTGTGTGTAAATAAACTAAAAATATCTAAACATTTTTAGAGTTCACAACTGTTGTAACATTTCCGTCTTTTAAGGCTGTTTCAGTTCTGGTAACTGTGACGAATATCGACACATAATTCCAAATGATATCATTGAAGAACCAGAGACAAGGAATAGCATTGGTCAGCATTTTGACTAAATTCAGTGCGCCTGGAAATCTTACCTTATTAAAGTGCACAGCATCGTTAGAGTTAAAATAAGTCATTTGGATAAATATTCCTTATTGTCACTGTTTACTTCGAGGTCACTTGAGATCTTGAGATCTAACCAAAAAAACGCTACTTCCCGCCAAAACTCTCTGAGCGGGAAGCGTTGCAAAATCTATGACGTCTTAGAATAACAGTGCACTGTTTATACCCGCGAATGTTGATCACTTGCTGAGTTACAATTTTGATGAAATTAGTATACACGTAGAAACCGTTCGTCGTGGGCTGTATAACAAGTCACTCAGTGACTGGTCCCTTGCGAAACTGGTGAAATTTATATCCTTCGAAGCTTCAGTGATGTTTCCCTCGGCTCCGCCTCAAAGAAAAAGGGCATTGAGATTCTCGTGAAACAAAGTAACTTTTCTCTTCCGGAATTGATATATATTTATTTGCTTTTGTACGTTATTAATTGGACTGTAGGGTACAGCTAATACCCAGAAATGATCACTGCTGTTATTCACGTCCATAGAGTAAGGCAAGTAATTAAATAAATCTGTTTGAAAGGGTAGTGGTCTTTGTTCTCTTTTATATTGTCTGTCTGCCTGTTTGTTTGTACTCCACTGTGGCTCCAAATGCAGAGTTTCACGTCCTTCATACATAACCAAATTTGTTTCCCCTTTAAATATATATCATTTATCCATTAAGAGTAAATAATACTATTAAAAGGGGGCTTGGGGTCGGGTTTACCGTGCTCGTTTCATTGCAACAGGGTGACAAAGGAACAATTTCGGCTTCAGTTAATGATCTTTTTACGCATAGGGACTTGGGTATAATGGTATCTTCTAGGGGTCATAGAAAGCCTGACTTTTTTCCAGAATTGTGCGGATTGTTCTCTTTTGGCGTTTAAAGGAGCTTTGTCACTTATACTACTAATACTTCCATCAAATGGAGTGAAACAAAAATAATCGCTCAAAACATTATATAGAGGATATTAATAACAGCAAATACAACAGTAGGCACGGATTGACAAATTTGAAGAAGATTAAGACAGAATCCCCCAGGATATTGAGTAATTTTAATTTTCAGTGGACAAAAACCTTGTACCAGAATAATTTAAAGAATATTGCATTCTTTTTTACATTTTTCAGGAGCTTAAAGGAGCTGTGTCACGAAATTCAGCCAAATTAGGAAATTACAAAATGCCCGTTAAATTAAGAGAAACATGAAAATAACCGCTCAAAACTTTAAAGGAAGGTTAAAATAATACAACAGAAACAACAGATGCCACGGATGGACAAAACTGAAGAAGATTGAAACGGATTGAAATTAGGATTTTTGAAAACTGTTCAGCCTAACAGTTTTTCAAAGTTGATCCCTGCTGCTTGCAACTTCAAAAATAATGCTCAGGAGACGTATTTGTTTGTCTCGGATCTCTGATTTTGTCATGTACATGCAATTTCTTTACTTACTTTAAATTCCATAGCGATTGAGGGCGAGTAATTGGCAATTTAAACAAAATGAACTGGACTGCCGTGACACAGCCCCTTTAAGATGTAATAAATCATCTGTAGTAACACCAAAAAAAAAATTCTCATGGAAGTCTGAGAAAATGAATGTCACGTTTCTCAAGAATTGTGATTACACAGGTAAAATTCTGAAAATTTCCTGTGTAAGATGTAATTCTCTGAAATTTGACATTCATTTGCTCGGACTCCCATGAGATATTCCCAGTCAGGAGAGCCAATCAAAACGCGCGATATTCGGAGGTTGACTAGCCAATCAGAGCGCGCGAAAAACACTAACCGCTGTTTTGTTAGAATGATTCAGTCCATTCACTACTTTTAGGAGATTTATTCGACGGGGCGAACGGGTTCGTCTGATACACAGCCGTTTTTAGTGTCGTCACGCAACGTTCCTCCTCTGGGGAGAAAAAACGCCTGTGTAGGAGACTACGAGCGGGTCTGGCACCAAACAAATGTGAATTTGCAAATCCTTTTCTACCTTCAACGCAATGAGCGAATAAGCTTTGTCAGATATCGAAGGCATTCCCTACAGATGCATCAGCTGCAGGAGAAGTTTCGTGGCCTTCTTGGGTGAAACCCCACAAACCACGCTTCATTAAAACGAGCTTCACATTGTACTTCCAGGACTGCTAATTTCTCCAACCCGTTCAACTTCTCGATTTTTGTGATCTCTGCCACGGACACCTCCGCCATACGCTTCGGCAAAATAACAGTCACGTAACGTACAGCACTGGTTTAACGTCCTGGGCCCATAACCTGTTAGAATGATTCAGTCCATTCGCTACTTTTAGAACATTCATTCCTTATATATTCACTGTGTTACACTTCACGTAGCGAGAGAAAAAAGCAGAACAGAATAGAACTAATATGTCAAACACGTGTCAAAAGTTCATTGTGAAATTAGCCAATCAGAAATGTTCATTGAACAACATAAATTATCATGTGAAAGGTTTGAACCCAGGAGTCATTTCAAAAGTAGGTTGAGTTTGATCGTCCGGGTGAACGTAGTCCTGAATAGGACTGTTGTTGTTGACAGTGACTGACGTTTCGACAACCTGTGCGGTAGTCATCTTCAGAGTCAAAGTGAGTTGTATCACGTCAGTAGATGGTATTATATACTCTGGTTATTGATCTGATTGGTCAGTAAAGTCAAGATGTTATTGGTCGTCTGTCAGTTAAGCCGCGGTGTTATTGGCTATGAAGACTCGTAATCAGTAATTGGTGCGTTTCGATCCGTCTATTGTCACAGTTAAGCAGTCGTCTATTGTTAGTCAAATTGTCAGTTCTCCAGTCGATCTCTCGTAGTTAGTTTCGCTTCATCTCGTCAATAAGTCGTTTGTACGGCGCTGGTAACTGTTGGCTACGATTCAGTGGCGTTTGTTCTAAGTTAGTGAACCAGCTTTCCAAAGTAAGACGTTGATGGTAGTCTGTAGAATACGTTATACATGTCGCAGAGTCCCAGTCAATTTGATGTTTCGTCTGTAAATGATGCTCAGCAATGTGATTATCTTTACAACGTTTTTACAACACGAACTTTGTTAGACGGAACACCCACAGCAACACTGACACTCAGGCGAACGTCAACTCTGGCCCTGTTACGACAGCTACTGTACCGTACATCAGAGGTACCTCTGAAACTATTGCACGTATATTACAACCTTACAATGTACGTGTTGCACACAAACCCATAACCACTTTACGACGCCTGCTTACTAATGTCAAGGACAAAGACAAACCGGAGGACAGACAGGGAGCAGTATACAAGATCAAATGCTGCGACTGCCAGGCTTCTTACATTGGTGAAACCGGCAGAAACCTTAGCACGCGACTGACCGAACACAAACGAGCAACGAGGAATGGTGACGTCGACAATCACATTGTTGAGCATCATTTACAGACGAAACATCAAATTGACTGGGACTCTGCGACATGTATAACGTATTCTACTGCCTACCATCAACGTCTTACTTTGGAAAGCTAACCACACTCATTGTCAACAACAACAGTCCTATTCAGGACTACGTTCACCCGGACGATCAAACTCAACCTACTTTTATAAATTATCATATGTAATTCCAACATGTTTTAGTATAATAAAATAGAATATACGACCATCCAGGAAGGAAGAGTCTTATCAGAATATAAGTCTCATAAAGAAAGACTCTTCTTGATTTCGCAAATCAAGAAAAAATTGGGCGTTGTGTATACCATCATCGACGATCACTGGCAGAAACGCAGTAACCTGCGTGTAAAACCGTGTACTCCGTTTGCTTTCTGAAAGAGAAATTTTTATGCAATTCCATTTGCCCGCCTTGTCAGTCCCGGGGATGAGGCATTAGCAAATTTTGCGCTGCCCGTGGGTCGCACTTTTGCCAACCCCGGGGCTACCCCCGAGCTTTTGACACCCACGTGGTTTCCTGTCGGATTATAACTACACATAGGATTTTACTGGAAAAAAAGCAGATGGGTTCATCTGTCATGGACGGGACAAAATTGTAGAGGGTTGTAAAGGCGTGCCCTCGATTTTATGCATGCATTTCGTTATTGCTTATCAAGCCAGAATTACATAACGAAATAGGAAGCTATCGACGTGAATCAACGTTTTTGGGTTATTGAATCAAGGTTCTGATGATATTATTTGAACTGAACATCCTTCCATCTTTATAAGACTATCCAGGACAGATAACTTAACAGTACACTATTAATTTTAATTTCATTAATTTCAGAACAATACTAAAACCATAAGCTGGTGTCGTGGCGGCATGAAGTCTTAATTAGAATAGCGCTATAACAAAGGAAGACATTAATTGAAACAAAGAATCGCACATTAAAATGCCTAAAATGGCACTACTCGACTGTGCGAGGACGAGGCATTTGCCCTCTTTTTTCTTCCCCACCCCGGAGGATTTGACAGCCCAACTGTCCCCCCCCCGGGAATTTCCCATCCAAGGGAAAAAAATGTCAATGTCGGGGGTCAGCCCCGGGGCGGGGGGTGGGGGAGGGTTGGCTTGGCGCAGCTGGAATTGACTGATGCATTACTACCATGTCCCATTAAAGCAATTTACCGAGGCCTTCCTGTGACAGTGTTCAAATTTGTCTCTTTGGGGGTGTCTCGTTTAAGTGGCATGAGTGGTGAAAATCCATTCAGTAACAGTTACAAAGACAATTTGCAAGTATTTTTTTAGAAGGATCGTAGGTGGCCAGACCCATTAAGATCAGTTAAAAAGCCAATTTACAAGTATTTTACAAAATGTATTAGCTCCTAGGCTATTTTATCTCGCCGCTTGGCATCTGAACAAAGCCTTAAGTCACAAATATAGCATAAAAAAGCAAGAGTTTAAGGGATCATTTTAAGAGTTTTGTGCGTAAAGGTGCGTAGGGTCACAAGTGGCCAAACCCATTTAGAACAGTTCCAAAGACAATTTGAAGTATTTTTAGAAGAGATAAGCCTTAAAGCTATTTTCTCACGCTTCTATAGGACAACTGAACAAAGCCTGAATAAGGCCAAGTCGACACAATTGTACAATGGAATTAACTCTGTGTCGTGCATAAGGGTCGTAAGTGCCCAGACCCATTTAGATCAGTTATAAAGCCAATTTACAAGTATTTTACAAATGTATTAGCTTCTAGGCTATTTTCTCACGCCGGCTGACAACTAAACAAAACCTTAAGTAACAATTAAAGCACAAAAAGCCAGGAGTTTAAGCCTCATTTTAAGATTTTTGTGCGTATGAAACATAAGTGGTCAAACCCGTCTAAAACAGTTCCAAAGGCAATTTGCAAGTATTTTTAGAAAAGATGAGCATCAAGGCCTTTTTTCTTCACGTCTCTACGACAACTAAACAAAGCTAACAGTCACAATTGTAGAAGGAAAAACCAAGAGATTAGAGTCTCCATCTGAGAGTTTAGAGTTCATTCGGTGTGCTGTACGTGAGGGTCGTAAGTCTAAGTGGACAAACCAAATTAGAACAGTTACAATTACAATTTGCCAGTATTTTACAAAACACTGCATGAGATCAGCCTCAGGTTATTTTTGCACGCCTGTCAGACAACTAAACAAAGGCCCATTTATGGCCCAAAATACTAAGAGTTTAAGGGACATTTTAAGAGTTCTAATTTGTCTCCGTGTTTCGCGCGTAAGGATTGTAAGAGGTCAAACGCATTTAGAACAATTACAATGTCAATTTGCAAGTATTTTGAAAAAGAATCGGCATCAAGGCTACTTTCTCACGCCTTTTTGACGACTTAACAAAGCCCAAAGTTATTGTCTCTGTGTTTGGGGCACAGAAGGGTGAGAAGTGGCCAAACCTATTTGGATCAGTTACGATGACAATTTGAGTGAATTAAAAAAGGGATGTTAGCGTCAAGGCTATTTTGTACGCCTATAGGACAACTGAACAAAGCCCGTAGTCACAATTACAGAACAAAAAGACTGAGAGTTTAAAGGCTCATTTTAAGAACTTTTTTGTTATATTGTCAATATAGGCCTTGTGTTGAAACAATAGATAGTCACATGGCATTAAACACAGCGTTAATTTTTTGTCAAAATATTGTTTGCGGACAATAAGTTGCGTGCGGAAGACAGGTGCTGGTCAACAAATATCTTCCAAAATGGCCTTTCTCTTTGTTTACAGGAAAGATAATTTTAAATTCGGTCTTTAGAAAACTCAAATAAAGCCTAGCTCACTATGAAATGATAAAGGGGCTAAACTCCTGTACACCGCTAATAATATGTTGGTCAATGATGTCTGATTACTACTGAGGTTTTGTATTTTAGTGCAATAAATATTCACCTCAATATGGAAAATGATTGTTCCGCCATTTTGACTTTTAAAATCGGCTCTCGAAACAATGAAGATTCCAGGAGCCTATCCACCTACCCTTCCCTCAAACTCAGGCATTTTGCCCCATTGAGGAGTTAGTGTTCCTGAGCGTTGGCTTGGGGGGAAGGGTAGATGGGCAATTTTCCAGAATCTTACACTGATCCATCGAACTTTCTAGACAAGTCTACTGACTTTCTGGTTACTGTTTACTCATAGAGGACTTCGCCGTTGAAAAAATTAGGTTCAAAAGTAGAAAGAGCCGGTTAACTTGAGCAATGTTGCAATTTTTAGCTCTTTTCAAGAAACAACAAAGAAAATAACAACATTCGAAAACTGCGAAATTGTTGCATTACATTCTTTGTAATTAAGTTTTGAGTTGTTCAAAGCGAAGTTCTCCGAAACTGTTTCAATATATTGGGCTCAAATTTTCAGAGGTCATAATGGAAATGTTATACTCTTTCAATAATCAGAGACATAATTCGAACAGCTTCTTCAGAAAATGAAAAGAAAATGTTAATTAGGCAAAAAATGTAAACAAAGATTCGCCCGTAGTGTGGGTACCAGTAAAAGGGTGTCAACTATCCCTGCACCTATACGCGCAAGGAAACATGGGAAGGTTACAAGTTAACGCAAAGAACCACGGGAAGGGTCAACCATCCTTGCGCGCTGCGAAAATGGTCCAGTTCAAGACTCGCCAACATAGGAAGTAGGATAAAAGATACAAGGCGATAAAAGGATGCTTTTCCGTAGCGTAAAGAACCACCAAGTAGTTAGACGTCGAATTAAAGTAGCACAAAACTCAGCGACAGCCGGACGGTGCGTTAGATTGATCGTAGTCCGAAATTAGAATATGCGGAAGCTTACAAATCTCTTCCACCAAGATAGTTAGGCCACTGTAGTGTTAAACACTGTTACTTCCTTCCTTTACGTATTCGATAAAAGTGAAAAACAAATTGCGCTTCATTCTCTTTTACTTTTTAAAGTTCAACTAATTAAATTACATTAGTAATTTAAAAGCAATATTCATTGTTAGAAAGCCGTACTGAAAAGTGATTTTTGTAAATCTTCTTTGAAAATTTTGTGACGACGTAGCAAGCTGCCCGCATACTCAATAGTATGTGGTTTTGTTCAAAATGGTTACCTAAAAAATGAGGTCTAATTATGATTTATAGAACAAAAGCAGCTTAAAAGAGCAATTTGTGGGACCTCCGAGAACAATGGTAAAACAGAGTCTTATAAAAAAACAGAAAAACTTTGGAAAATGTGGTATTTTTTTCATCAGCATAACGTGATTTTACTTACCCCGTGAAACAGATAGTAGAATACTACGCACTATTATGCACTAATTCAATTGTCTTCTTTAGTTTATTTGTAGCTACTTTGCACTAGTTGTTATTAACTGTTTCACGGGTCAAGTAAAATGGCTCTAGTGAAAGTTTCTTTATCCACCATTAACCGCACCTTATTTATACGCACCATCATGACGCTAAGTGGCGCGAATTAAATCGTTTGCAAGAGTCTGATCATGTTGTTCTGTATATCCAAGCGTTTTGTTTGCTTGTCTGTTGTCTGGTATATATTACTGATATCTAATGATATCTAATTTCTGTACTCGGGAAACCTAAGTTTTGAGCACTTGATTTTCAGCCCGGCGACAGTTTTTCAAATCCTTTTTAATAAACTCATTATGTGATATATTTATGCAATGTATCTCATATTATGACCAAGAATCATTATAACGTCATAATTATTGCGTGTGATCAAATCCCCCACCTTGGGCACATGCACAGAACAAAAATACATTCGTAAATCACGGCACTGTGACCGCGATTTCTTTCAAAGGTCGTGAATGTTTTTTGTGTCTTTATAAATGAAAAGTTGGAATGTAGGTTTTTTTATCTCCTCGTAACCTCCTGTGGAAAGCTTCTCTATGTACGTGTCTTTCGTTGAAAGCGATCCATCGTAAGGCTTATAGTAAAAGGGATTTGCGTTGAAAGAGCTTTGAAAGCGTTTTCTTTCTCAATCATTATTGTAGTATTACTTGTATTGCGAATGTTCACATTGTCAACAGGATACTGGAGTTTCTCATAAAGTCATAACAATGGTTTGGTGAAGGCCTTTTGAAATGACATTCCACTGAGACCTCACCTTGTTGCCCTGGTGGCCGCAAGAACTGTTTCACTTTTAACCATCGCATGGCAAATAGACGAAGACAATTGTCTTTGCTTTTCTTCAATGTGATGTTATGGGACTCCAATAACAACAAAGCCGGGAGAAAAAAGTAAAACTGCGTTCGCTTTTCGACACTGCGCATTGCCATGTTAACCTGCAACCACGACCGGTCTGATACAAATGTGACAGGCAGATAAGTTGTATCACGTTGTGGGTATATTGCATCTTTCCAGAAAAGTCTTTGCTAATGATATGACCGAAAACTACAAAGTTGGTCTTGTTACGAATGTCAAAAACTCAGTGTTGAACGGCTTAGACAATGCCGTTGCAAAACGAGGAGTGTTTAACACTGTTTGTCAGAAGCACTTTTTATAAATAATCTAAATAAATGTGGTTTATAGCACTAATTTGTTGACTTTTTTAATAAGCATCTCTCTTAGTGGGAGATGGGTAAGTATAATATACATTATTGTCACTCATTTACGGAAAATGGCCGATATATTGAACAAAAAAACACACAAAGCCTCTATTCACTCAACGCGGCTCATTTTAACTAAACTTTGTGCGGTCAGATTTTTGGCTTCTTTGATAGAAGATAAAGCATTTTTATGATCACCTTTTAGGCAAAGGATAGCTAGAATAAAGAAATGTTGAAGATTAAAAACCATTTACCATAATCACATGTGATAAGTGTTTTCACGTGCTTTCTGGTAACACAGAAACGAAGCCTTTTATTTACGTGAAGAAAGCAAATATTTTCATTTCGATGGACATTTCTTTTGGGCCAAAGCAAGCGATAATAATTGAGGCTTCGGTCTTTTCTTTTATTCATGAATATTATTCAAGTTTGTTAGAACTGATAGACCGGCGAGTTTTTAAATGAGCGTAAATTGCGTTGCATTAATATTTATAAATCGTCTGAGATGGGTATTTTTTTCAAAAGAGCAGGCATTGTGCTTTGTTTAAACAATTATTTAATTCATGTTATAGTGCAACTCATTTTATTTCGCGGACCCATGACCATTTTCGACTCTAACAGTTGCTCGAGATAACAGCTTTTTAGATCAGTGTTGAAAAAAAGAAAGAAAGGCCACATTTTGATGTCAAAACGTATGGTCGTTTGTCATATTTGAGACATTATCTGACTAATAAATATCATGTTTGACCATGTTTGTTTATTGAATAACCCTCTTCTTTTTAAAAGCGATATAATATCTTCTGTAGAGCCAATTGTGTGGTATCGTTATACAAAGTTACTTTTAACGCACAATAGCTAAGCGCCTTATCTCTCAAAGCCTCGCATCCCTCATTAAGTAACATTTGGCCGGTTGACTTTCTAGTTCTGTATGCTTACTGAACTGATAACTCTTGTTCTTCTTCGTAATCATAATTTCTTGCGCAATTCGTTAACAATCAGAAAACGTGTTACCTGTGAGTTTTCTTTATATGTGGCAAGTGCAATTCAAATCAAGATGTAATTCATGTGACGATCAAAAGAAACTAGCAGTGCTGTTGACTGTGCTGATATCTTGCTGCCTCAATTAGCTTCAGTGTCAGCTCGGCTCGAAGGGTTCTCTCTTTTTGCGAACTTTTCATTCTTTTAGTTCTCTTCTTTTCCCATTTGCTAAGACGATCATAAAGTTTTATGTCTTAACTAAATAAAACTGGAATCCTCTGGTAAATATCAAGACAACGCATAAGTACACATGTGAATAGAACAGGACAGAACACGACATAATCGACCTATTTTTAACTTTCTAAGTGCTCATTGCTTTGCTTAAATTTAAGTTTAGTTGTCAGCTAACTTGATACCGTCGGTGTAATTATAAAGCAATGCAACGCAGCTTGATCATACTTATAGCAAGCTTAAAAAAACCGCTGTATTTGGGATTCATTTAAAGTTCTACAAAAGTGTTCGCCTTACAATAGGCACATCCTATCAGTTCGATCATGATTATGCAGCAATCGACTGAAAAGTTTCAAAGTTCACTAAGCGTTTTCTTCATCAATGCTTGTTCTGTACTCGTGTCGCATTGTATGACGGCGAACATCAACTTTTCTGTAGAATCGCCTTCCGCAAATCTTGCAGGGGAATGGTTTAATTCCTGTATGTCTCCTCATGTGCGTTAACATGTTGGAGGACTGGCTAAATACCTTTCCACACTGCTTGCATTGAAAGGGTTTCACTCCTGTATGCATAAGTGTATGTTTCTTCATGTCAGACTTGCGAAGGAAGTTTTTCCCACAGTAACTGCACGAGTACGGCTTATGATCCGAGTGAATCAGTTTATGTGTTGAAAGACTCGAAGGCCTCTTAAATTCTTTGCCACATTCCAGGCATTTGTAGACTTTTGTTTTTAAGGCAATCGAGTCGTTAGGTGCAGTGTCATTGCAATTTTTAGTCTCTCGTCCCTCAAGGTCCCTGAAACTCGTGGGTACCCGATAGCTTGGAGGACCTGCCGTGGGAATGAACGCTTCTGGTGGGTACGGTCTAGGAATAAAAGACGACTGATGAACTACATGGTTGAAGTTCATCCCAGTTGGGTTTCCACTAAAGCTTGGGCATCCAAAAGGGTATGTAATACTCCCATACCTCGGAACGGGCCTAAACACAAGCGGGGACGGTGGCGTCATGGGGAACGTAATCTTAGGAAAGCCAAACTGCAACTTAGAGTCAAACAATTCAGGGCCGGAGCGTCGAACAAGGGTGGGAAGTCGGATATGTTGGCTTTCCTTTGTGTTCGGAGTGTGAGTGAAAATAGAATCGTGAACAAGAGAAGGCTCTGTAGTGCAAGCTGGCGTAGTAGAAGCCGCTGATTTGTCCGCACGTGAATTCTCCGTTTTATTTTCTGAGGGAAAGATGACAACAATACAACATAAGCATTGAACTCAAGACTAAAGGAAATGTTTGACAAAACGCGAATTTTTAGTCGATCAGAGATGACACTGAGGGCTGATATCCTAATAAAACGAAGGTGCTTGGACAGTACTGCTGCGCATTGCTGCTTGTGCGCAAAGTGCTACCAAGTAACGAAGAAACAGAGCAGAAACAGAGAAACTTCATTTGCGCGTACTGACTTTTTGAAAAATAGAATTCTTTTCGTACTTTTACCGTTGACATGATGTTTGTTGAGGAAATCCATGGATTTTTAGCATGATGCTAAAAGGATAATTTCATGCGTGATTCAGGTTCCCATTTATGGGCACGCAGATGTAAAAAAAGAACCGTCCCGCACATTGAAGTAATATCTGCTTGTGTGGGCATTGTTTCGAATGACCATGTTTCTCTGATACGAAATCTCTCTGCAGATCTCGATGTTCTGCTTAATCTGCTCTCTTTTTTAACTGTAAGACTAAAGTCAATAAAAACTATATTTTTTTCTTGTGGGTAATACGCTATTTTTATCAGTTAAACAATTAACTATCACAGGCGGGGTTGCAAAATAGAACATTTAACAAAATAAGATAAATTCTTTCAAACGTGATTCTCTAGAATCGACCAATTTAAAGCGATTTACGAAAAAGGTTCCTTATGATTAAATAAATGGTGCATTACAAATGAATAGGTTTTCTTTCCTACCGTAAGATTTTTAAAAGCGATTTATCTTATCAAATAAGTGTTCAATATCAAGGTAGATGTAATGGACGGGTATAGCAGAGAGCAGAATTTCTGTCATCTTTCGTTAACAGCCAAACACAAATTAGCTCGTAATTTTTGTCTTTTCCTTTGTTACACATTTACTTCGTTAAAGATAAACAGTTACTCTGCTCTTTTATTCGCTATTTGTGCTTAAAAGGGCGTTTTTAAAGATGATCGAGAAAGCTTAGCTTATTTAGAACGGATAGTTCGTAGCTTGGGAGCTATCCTTAATGGCCAAGGCCTTCTTATATTTTGTAACTTCAGGAAAGACAATGATTATTGAGACCGGTGGAATGATCTTCCTAGGTAGTAAGCAGTGGATTTTGGAATGAAACCTCAGTTTTGGTCGATGTTGCTACTCTAGCGTCTAAGAGTAATCCTTGTGTTTGAGACTTCCTGCGTGATTTCACTCGGTGTGGGGCGGTTTCCCCGAATCCAGCCAGAATTCATTTGACGACAAAGAAGTGTGACCCTCGTTAGTTTTTAACACGAAAGCGTACTCGGGACAATCAAATCATGTTCAATTCATTTCTCACTTCCTCTTGATTATTCACAATTTTTTTCTAAAACAGGATTGTATGTGTTCTTCTTTTTTTAAAAAAAATTATTCCAAGCACATAATTTGTCGGGTACTTCTCTCACCTGAAATTTTTTCTTTGCTTGTGTTTGAAGATTTTTCTGTAGGACCCGAGCTACTTTGCCTTCCTCTTACAAGAAATGAACGAGGCATGTTGTAGGTAGTCTTCCGATTCCGATCGCTGCCTTGATAATGACAGACAATTACAAGAGCTGCTCTTTTAAAATCCTCTGCAAATATGTAAATTGGAGTTTAATTAGTTTTCTTTCATTTCGATACCTTTTCATAGAGCAGTGCTCCATGTGGTTTACAAGTGAATATTACATTGCGGCATGGTCCTTTTATCAATAATTTGCTTGTTCTTTTGCTAGAAACGTATTTCAGTCCGCCAACTTTTTTCGACGGATTTAGCGATGATTCAACATTTAAATCCACTCCTACGACTTTGTCGCTCGGCATACAAGTTGGTATTTTATTGTAAATTTTTCAAATTGGTCATTTGTTTTGTCTCTCCCATTATTATAACTATCTGAAAACAAACCAGTGGTAAACAGATGGAGATTTAAACAATAGCAATTTAAACACAATTTTGGTTTACTCTTTTTAACCGTGATTCCTTAAGCGATCAATTCTTCGACTAGTAAAATTAACCTAACTGTGTTTCGTTACTTTCGTAAGCCTGCTTTTGTTTGCTTGCCGGTCGGTTTCATCTCTGTTATGGTGAAAAGAGAAAGCAGAACTGGTCGAGATTTTCGTACTCTTCTTTCAATTCAGAGCTAAATAACGTCAACTTGTCGGAGGTCTTAATATAGGATAAAGCTTTCACTATAATAGTTGTAAAAAAGGTCCTTGATGACAGCTTTCACGAAGTTCTAATTTTTCGACCATTCGGTGAAAAACGATGCGTCGGCTTTTTGTCTCAATGAAGCGTCTATACGTGTTTCTAGACCTGACATCTCCCTTGAACACGCATGCGCTATACGTTTGTCAGCAGATGGCTGATTTCTTATGGTGAGTTATTACAGGGGGATTTAGCCTTAAAAAAGAAAAAAAAAATCTGATCTTTTTTTTAGTTTTTACTTACTCCGAAAATCATAGAAAATTATATCAATTAATCTCAAACACAATTCTCTCCCAACTGTTCTTTCCATTTTGTTGCATGCTAATGGAACCCTTTTCAATGATATTCAATTGATGCTGTTAAAAATATCCTAGAGACCACATTCTTTTGGCTTAAACATGGCCATTTTATTCCTTGGTTACTTCTATCGAAGATGATATATTATTCATTGCACCTCGTCCTTGCATTTAAGAACTGGTACTGGGCATTTGGTAGCACGGGGAAATGATGCTTTGTAATTCAAACGTGGGTATCGCTCAGTCTATTTGAACCATCCAGCTTGTTTACAATGTGTCACTTCGCAGCTATAAAGGCCCTCTTGAAAATCACATTCTACAAATGTGTCCAGTCTATATGTTTAGCTGAAGACACTGTGTTTAAACAAATACCCAGAAAAGCGGGGTTACCGGCAACCTTGCGTCAGAATTGATCTTGCTTGTGGGTGTATTGTGCTTATTGTAATTCCTCTGGAGGAATATTAGACTAATCGTGCATGGTAGTAAAATGAGAAGTGGTAAGGTGTTTTTCTTTGTCTTCTCAGTTAGACAATAGAACAGGGGAGGAATTGCGATAGTGTATAATGAGACAGTGACCCAAACACTTCTCGAGTTCTTTGTTCGTTCACCTGCTTGTGCCCTAGCTCTATCACGGCGAGAAAGTCAATGATCTTCCTCCGTAGTCATGAAAATTAATAGGCTTGCATAATTAAAGAAATTATGAGAGGGTGTTCTTCAAATTTTCTCTTGCCCTATGAAGCAAGTTAAAAGTTCAGCAATGAACCAAACCGAGTGAAATCTTCCATTTTATAATTACACAGTAAACCGATTCAGTAACCAAATGAAATTCTCCAAAGCAGTTTTCCCTAAGAAAAATCTAAAAAAAGGCAATTAATCCATTTCTCTGCCCTACTGCTCTTAAGTCTTAGTTATATACCAATAACATGCCCTCTAGGCCTTTTGATATCTTCTTGCTGCAGCGATAATTTTATCCGGCGCTTGACTAAACGAGTGTTGCTTTATTACAAGACGTTTTTTTCTCCGATGACGAGTTTATTTAATTTTCAGTTCAGTTGAAGTAGGACAAATGCCGGTAGTTAAAATGGAAATTTGGTCGTTTGCACTTACAACTCCAGTTGTCACGTGTGATAGGGCCTTCATTGTTCTCTGGGTTTGACAAGTAAACAAACAAAAAAGACCTTCTAGAGGAGATCTATAGCCCTTTAAATGATGAAGTCCAATGTATGGCATTTTATTTTCAATATCAGACTATCATGCAAGTTAAAACCGTAGTTACTGAAACTTAAACGACTACAAACAGCACTTCACGGCCTCATTAACGTATGGTGACTATTGAAAACCTTAATCCCGTATTTATAGTTCTAATAAAGTTACCTATACACGGCTGAATAGCCAAGCTATTCTTCTCACCCAGCAGTTTTTTCACAAAGCTTTGTCCGCTCCACGTGCTTTGTTAATCCATGTATTTGCTGTGTTTGTGTGACAGGCTTTGCATATCAATATTTAGTTTCGCCCAATGAGAAAAGTGAAATTAGCACGGTTTCAAGGCAAAGAAGAATGAGCTTTTTTACTTCTAGTGAAAGTACCACGAGTTGAATAAACCTTGAGGGGCCTGTAAACTGAAAGACTGAAAAGAATTTCTTTTTTTTTTTTTTTCAAAAGAGCGGCCCGATCAAACAAAAAATGTTGAATGCAGCTAGCATTTCTCATAGTTATTTTTAGTTATTTTTTTTATCAAAAAAATGTAAAACACAGGCAAAACAGTACTTACATAACATCACGTTTAGCAGAACGGTGAGTATACAAAACTTGGAGCAATGTAAACTGAAAAGAAGCATTTTTTTCTAACTGATAATTTGTCCATGATTTATCATCACTGATCGATTCATTGGCAGTTTCGCTAAACTCAAAGTTTAAGAACGCGAGAGCCCCTGACTACTCTTTTTTTACCCGAGCCGGCGGCGGACCTGAGTTCAGCGCCGATTCTGATTGGTCAGAACTATTTTCTATACAATCAGAAAGCTTCTGAAAGGTCTCGACATAACAAAGTTTCAAGAGGCTCTGGCGTTTTTTTTAACTCTGCCTGCCAAACAACCATTTTCATTTTTTTTTCGAGAAGGGTTAAAAGGAGAAACGTGGGATTTGTACATAGAGACAAGCCACCCGCCAAGCAATGCGGATATTATACCTTGTAAAATAACGCATTTTTACAAATTCAAAAAATAATAATAATAAAATGAATTATAAAATAATCTGCCTCACTAATATCATTCTCGATTTAACTCACAATGAAAAAGAAAATACTGAGATATCAAAGCGGACATTTTCCTCAGGGGGGGTTTGAACTTGGGCATATTTAAGCACTACAATTTGTTTATGATGCATCAGAGAATAATCACTACCCTTTGTTGTGATCGGCTAAGATGTACTGGCAATTAGATTATAATAAAAAACTACTTCCTCTCCAATTATTGTTACGGAATTAAGCCACCATAAAGTAATAGACCGGCAGTCAACAAGTTGAACAAGTTAAAAGACTATTCAGTGGGAACCTCTCGTCCGGCAATAGTCTTGTCTCTATACGGCGTCTCCCCAAACTGAGAGGTGATCACTGATTGAAGTTGTTTCAATATACCACCAGTTGAGAGTTCATTGCTTGTAAAATTTGTTTCTATATTTTGCTTGTTTGCTAGATGTCGGCAGGCTATTATAAATCATTATGATGTCCGAATTTATTGTGTTCCTTAAAAACATAAAAACGAAAAAATCCTTGGCCATGATTTTTATTGTAGGAAATTGCATCTTTTTAACATTGCTGAAGGAAATAGTTTGTGGCGCTGCAAACTAAAATCAAAAGTTAATAATGCCCAAGCTACTTTGCTTTACGTCGGGTCTGTCTAGACGGGCAGCAGCGTCAGGTGTTGTGCCGGTGGTTTATTCACTCGTTCATGCTCTCACGTACTAGTAATATCATTTTTCTAACTTCATGTACATGAGCGACTGAATTAGATGTACGCTGATGATTTCAGACAAACAACGACGGTCTCCATAGACTTGTTAGGACTGGAAATTGCTATTTTATTAAAAGTTAAACGGCTTCTGTAGTCTTACCCAGCTGTTGAAAACAAAAGAGGTTTTTCTTCACCATAGAAACCAGCTCTAAAAGTGGTACGATTAAGAAATAGACGCCCACCCCTATTGAATACTGTAAATTCTCATTCCATTGTGAAAACTGTTACGTTGCTGCTCATAACATACTTGCTAGCCAAAAGGTGCAACACTGAATGACCATGTTAAAGAAAGAGGTCGTAAGACTGAGTCGTTGTAGATTTTCTTTTTACTTGACGGGAATCAGATCCGTCTTCTGCCACGCTCATTTTAGGAACGTCTTTGAAACTCGCTGACGGCTTCTTGGGTGCAAGTTGCATTGCCTTTCCACTCAGGAGCAATCTTTCGAACAAGTGTTTTATAAAACGGAGCTAACAACGCCTCAAATGAGGGTGACGTGGCCAGAAAGATTGCTTTATCGTGTTCTTTGTGGAGTCCAGCCGTCTCAGAATTTGATTGCATAGCATGATTAAGCCAAACAAGCGTTTTGAAAAGATCATAAAATCTTTTTTATTGATCCTAGGAGAAATTGAGCGAAGAATTTTGTTTATAAATTATTATTTCCACTCGCCGATTTTGCTTTGCCCCATTTATACCTTGTTTGCCCCTCCCTCCATCCAGTTCCTTTTCTGTATGGGAGAAAAAACTGCCGTCGCTTACGCACAATTCCGAAAGGCAAAAATTATTTATTAGTGGTTTTTTTCATTGGAAAATGGGTAAACGGTGACGTTTTTTGGTTCCATTAGAATCTTAAGATTAATGATTTCAGTTGTGGCAGATTTTTTCATACTCTTTTACTGTCGCTCTTTCTATCTAAAACAGAGAATTAGGGGTCCTTTTTAACGAATTATAGCCCGCAAATTCAGGGAGAGTGGAAAACTATACTACAACAACAAAAACTTTTGAAAATCGTACAGAGGAGAAAACCTCTGAGATGAATGGAATAGTCGTCTTAGACTATTTTAGCCTTTCTAGAGCTATTAAGTTTTTCAGACACCATTAATTTGCTCTTCATTGAACAAATATTTTACAGAAAACAGTAGTTAGCGGGTGTCTCTGAATAACCTAAAAGCTCTCATTTGAGACTGATCTCAAGACAGTCAAGGGACCACGCGAGAGGGGAAAACGATACGAGGCGCTCGACAGATGATAGTGGCCCGGTCGCTTCGTGAGGTGTTTCTCTTGTGATGAGTCCTATTCTAAAACAGAGAGCTTGCTCTCAGGATAAAGCTTCTGAGCAGTTCAAAGGGTCAGTCCATACAAGTGCAATTTCATACAAGAGAGAATTTCATCAGGCAGGTTATCGAATACGTTATAGGATTACATGAAGCTATAACAGTGGAGTTTTTCGAAAAGGATGTCGAAGAAATGATGTCGAGTGTGTGCGGAGCGTTTACTGGGTTATGAAAATTTAAATAGATGCCGTACTGACAGGTTTAACTGAAACTGAAACCACATAATATGGAAACTTTTTGCGAATTAATATTTTGTCGCGAACGGAGTAATGTCTTAACTTATAGCCTTTGGTTGGCGAAGTATAAAACTCCGTTATTTCTGTCAATTTGTTTGTTTGTTTATTCTTTTTGGGGTGGCACTTTCTTTGTCGATTGGTTCTCCTTAACCGAAATGCTGATCCCGCGAGAACTCTAAACATGTCGAAGGTGAATGTGTTAAGCCTTATTGGAGTGAATCAGTGAAGTTATTGGTAAGTGGGTAGCGCATTATTCATGTCCACGCATTCATAGGTTTTGGTCCTGTTTGATAATAGGTTTATTGAAAGAAACAGCTAGAGGGACGGTTATTCGTATACATAATGACTGAACTTAAATGATTTTTATGGCATGTACAGATAAAGTGGCTAATACTTATTTCAGTGTGAAGGGTTCATGAGTGTGGGCATGAGTCAGCCTTTCTGCAAAAAAAGTTTCGTTTTTGTCCATGATAAATCGTTTTTTTGACCAAGCTTGTTCGACAAAGATTACTGGATATTAGCCACCCCACTGACTGGCTCCCGCTTGGTGAATTAAGCACAAATGTTGAAGACTATCAGTCCGAGTCAAACAGTCTCACTCTTTCAATAAAATTCAATAAAAACAATCATGATTCAGAAAACTTTTCAGTCAGTCAAACGGCTTCAGGACTTTTAAAAGCTTTCACGAGAGAATGGCATTTTACTTTGTTTCTGGCAATCAAAGGTAAAACTGTTTCGGGGGAGGAAAGGATAGAAAAGGGAGGTTAAAAGTACCCCCCTCCCCCCGGCCCATCGTTAAAAAAATGTGGCACCGTCCCTTATATTTGAAGAACAAAAGAAAAGTTGAGAAAATGAAGAATTCAGACTTTGAGCTTGAACCCTTATCAACGTGGTACGATCATCATGTCTCAAAATAATATTAAGAGGAGTGCCAAACAAAGAATGAGACAATATTTAGACAAGAATATTGTTACGGCTTTGCCGGGACATTATATTCGCCAGTGTACCCATTTTGAAGACACCTGCTGGAGGAAGTCAATATGACCAATAATGTGGGGCAAACTATAATTTTATGTTTTCACAGTCACAACGAGGATACTGCTAGCTTCGTATTAATTTTGCGTGAATCAATGAAAATCTAAATAGTTACGTATCTATGTCCACAATGCTTTTACAGATGGCACACAAGAAATACTGTCTATACTTTTGTTAACACCATTCCATTTTTCAGCCACACTCAACGGGATGTAGCACATGTTACTTTGTGCTTCATAGCAATAGTTTGTGTTGCACGTACGCTTATCTACTAAAAGTCTGGTGTTTTAACTTCCTCTGCTTTGAAACATGTGATACGTGGGTGGAATTTTAATATTCGATGCAATTGATATCTTTGATGCACCTTTTGAATGCTCTTTAATTTTGGTGTATCCATTCCAATCACGTCTCTAAACCATGTGCTTTGGTCGCCGGACTTAAAGGTGATACGAATAAAGAGGTTGTCACCAAAGACCTGCGAGTGGCAAGTAGATCTTTGTTTTTTTCCTAAGCAACTGATGCAGTCCTGTTAATGTGCTATAACACCAGGACAATGGGTTAGTGAGACTTTCGGCTTGTATGTGTTGACGGAAAGTAGAATTAGGATGTTCTTTTACTGTATAGGTAAAAGAGAGCTCACAAATATGTTCCATATTGTATTTGTGACCGATTAGTAAATTGAGCTCTTTCGGCTGTTTCTAGCCGGAAACCTTTCCCGAATTCTTGAAACGTAATTAAATGGGAAAATTAAGTTGGACACTTAATAATTATTACACAACAAAGAATGCTTGGTAGAGACCAATTTATTGGGCACATTATGGGTGGATTTCATTGGCAGCATACGCGTATAGCTTTCGCATTTGCCTTCTGGAAAATTTTTTATTGTTTTTGAGCCTAAAAACAAAAAAACTCCAATAGGCAAATCCGACAGCTATGCGCGTATGTTGCAAATGAATCCACTATATTTAGCGTGAAGAGCAGAGAGAGACCCAGTTGTGTTGAGTGTAAGTTTTAGTAGTATTGTTTTAAAAAATGGTTAGCTTTCAAATGACATAATGAGCAATGCTGTGTAAAATACATTAAAATACAACCGGTTGCAACATATAGCTTGATTGTGTGAGTTATAAGATATGGTTTTGGATTACAAATCAAATTGAATTAAGTCAAAGGAGAAGAAAACATACTCTTTTTCATAGAAGTTTACTTTTGTTTGTGTGATATTGTAGGATTGTCATCAGTAATGCGGTTGCAGAATTTTCAAAGGAATGGGCTTATTTTAGTTGTGATTGAATAAAAAAAATCATGGATTGGAGCTTTCGATTGAACCGCGCGTATTTGACGGTTTCCTCAAGATGTATTTTCGTTTGGCACTTCTAGTCCGTCCTTTGGAAAACTTATTTCATTTGAGGCCTTTGAGTGGCCACATCAACGAGGTGAATTTAAAAAAGAAATAAACACGTTAGGATCGGCATTAGTATAGGTAATAGCATGATTTATAGTGAAATTTGGCATAAATACCACGAGCGATATTTCAAAATTGTTATACGTAATCGCGGAGACAATTTTGAAATATCATGAGTGGTATTTATGCCAAATATCACGTACAAATCATGATATTTTTCGTTTATACTACTACCCGCAAAAGGTTTGTAATTTTCACATGTAGGTATTTGAAATTAACCTGAAATACCACTACTCTAGCCAATCAAATTGCAGAAATTTCTTACGTAGTAGTATAAAAAGGTTATTTAATGAGAAAACGCAAAAGCGTTTTAACGGAACAAATCAAGTGGCCGTATAACAAGATAGATGGCGGTTTAAACGTGGTTGCCCTATCGTGGAGTTCGACTGTATTTTGGGTGTTTGCGTACGGCCAGAGATAGGAAGATTGGTACATGTATGCGCTGACCATACCAATATATACTGTCAATAGTTCAGTGCCAAAATATGAAGTTTGAGTAATTTTTTAAATGGTTAGAAATTCCAATCTTCCCGTTTTAAGGAAGAAAAACCGTTAGCCCTAGCTGAATGTCTCCCAGTTATTTTACTGTTCTGATTCTTTCGGGGAAGGTAACAAAGAAGTAATAGTTAACAATAACTATAATAAAACCCCGCATTGCATGCAGTTCGTAAAGAGACAGAAGAGAAGTGGGTGAAGACCTCCGTGGTGTGGAGAGTCATTCGTGGGATAGGTAGGAAGGGGCTCATGTTAATTGGGACGAACTCCTGTTTGATCCCCTGTTACCGTGTATGTATACCGTGGCCGCGATAAAAAAGAACATATTAAACAAACAATATGCTCTTTGCTCTCGTTAAGTACCATTCTATTCACACAGATTCTTCCTTAATTTGCATTTTACATCTACACCTTGTTTAATTTTCTTTTTTTAAAAATCTAGTGGGACGTACATTGCTTGGAGTGATTTTCATATTTACCTTTATGAGATGCTCTGTTTTATAATAAAGTTATTGTTGTAATGTTGTTATTGGTTTAAAACGATCTATGTATGTAAAAACGATAAAGATAGGAAACATGACATTGACGAAAACGCGTATTATATTCATTTGATGTCGGAGTGAAGGTTGATAACTGACAAGTGGATCGGGGTAGCATAGCCTTTGCTTCCCATAGCCACGCTCGGCTCGATTCGCTCGCATTCTATTCTGAGCCTGTTTGCAGGCTATTAACGGTACGAGGGGCAAGACTACAAAGATAGTCACTTAACCCTGGGTTTACGCGCTCATTCAGTTTAGTTTATACATATGAATCCAAAGTGGCCATGATAATTTTATCATGTCCTTATCTCTGTCGGGTTTTGTCTCACAGCAAAACCGGTGGCCACATGTTGTTGGTCATTAAATGAATATTTAGGTTCTGCTTTTGGAAGACTTTGGGGTGAGGTTAAATGTGAAATACCGAGTAGGCATAAAACTGAACAATGATAAAAGCTGGTCGTATACATATGATCTTGATCATTTACTACAATCCTTTTTTATTAATTTCTCAAAAGTCCCGACAGCATTTTGGGAACGTAAACAAACTCAGCTATGCCTGCAATTGTTAACGATTCAAGTTTAACTATAGTTTAGAAACGGGTTGAACAAAGCTGGGTTAAGATAACCCCGAGGGTTAATGCGAATTTTGAATCAGATATGAAAGGTTAAAAAGTCAATACAGTTTTTAAAATTCTTTTTGTCTACACAGTTGATGATGTTGGATGATCTAAAAAGAACAAAGAAAATTATCAGAAAAATTCTTTTGTAACGAAAGAAAAAGAAACGCAGGTTAAAATTTAACCCCGGGTTAGCGCTTTCAATGAAGTGGGCAAGGAGGTTATGAAAACTGTTTTGTAGGCTACTCTGAGTCCGCCCTTTCACTTACTTTTGAAAAACCTGTTAGGGACATTCAAAAAGACGATTATTCACTGATTTTTTTTTCTGAGTAAAACTTCCCCGCCCTCCATTATTGCCGGTTTGCTTTATCCCTCCTACATATTCAACTTTATAATGCAAAGCGAACGCAAAACACGGAATAGAGCGTGCCGGGGTACAAAGTAAGATTCATTTTAATTTGGTGCCTTAATAATTTTTCTTCACCGTTTCGCAATTCCTGTCCCTAAAGGTTTATCCATAATGCTTTTTTCTGTGGGCGGACAAGCTTGACAAAGCAGTGACAAAGGCTTTGGGCTTATCGCAGAGTGAGACATGTGACAAATTATTGCTCTTGATTCTATCTTTTACTTTATCTATCCGCTCTTTCATGATGGACCTCACCACTTAAAGACTTAACTTAAAGACGATAAAGTGGACGCTCCTGGCCAAACATCAGTTCTTTGTAACATATCAAACAAGGCGTTCGTGTACAGAAAACTAAATTGTTACCGCTAGACAGCGTATAATGGCAGACCCAGGGTTTCCAGCTTGAACACTCAATTAGACTTACTAAAATATTGCTTAGAGACTACACTTAATTATCGTCTATAATTAAAAGGTTAGGGTTAGGCTTTCGCGTAAAAAAAAGCCGAGCTTAACTTCCACTTTTCGCTTGTATCACAATTCTTATGGATAAAAATTATGTGAAACTACTAATTTTTGTGTAGAAATAATGAACAGTAAACGGCAAGTAGAGGGGAAACTTGGTCACGTGGTACAAATTCGCGTTTGCCGTTTGACGTAAACGAGATGCTTAACCTCGCTAATATTACTTTAAACTCCCGGGAAAAAAAAAAACTAAGTTCCAGTAATTAGCTTAGCAGTTTGATCTCAGCTGTCCCGCAAGAATGATCTGTCTGACCTTGTTATTGTCTTAAAATTAAAGTAGTTTCCAAAATGACTAAGATGACACTTCCTTCTACTTGCAAGAAATAGAGTAGTCATACAGTCCGACCACTCCCTTAACTCGCCACTCGATCTGTTACCCAGATTATACTCACAATCCTCTTAGTCCAAGAGATACCAAAGAGATACACCGTTACTGCCTACGGTTACGTTCTGGAGGAACAGGTGTGCCATGTGTTTATTTTAAAGGGATTACGTTTTCTACATCATCATCATCATCATCATCCTTAATCATCGTTATCATCAACATCATCGTCATCATCATCATCTCATTATCATTAATATAATAATCATGATCGAGTCGATCTCAATCAGCCGTCGACACATCCTCTTTAGGTCGTCATTCCACCGGAAAGCATTGTTTTCGTCAGTCACCTCAAAAGGAGCTTGGATCTGAGCTCATCGATTCCGTTTTCCTTTGCACTATCATGCACATTCACTTTCAGGTATCTCATTTTTTTGTGCTCTGCAGCGAAATCCTTTGTAAACTTAGCTCCAGTTCTTTGATCTTTTCATTCTTGAGACGGTGGACAGAGGACAGGAACTAAAATAATGAACAAAACACTTTCCAATGTAACAAGATTCCGATTCTTCGGTGTGCGAGGGGGTTGGCTCTTTTAGAATCTATCGAGATATAACGCCAAATAAAATATAGAGATGGCAAACGCAAAAAGAGTTTATAAAATATTTCTTTCTGGTTTGCCAAGATTTTCTTCTTTTTTTTTTTGTTCTAGGCAATGAGGGGATCAACAAAATGCCCAGTCGCCACTTAAGATAACTGGGATTTTTTTTCTAAAGGGGGTGTATTCATCTCTTAATTCAGTAAAACGGAACCTAGTTACTTCGGGGTTTATTCCGTAACGAGAAAGAAGGAGCTAATCAGTTCACCAAGGTTTCAGGGGTTGACGAGGCTTATTTCGCAGCGAAGCGGGCTATTTAAACATGTCATTAGACACATATAACTAACTATGTCTGAGGAAATGTTTACCGCAATGATGATTTGAGGAGCGACGGTGCTAGGGTCTTCGGCTATCTCCCCTGGAGAACACTAGTACACGGAACTACTCACCTCGCTTTTTCTCTCATCAGCGAAAAATGAGGCGGAACCTGTGTCATATGTAAAGACGAGAAAAAGAAAAACATGTATCATAGTCATAGATCCATGAGATTAACTCCTAAGTCCAATGTAATTTTAGTCTGTATCAGGCACACTAGAAAGATTACATGTGTAAGATCAGAGCGGTTCACGCAAGGGGCGATGACAAGCGCGTGTTCTCCTCTCTCTCGCGCGCTGCCCTAACGCCCATTTCCTCACGCGAGTGTAAGGCTGGTAACGGCATACGCGGTCCACAACTTGCCTACATTTTTTGTCCCTAGACCTCATTAATTCCGCGCGGCCCATGCGTTTCGGGCCACCTTATGATCCAAGCGAGTTTGTCTCCCCGCTTTTCGTCTCGGAGTTTACATCACCGAAATATATTAACCGAGAAGGCTTTGAAAGATGTTGTATAGGAACTATGCAAGCTCACAACATTCAAATTCAAAGACAACTGACCCTGAGATAGACAGGCAGGACTTCGCTCAAGCTGCCACAGTACTTCACCATCCTTTGATACCAGTTCCCGTGGGTCGGACGTAAGGCCGCTGACCGACAACTCAGTTCCTCGAAATTTTTCAGGATTTGTCGTACGAAATGGCTCTTTGCCACTTCTGTCAACTGACAAGTCTTTTCGCGTCATTTTCAACGAAGAATTTGATATGTCAAACGGATTCTGTCCTGTTAAATAAACCACGGAAGTGTTGTTAGGCTCAAAACTATTTGTAGGCGCAGAAATATTATCTTCAATTACTCTGGGATCCAACTCACGCTTAGGGTAAATCCTTTCGTTGTTTGGAGCTGTCAACGAGTGGGCAACATTGAGGTCAGGTGCAGAATTCCTTTGAGCACTATTGTGTACTTCAAGAGGCAGGCTCGTGTTTATATGTACTTCATCTCGGCAAGGCAGCTCCAGTTCCAGTTTTACTGGTTTTGTATGAAAGGAGTCTTCGATTAAGGAGTCGAGAGACCGCCTAAACAGAGACTGAGATGCTGTTCTCGTTTTGCCAACACATTTATCACCAACAAAGAGACCACCGTGAACGTTTCCTGCGTCGATTCTAGCGCTCTCGTTTAACGAAGCCAAGTGATTTCTCTGAACTGTTACCAAATCTTTTTCGTCTTCAACTTCGCGCAGTCTTCTTTTTAGCTCATCTATTTGCTTGTTGGAGTCGACAACTTTTTCGGCTTCAACTCTGCTTCTCAAAAGCTAAATACAAGTAAGGAAAACTACGTAAGTAGGTTGAACATAGTCCGAGATATAATATACTGAATCAGTCAATGTTTGTTCAATAAGGCTACATGTATCGTGCGTACCGTAGCATTTGGCAATGATAATAAGTGCCGAATTTTAAACTGATTTCAGCTCTGATGATCATGATTTAGAAAATCAAACTTTCAAGGTGAGGAAATCGTAATAATTTAACATACTTTGCGTTGAGAATAAACCATTCAGAACCTCTATATTCTTAAAACAAAGAGGGAGAGGATAACAAGCGGAATGGGGTGGAGGGGGGAGGGGTAGGGAGTGGGCGAACTTCCCGTCATTAACCCCTCGCGATAAGCACTGTCAAAGGTATCCATTTCGAGGATAAACAGAGGGCCGGAATAATTTCTACGGACCACGTTTGTAAGTCGGTTGCTACTTATAAAAAAAAATGTTTTAAAACATCCCCGGGGGCAAGGAGCAGCTGACTGGACCACGGGAAAGTCATTGGAAAAAGTTTACAGCGGTAAAAATGGGAAATCCCCTGGGCACTTAATAACTGTTATTATTCATTCAAAATATTGCCCCGATTCTGATTGGCTAAAAGCACACGCATAATTCACCATAAACAGCTACTGATGACCACATTTGGAAGAATTTTGCGATTAATCAACCGATAACGTCAAAAGTGCAGCTTCCTTGCAGGTTAATGCACTGTTAACCGAGAAGACCTGGGGACGAGGTTGAGTTGTTTTGGTTGTGAAAACAAAAATGGCGGACATTCCACTCGTTTCAAAAGTAACAACTAAGCGAAATAATAGCTAAAAACACGGCAAGAACAGCAAGAAGACAACTCCAAGGGCGACATCTGCTATTTGGAGAATATTTGCGGAGCTGAACAACCCTAAACGTGCACTATCGAAGATGAACTTAGCCCGGCATCGATGGAGGTAAGCATGCTTTAGCTAAGTTTTTTTCAGTGGGAATTATTTTGAATGAATAATAAAACAATTATTGAATCCGGCTTTCGTATCACATGAAGAATTATGGAGATCTCGGAGGGTGTTATCCGCCTCGATCTCCATAATTCTTCATAAGATACTCAGCCTCATTCATTAATTGTTAATTACTGAAGAGGACGTTGAGCTAGTGACTCTTACAGAAAGTGGTTTGTCCTCAAGAGTATCCCGTCGTCCCCATTAGCTGCTCTTGCTTTTCAAGGGATGGTTATTAAAGTAAAAATTGAAGTAGTGCTTTTTAAATGCACGGAGAGTACGTTCTAGCAACAATTTGCACCAAACTGTGTAAGCCTACTTTTAAACGGAAATCCTCAACAGTTGAGTCTTTTCGTGTAATAACCTGAGGAAGAGTGAAAAAAAAAAGAAAATAAAACAGAATACTAAAAAGAGAAATTAATCAACATGTTTTCTTGTAGAGAAGGGACGGAGTAGTGAGTTGCTAGAGGGAGCAGTGCGTTGACAGTTGTCTCTAAATGAGTTTAGTTTGGGTTTCGACCTTACCCTGTGGGCTTTTCGCCGGGTTTTCCAGTTTTCGTCCCTCACGGGCAACAACTGAACTTCCAGTTTGATTGAGGAATAAAAAGACTATGGGCTTATCAGACCACGTAGAAAGGCTGGTATGTTCTACTCCTTACTAATAAATAAACTCGATTTAACTAGTGTGGCGATATGAAATATGACCTATATTGAAATAGTCGTACCTCTTCCAGATTCTTAAGTTTGGTCTTCAACCCTTCAAGAGACATTTCAGCTTTTTTCCTTTCCTCGTCCAAAGCCTCTGCGCGAGTTGACATTTGCTGTCGTATTTGAGCCTAATAGGAAAGGCAATACAATGCCTATAGCTCAGTAATAGTTACTATACCCCGTGAAACAGATGAAAACGCTTTTGGTACGAGTGTTGCATTGAAAACAATTCATAACTACCTAACAAAGTTTGTGTCATTTTCTGAGCCAGTCAGAAGTACAATAAAAAATAATCTAGTCGTGCTGGCTCCAGCGTTCTGCTCTAGGTATATGTATTTGTCTTCAGTTTCCATTGGTGTCAAAGCCCGTTACAAATGGCTGACGTTAACTAATACCGTCATTCTTCTGAAAAGAGCTCAAAACACGCCTTGTTCTCAAGGGCTACTCAACGTAATTCTGCGATCGAGTACTAGATAGCAATGAGATGAACACTAGTTAACTCAAGGAAAAACAAATCATCAAATTTTTGGCTGACAATATGTTCACATTTGCAGGCTAGACAGTTTTACAGCGCGACTAGTGTAAACAGGGCCACTTGACAAAGTTGACCAATCGGAATACAGGAAAATAACAATGCATTCCAAAAAAGTTGGTTGTGGGCCAATCAGCAGTTCGTAAAAAACAATAAGTTACCCGAAGCACAAAATTTAATATTGATAAACGTTCTTCAGGAAAGCAAAATGTTTTACCAGACAACGTTTTCGCCTCCTTCATTTACTCTAACCTCAGACCTCTCTGGAAACAAGTGCTTTCTTTAGCGGGTTCAAAAGGTCACGTCTGTAGGTTGTAATTGGTTGATTTCGATCCATGTTGTTTATTTCGTTTCGTGGTTATTACGATTGACAACTAAATTTCTAGGAATGTATTGTTATTTTCCTGTAATCCGATTGGTCAACTTTGTTTAGGTGGCCCCGGTCATAGTAGTCGCACTGTAAGTCACTGTGTAAGAGGTATTAATTATTATTCAGTCAAAACATTTCGCCGTTTTTTAAATGCACTCCCCCAGCTATCGTACCATTTAAAATGATTTGTTTTGCTACTTACTCTCAGGTATGTCTGCTGTCGCTGTAGTGTAGCTCCTTGTTGTCTAATTAAAGCCTCCTCTTTCTAAAATCATACAGAGTTTGAATGCCTTATAACAGATGTAACGTTCAACGTGGAATCGCTTGGTCTAGAATCTCAGTTTAATTGTTGGAACGAGAAAAAACGAAACTAACAAACCAGAAGCAAATCAGGCGGGGACATGGAAAGGGTAAGAACCAATAACTGAAAGGTTGGAACAGACAAATTACTCAGGTAAATTAAGGCATGGGCCCCAATTATTCAGTCAAAAACTGATGGGGGTGGTCTATCTCTGAGTACTTAAGCATTAGAAAAATGAGACTTTGCCTAATACATACGTGGGTGGTTTCTGTCAATATGGTGTCATTCAATTATACAAATGATGTCACGTGACTCCACGCGGCCAGAAAATAATAAAAAGTATTTAAACAAAAATGGCGACACTTTTTGTTGTTAGTTATTAAACCGGACTGGTTTAGGACAATGTGTAATGTAAGCATCTACAAAACTGTGCTTGGCCTTTTTTGAATTTGTTATTGTTTTAGAAAATAAATGGTTTTTTCAACTAGACCCAGTCCCCAAATGCAATTTTATCCCATCTTAACGCCTTTGCTTTTAAATATCTAAAAAAGGCCAGGCACAGAAGTTATATATTAAACGGTCTTAACATTATGCAACCCGTAAAATAATTGAGAACACATGAGAAAGTGTTGCCGTTTCAAGAACAGGTTTTTTCAGCCGATGGAGGACACGTGACCTAATTTGCATAATTTTAAAGCACGAAATTGGCACAAACTAAAAATGTGTGCAGCTGGCAAAGTTTTATGTGTCCACATCTAAAGCTCTTAGATATAGACCACCCCCTCACTTTCAAAGTGAGCAAATTGAGGCCCGTGCCTTAATTTACCTGAGTAAGGCACGAGAATAAGTGAGGTGCCAAGGATAAGTGCCAAATTTGAAAACGTTCAACAGTGGAATATACATTCTTGGTTAATGTGAAGCTTTGAGTCATTTGTTTTCGTTATTAGTCAGAGCTTAAACTGTAAAACACCGGCCCCCTGTTGACCCCTTATAAAAGACCAAGATACTGGACGACCACCGCAAAGTTACCCAAAGCATTTTGACGTACCAAATATTCCTTTATGAACTTGCCTAGAGGGACTGAGACAGCTGGAAAGATTGAGTGACTCTTTTGTGTAAGAAAAAAGCGAATGAGTGTTGTATCATTGTTTATCTCACCTCACGCCTTGAAACCATTGCTTTTTCTTTTTCAGCTTTTAAGGCCATTAGCTTCGTCTACAAAAAATGAGAATAAGGCTTAAGGTTACGTGTTCAAACTAGACGTTTAAATGCAATTACAGTAAAACTGGACACCGATGAGACCTTCGCTGGTGTCTGCTTAATACAGATTCGTTTTACTTAAAATATGGGAAAAGACGTTTGAAACAAATTAGGCTATTTTTCCTCTTAATACAGGGTGTCACGATATCTCTCAATGCCCTGATGTAAAAAGGGAAAACGATTTTGGAGACGGTGAAGGGTGGATTTGGAAAACTGTGCGTACCTCTGGCAAATTTCTAGCTACGCCCCTGTAGTAGTATTTTAAAGTATGTATAAATGTTTATGGTCTATATGGAAATCTGATGACGATGCTACAAACTATCCCTTACTGAATTAATTGACTGTTGTATCGCTGAGAGCTGTTTTTCTATTTCATCGTCTTTTTCTCGAAGATGTTCAATTTCATCACAGGTTTGTTCGTTGGAGCTTTCCACTTGCAGTAAACTGCGCGCCAGCTCCTACAATTACAAAACGAGTATTGATTAGTCCATGATAAAAACTAAGGTTTTTCGGACAAATTTCATGAAAACAAACAATGTAACTATGAACCCGGCAATATGCGTGGAGTATCTCAGTTTACCTCCTTGTTCTCTCTTATTTACGAACAATAGTTCCAAAGATCGACATGCCACAGGGAGCTTTTGTAGACTTTGTGTAAGCTTAGACCGGTCCTCTAGCTAAAAGCCAATAAGTCCACAATTTAGGTATTTAGAGCTTGTATTTTAACCCGTTTGGGTAATTTTAAAAATAGACGCCAAGCATCCTTTAACCTACAGAGTCCAGTGAACTCAGATTTGGCAGTGTGGGAGCGAGTGTGCAAGAAATACCCGGATTGCTATCCCGGGTTCTCCACCAACTGAAGTGAATTAGAGTGTCGTAGATTCTCATGAAAAGCCATATAAGATAAATCTGGTGTGGCAAGGGGCCTTCAATGGGAAAAACGGAAAATCTCTAAACATCGCGAATGACATCCAGATCAGATTCCGGCCGCCCTACTGACTACGCTAGGTCAGTAACGTTATTGTCACGGACAGAAAGTTGCTTACTGATTTCACGTGATTTGTTATTCCTTCGACGTGTTCTTTCAGTTCCTTCACATCTTTGGCGAGAGTATCTCTGAGCTGGGTAAGCTGAAAATGAGTGAGAAGCTATCTGCATTAAATACGGTTTTCATGCACAGTAGACAAACTTCTCCCTTGTGTTGTAGGGTGTCAGTTAGAGTGTCATTACCCTTCGTAGCTGGCGGGATGGCAGGCAGGATGGGATATATGCCGCGCGGGAGTTACTTTCTTGGCGGCGGGCTCAATAGGATTTTCTTAATCTTCTCGGCGCTCCGTGGCCAGACAAAGCAATAATTGCACTCGCCTGCTAATCCCGCCATCTGCACAGGCTAGAGTGACAGTACCTCGTGTTTTGTTTTTAGATGATCCTGTTTTAAGGTACTTAGTTCTTCAGACAATTTTCTTGCTTTCAAACGATGTTCGTCTACTTTGTGTAAAAGCAGGCCTTTTTCCTGAGTATTTATCTGTTTGTCAGCAGCATTTTCCTTCAAGACAAAACAAATTATACCTCAGTTCTAGAAAATAGCCAGAAACCTAAAAACCTTAAAACGTTCTCCTTCATGAGTGATTAAATGACTCACCATTTGGAGACTTTCAATATGTTTTCGATACACCTCAGTTTCAGATGCCATTTGGAACATATATTCCTTGAAGTTCCTTTTTTCCTGGAGATAAAGAATACAACTAAGAAGTAATCATTGTTGCCCCTGATAAAATCAGTGGGGGCGGCTAATCGGCAGTAGCCCACGATACCTCGACAATTTGTGGCTTTGTACCACAGGAACACCAGATTAGGATGCATTCTGACGAACGCAATAAAGAATACGACAAGGGTATTAGGAGGGCTCAGATGAGGTGGGAAAGAGGCCGAAGAAGAGAGGGATCGGAGCACGATGGAGAGGGAAGGGAATAAAACGAGTGGTGCAGAAAAAAGGAGGGGACGAAAATAATTGCAAATGACTGACGAATTGAGCAACTTTTGAAAGAAGAATCTTACTCGAATACGGTGTAATTCGAATAGTAGAAGATTACAAAATACCCAGTTCTTGGTACTTACAGATTCCATGACCTCTTTTAATTCCTTCACTTCAGATCTTGCGTCTTGCAAGGCCATCTGCTTTTCCTCATTTTCGGCCGAGAGCTGCTTGACACTCTCTCGTAGCTCTGTAATTATGGCTTCTGTGGAAAATGATAGTCCAGGTATCAGCCAGTTGTATAATTAACTGTATGGGAAGCAGTCAGATTTCTGAGGATTAACACGGGTAATGCTCGTGAATCAAATGTTGCTCTTGTTTTGTTTGTTGCTTGATATTAGCTTGCTTCTCAGTGTGCGGTGTTCAATGCAAAGAAGAACAATATTCATACAGGTTAATAATTAAAGAGCTCTATTCAAACCTTTCTCAACTCACGATGAAGCAGGAAGACCTCATTCTCATCAAAATAGACCTTTTCAGAACCTTCTCATACGGATGGTTTCGTAAACCCCTCTCACACTTAAGTACGGATTCATAATCCTTGATAAAGAGATTCTGAGGATAGGTAACACTTTTCGAAGGGAATCTCACTTGAAGATGAGTCAAAAAAGGTCAAGGTTTGTTTTAGAGAGAAGTGACTGTAAAGTGTACTAGCAAGCGACTAAAAGAAAGTCCCAGATGTAACTGGGAAAAAAGCGATCAATCTCGATGACTTGAATTAGACAACAAAACTGGTATAACCAAACATAGCAATGAGTAAAACAAGGCTAAACAGTAAAAAAACTAAAAATACCATCATCTTTCTCGTTTCTTCTTGGTGTCGAAGACTCTTGGGGTAAACTGTCTATTTTATGATTCTCTGTTTTTTCGTGTTCTCCTCTCATGCCTGATACCAACGTCTCTTGTGTTGCTTGGAGCTGCACAATAGTCTTGAGGCAAAACATGAAAAATAACTCTCTTCGTATGGCGTAGGCAAACACCTATCTCAGTGTATTCGATTGGTTCCAAAGCAGTTTAATATAAAACGAATTGCTGACAAATTACCAATTCAAATCTTGACGGAAATCTTCACCCTTCAGTTACTTTTGAAGGGACGCGCCCAATCATTTTTAGTGCGGAATTTTGTTATGCTATTTCTCATATTTTTATCTTAAGAGTATGACTTTCTTCTTCATTTCACTAGGTTTGGTTTGTTTCTCATTTTGCAAAAGTTGTGCCTTCAGCAACCTCAAAAACATAGCGGTGTCCCTTCGCAACAAAGTTTACCAGAACTAAGCCTCTTAAGAAATTCACGATTTCAGTGAGTCCATACTAGTTGGGGTGAACTCTTTATCTTGTCATTTTTCCTACCGGAGTTAAGACCTAAAACGTCTGTTTAAAAGCGTTAACGGTACTGCATAAATTCATTTCAGTGTCAAGCAGGAAGGAAACGGCCATTTTAACTAAAAAGTTAGCGCAATATTGTCTAACAGTCCAAAACGAGTCCAAGGCTACTTTTTTTCAATAACTAAGCGATTTCTCGCACGCTGATTTGTCAGGAGCTATGCTCGATAAGAGTACAGACCATGGGAATGACGTGATGTTGACGTAATTTGTTATTCTATTTCTCGAAAGCACGATTTTCAGAGAAACTTCGACGAAAATGGACGTCAAAACTGTCAACGTTATTGTAAAAAACAAATCGAGAATAATTTTGCTGCGACTCGTGGTCTACTTAGTTTTGATCATTTTGACATCATCTCTATGGTCGCTAAGAGAACAGAAAATTATTGCCGATTTATCAAATCTACTGGTGAATTGTACCTTCCTCCTTCCCACCCACATACACAAGATTAAAATACGAAATATCGAGAAATGAAACTTACCAAATGAAGGTGTCGAAAAGTTTGTCGGTAATTACCTTTTTCAATTCTTCCAGTTCTTTGGAGGCATCGTTAGTTTCTTGAGTGGTATTTGATAGTTCTTTTCTTTTTTCTGTTAAGAAAAGTAACATTATTAGTTCATTTTACACAACGAAATAAATCTTCAACCGGTTCTATCGAATAGCAATGGGCAACCAAACTAATATTACTGAAAATAACGGCGCGGTTCGAACAATTTGAGAAACTGATCAGCCTCAGGGTCTGGATGACCGCCCGCCCCCTGGTCTGGATCCGCCACTGCTGATATAACTTTCGCAAGATAGAAATTACTCACTTATTATCCACATTTACCATTAACTAACTATTTACTTTTTTACCTGTTATCGTTTCTTGCAGCCCATTCAACTCTTCTCTTAACGATTCTTTGGTAATTTTTGATGCCTCTAATTCTTCTGTGGCAGTTTTCAGCTCAGCCATAACTTCAAAAAGATCGCCATTGATCTCGCCAAGAGATTCTTCAGCTTTTTGCTTGCCACTTGTAAATAAAAGATATATAATAATGGCTTATCATGTATGGCTACTACCTTTAGTGGTACTACCTTTAGTGGTACTACCTTTAGTGGTAACAAGAAAGTTAACTGGAAGAACACAAAACCGACGGAGATCGTTAACATAGATAGGAAGAGGAGAGGCAACGTGAAGGAGGGGGGGGGGGGGGGGTGGGGAGAATAAAGCGCTCTGTATCTCAGATTAATTAATGTTTTGTTGCGTCCTCCCAAATGATCCCCGTCCATAATCTCTCACTAGCACCATACTACTCAGACTTCCCATAGTTTTTAGTGCGGGGGAATAAACTGATCACATGCAAACCACACCAAAATAATGCAAGCGAAACACCCTAATCAGCTACCCAATACAGCTAATCGGAAACTCCAATAATTTAATTATTTACCTTTCTAATCGTTTCAATTGCTTTTCCAGATTATCTTTGCCACCGTTCATGGCCTTTATAGCTTTCTCATATTCAGCCTCCTTTTGCAATCTCAGTTTCTCGCATTCTTTCATTTTGCTCATGCACTCCTGGATTTTCCTTCTCAGAAGAGCAAACTCCTCACGATGACTTTTTAGGGCATCCACTGATTCATTCCTTGCATTGTTTATTTCTGCTAGTTTGTCCTCTGCCTCCTGACATGCAAGATAATAAATTAAATATACATTCAAGTATTCGACCAACAGGGCAGTTAACAGATGTGGTTAAACTTCAACCTGTTACATCTCTTACTTCAAATGACTCCCCTGAGCTAACCGAGAAACCGATGGCTACGTAAGCTACGCGGCTGGAGTGCAATGAAAGCTACTGATAAGAGCCTTCGATTTAATAAACATACTCTTCTTAGGAAGGAGGAAATAAAATAGGCTCACATGGTTGCCACAGCCAGAGGTTTCTGAAATTCCCTGATATTTTCCTGACAAATGTAAAATTTCCCTGGCCAAACAAGTTAAAAAATTCACAAATTAGTCCTGATAGTGGACTCAACCCACCCCTCACAGCCATTCTCTCCACCCATTTATTTATGCTTGGAGAAAGTCACATGCAGTGTACATGAATTGATGTTTCCTTAGCGGGTTCTTAACATGACATGCAAAAAGGCCGGGATTGTTTTCTTGAAAACCCAACATCAGCTTGTCGTTCAACTTCATGATCAATACTCTATCAATACAACAACAAGATTCATACCCGTAAAATGTACAAAGGAATCCTAAATGTTAGAAAATGATCAAAAGTACAGGGGAATGAATAAACGTGTACCCTTAAAATTTCACTGTTCCCTGACCCAGGTGATCTGTGACGTCACTGCGGGGGCCTGGGGAAAGAAATTTTAATGCCGTATCCCATAAACCAAAGCTGACGGGAACAGATTGAATTGAATTGAATTGGTGCGCGCGTTGGTTTATGGGATACGGCATTAAAATTTCTTTCCCCAGGCCCCCGCAATGACGTCACAGATCACCTGGACTTTTTTCAAAGACTTCCCTGAATCGAAGGGCAATTCCCTAACCTTGAAGAAATTTTTTACCCCTGACCATTTCCTGACTTGGGGTAACCATGGCTCACTGACAAAAAAATATACTAAAATCAAAAATAGAAATTACAAATAAAATTTAAAAAATTCACCTTTAATTGTTGCTCTCGCGTTCTCTTTTCTCTCAGTCGTTTCTCCGTGAGATTAAAGGCTTCAATCTTTTCCTTTCTTAAGTTAACCTGCACCTCCTTTAACTCCGTCCGTAGTTTATTAACTTTGCTACTTAATTCATGATACTCTGTCATTTGAGCCTGTATTTCATTCCTTGTTCTTGCTAGTTGAAGAGTTTTTTCTTCCAGGGCCTTTTCGCCCTCTTTAAGGGCACGGACATATTTTTCTGACTGATTTTTCTCCTCCTTTTCAGTCTGCGTTATTAGCTGTCTCAATTCCTCAACCCTGTGTCATGATGAAAAACATTTGAGTGAGTTTGGTTCTAATACCTACCTGTCAATAACAGAACGCCGGGGAAAATCTGCCAGTACTTTTCCTTTTGGCGTAAGTGACATATCTCCATAAAATAAACCCAAACACCCAGTAGGTGAGTTTGTGGGCAAACTAGGCTAATCTTGACGTTCAAGAATACTCTATGACTCGTAAAAACGTCAGCGAAAAACCATGTGCTTGTGAATGACACAAATAAATTGATACAGTGCATTACAGCTACCCAGGCCAATTAGTGTAGTACGGGTCTACATCTGGTTCTAAAAAAATAGATCATAATTGCCCTTCAGTCGTTAAGAAAACAATTTACTCATACGCTATAATTACTTGTTATGTAATAAACCATGATATTCACAACGGACTGAAACTAGTTTATATTCGAGGCTCATCTGGGAGAGAATTTGTAAATGCAACTTGATTTTGTCAATGGTGTTTCCTGAGCCGGTAAAGATTAGAAGAGCGAAAAACTGAATTCGGAACACGTGGTGCGGCCATGTTCATATTGGCCACACCTTAAAGACAGCTGAATTCTTGTCTCTACTTCACGCAGGTGTTTCTCTTTATTTTCAAGTTCTTCCATTTTGCTTCCCAGCTCTTTGTTCAGTTTATCTACATTCTGGCGCACCACTTCGTAAGATTTGTCAGCTTCTTTCAACTCTTTACTTTTGACTTCTAAAATCTGATAAGCAAATAAAAATGAGAAAAAAGATTTTTTAGTCAAAATGTAAAATAGCAGCACCACAGCGTAGAATGCTTTAGCCTGAGTGTCAGGCCTTTCTTAGGGATTAGGGGAGAGGATATTTAGAGGGAGGAGGAGGAGGAGGGAGAAAGGGAGTTTCTCTCGCCTTGATGTCTACAGCTCCCATTTTCGCTCCTCTCTTCTCCTATTCCCCCAAGAAGCGTCTAATACTCAGAATGCACGGAAAGTGTAAAACCAGGACCTGAAAATAACGCCCACTCTTTATAACATCTTGTATTAAACTTAACTGTTGATTTGCGCCAATTCTGTGTCGAGGTTATTCTAATATTCTTGACAGCCATTCTTTCTAAGATGAACACCGATAGGACCGGTACTGGTTCGACAGAATCGAAGGAAATAACCGAAGAACGGCAGGTACCAACTCTCGAGCCACAGTGGCTTAGAGCTAAGGAAATAGAGAGTTGGCTGTGCCTTGACGGGCTTTGAACTGAGAAAACAGTAATACAAGTACTCATGGTTACCTTTTAATGACCAAAATGAAACAATTATCACGCACCTTGATCACATGACTCTGTCTTTCATTCATGGCTTTTCCTTTTATTTCCAAGTTAATCAGCTGATTTCCCGCGCGTATTAACTCGGCAGAGGTCTCCGCGGCCCGCTGTTCAATAATCCCAGCATCCTCCTCTGCTCGTCTCAGGCGCCCCTCGGCTGATTTTCGCTAGAAAGAAAAACCCTCTTCACATTAGCCATGTTAGCTTTTACTTTGAAAAAGCGCGGGGAAAAGTTGTTAAATGTGTTCAAACCAGCTTTAAGAAGAACGTAGGCGTTCTCTCTTATTTTTTTTACCACCCAAATAACCATCTGGCCTGCAAAGCGCGTACGGCGAAGATAGTATATATATAAATATACGAGAAAACAAGGGCAAGGGCTAGAATGTCCTCGTAACTTTACGGGCTCTAAGCCATATTTTAAAATCAAAATCTAAGTAACTGCACTGTGGATCTAAGCTCACAAGCCAGTCTACTTTTATGTTGCGTGATAGTTTTATTATTTTACATATAAACCTATTAATATTTCGATCTTTAAAGGGAAACATTTAACATCGCAAACGTAAAACAGCTTTCCAGGCCCGGTAGTAACCGGGAAACGGGACCCCGGCCACTTCACGCGTTTTGTTAAAGAACGACTGCTGCCTACGCTATCGCTCTATAGACGTTCGCAAAGTTTTTTTGTGGTCGCGTGGTTTGTTTTGTCAAGTATGACTGCGTCTCTCGTTAGGTGGCTTCGTAACTTTGTATCGCCCATGAGTTGCTGACAAACTATTATCCCATATAGGCTGATGAAAAGTTGTCGACCTATTCCAAGTCTAGCGACTGCTCGCGCCAATCCTGAAACAGAAGTTAATCGCAGGGACGTGGGGGAAATAAGTTGCAAAGTAAAAATGGTAAAGTGAAAACATAACATGGGAACTAAGGAATACATTGTTTTTCAGTTTTTAAGACTATTGTTTAATTAAACCGTTAACTTACAACTCATTCCAAAGGCAAATACCTTGTGAACGACATCGTCCAAATCTTGTTTGCGTTGCATCAGCAAAGTTTCCAGCTCCTGTACCTCCGCCTTTCTTTTCTTTAGAAGAGATTCAACCCGGGCAAGGTCACTAAGACGGTCTTCCCAGCAGGCATCTTGGGCGGTGTCATTCAGAAGATTTACGGACGATAATGACTGCGCATGCTCCACTCCCGGTCTGGGAGCCACACTACAATATGAGGGAACTCATTGGACTCATTTGTTACATTTAACCCATGACATAAAAAGCAAGCTACAACTAAATGAAGCTCGAAAGAGCTTAGTTTTGCGTAATCTTATGAAAATACCGTCACGAGGTAATCGTTTAATAAGGAAAGTACTTCCTCCTTCTTGAACTAAAGGGACTGACCCCGGGGGGGTACTCCCATATATGGGCAAGATAGGTATGCGGTGCCCAGCGATAGGGTGTGGTTTTTGATGGTCTCCACCCTTATATTGGGCATCATTTTTTCTCTGGTTGACATTGTGTCCCCAGAGTGATCTTTAGATAGCGGGGTAACCAAATTACTGGAATTGCATCAGGTAAAATTCAAGAGCTTAAATACCCAGCTTCACGAGGAACAAATAATCAGTTATTTTCGTGAAAGTGATAAAGAAGGCTTGTATGCTGCCCTTAAATTCTTATGTGTTGTTCTTCCCATTAATGGGAAGTCTTTTTCGGCTTAGGCGTTAAATAGAGCAGTATCAAGTTTTGTTTGTCTCATCCTTAAATAGAGTCAGGGTTTAAGTCCCCGGGCGGCACACCGTGACCTATCCGACATTTTTTAGAGTACCTCCCCCGGTGATAATGGGAACCTTGAATGAAGTATACCAGTTCCCTTTGAAGCGATTCCTAATCCTGGATTAATTCCCATATAAAAGACACTGTAAAAGGGTTTACCTTTGTTGAAGATATTTAACCGGCAAAGATTCTTCTTCGTCCTCGCCTACGGCTCTCATAATAAAAAACCTACCGCTTCCTGCCTGTTTGAAAAAAGGTTTAATCATCAGAAAATCAAACATGAAAATTCTTGAAGGTTCACTTGAAATAAACTTGTCTTTTTTTCTAATTTTATAGCCTGTGTTGCAGGCGTTTGAGAGGGGAGGGAAAGGGATATTCGGTCGAGAGAGGGAGACGGAAGGGAACGCCTTCATGAACGCTATTGTCTTTGTCGTTTTTCACTTCCACCAGAGAAGTGTAAAAATCCTGATTGGTCAGACTGATTCCATACGTGCCAATCGCCGCCTTAATACCGTGATCCGATTGGTTGAAATCAATGTCACGCTATCTGAGTAGCCTGCGTGGCAGGCGTTCAAAAGGTGAGGGGTCGGGTTTCACAGAAAATTCAGGTGGAAAGGTTGAATCATCAGAGCCAGGCGAAGGTTATTCCTTTTATTTTGAATTTCCTTCCTAGCCCCAGAGTTTAGGCTGAAGGTAAGGTGAAATACAACGACAAAATAATGACACACGCACCTACGTCATTATCTACAGGGTCGGAAAAAACAAATACTAGAAAATATAGGGCTGTGAAAAGCTAACCGAGAGAGAGGAAGGCCTCTGTGGCATGGAATTACGTTTTTAGGTTAATTTTCAACTTAAAGTTAAAGGTCAAAATAGTAAAGTGTTACACCACTAGCCTTACCATTTTAGTTATGAGAATAAGTACTTTTAGGCCAGTCAGACCTGAAAGATGAACCCAAGGGTAGAAAATAATAGCGCTAACCAAGGACTTTGTGTGCAACGACTAAAACAACTAACCAACCAACCAACAAAAACGTTGTGTTGCTGGGTTGATGAAAGTCGAACAGTTGACAAATAATATTGGGAAACCAGTCTTTTCTAGTAAGACGGGGCTCAGTTATCTTCAGTACACCCGGAGCTGGTTACAGGTGTGTGGTTTCCAATGAACTTAAACGAAGAGGGATCCATCGCTCCTTGTCTCCTTTTCGGTATATATCACCCTCGTTTTTACCCGCATAAATTACCTTCGATTAGGGCCATTTAGGGGCAAATTTAAGTATAATTGCCCAACCTTTCTTGTGGAATCGTAACTGACAAGCGTTGAGCAGTTAATTGTTTATCACTATTCAACCACTTGGATGGTAATTAAACAAACTATACTACCCCATACTCTATAATTTAAATTGAGAGGCTTTCTCTTTTAATGACACAATAGTGCCGCCTTTCACATCTTCAGAAGGACAGTCAGGGATGAACGGTGTTTATGGGCCGTGAAAGAAAGGGGACAGTCAGTGATGTTTAAATTTCGCTCATTTCACACTTTTACAGAAGTGGTCATTACATAGACTTTTTAGGACACCATTTAATATTATTCCAAAGCACTTACGCTGTCCTTCCCTTCACTCGACCCTAACCTTCCCTCTCAATTTCAGGACGAGAGGACACCTGGTAACAAGCCCATTCAAGTCTACCAATCAGAACAGCGGAAATTTTATACTGTCCTGTCTCAAATCTAGAAATTCCCCAGTGAGAAAGCTATTAAAAGTGAGTGTACCAGAAGGCCAGCCATGCTTAGAAGCCCCAAACAACATCGAGAAAATCTCAAATACAACTTTGTCAGAATACTAAAGCCAGATTTATTTATGTCTGTAAGATATTTTCGCTACATTTATTTACAAAAATAAATAACCTTAGACTAAGGAAAATACACAAAAACTGTATGACCTCCTTTGCGAGCGACTAAGAAAAGACTGGCTTTCTGATTTTAATTCCCGCATACTGCCTTAAGTAACCTGTGTGATCTCCTCGACGCTTTTTAGCTTATTTCGTCAGAAATTCTTTTAGTCATGTTTCAACTTTTGGGTTTGTAAATAAAACCCCGTTGTGTAAACGTCGAATCACATTCAAATGAAACTTCTTAAACACTCCTTCGATCTGGTACTACTCATTTTTCAGTAGCCTTCACCTGGTTATATAATAGCGACGGCTGTACGAAGCACACTGCACTTCATTTTTCGACCGAGAAAGCGCTGCACGATCTTTTTTTTCAGAAGGCCAGTCTTTAGCTCTTGGCTACAGATTTCTTTAACGATTTCTCTAGCGACTCTACTGTCTGATCTAAGCGGCGCCGTCTTAAATAAATGTTCGGTTGTTTTTATGACATTCTCGGTTCAAAAAAGGAAAAATTATATGCCAAGAGAGTTAGCTGCAAACTCTTCAAATAGGGTCATACTGCAGACTTAAAATGCTTCGCCGAAAAATGGACATTCAAAAACTTCCACTAACCTAGTGTCTACTATTAGTAGTAGAGTCAAACATTTTCAGCCCCTAAACATTTTTACATTTGAAATTGAAGACGAGGATCAGATTAAAGAAGAGCAAATCGAGAGAAGCCGTTACCAAATAAAAAAGGGTGAGACGGCTGAAATGATAAGGGAGCAAAATGCCCTCTGCCGATTTCCGTTCCGAGGAGAAGTTTTTGGCTCTTATTTCACTTTGAAGTCAAAGAGAACGGAGTTGGTTTAAGTTAAGCTGGAGGATGATAAACGAGACTTGTGGTCTACAACTGTCAAGAGATGATCCTGAAGTCGCTAAAATGATATAAAAGAAAGACATGTAAAAAATCGAATCAAATCGCTAGTGATGAATTGCATGTCTATTGCGGGAACTAACCTATGGTAAGATATTGTAACAATTTAGCTTAATGCAAGTGCGGTGCTTCCTGACTGAGAAGATTCTTCTGGATAAGAAGCAGCTAATCGGGAGGGAAATTCACTGAAAGCTGAGGTTACAAGACTGTAGCCTCCGAGATACTTCGCGAAGCCTGCAACGGGCTAACAAAACTTAGCACGGGATTGCATGCCACTGAGTAAAAAAATGGGCTATCATGATGTCACAAGGGCATTGCTGTTTTAGTTTAATCCAGGTGATCTGTGACGTCACTGCGGGGGCCTGGGGAAAGAAATTTTAACGCCGTATCCCATAAACCAAAGCTGACGGGAACAGATTGAATTGAATTGAATTGGTGCGCGCCTTGGTTTATGGGATACGGCATTAAAATTTCTTTCCCCAGGCCCCCGCAATGACGTCACAGATCACCTGGATACTATGCTGAAGTCATTACTTGATGTCTTTACCCAGTCACAAACGCTACTGTAGAGTTATGAAGAAAATATCAAACAAATTTCATCGGGGAGTACTAACCATAAAAACTTTCGGATCATTATATGTTCTGGGAAACTACCCACCTACCCCTCCCCTAAGCCAACATTAACACTTCCTTCTCACTTAGGACAAAATTTTGGCTTAGGGGAGGGGTAGGTGGGCCTGATTTTTTTGCAGGCATAGAATTAAAACTTGAAAACGGCGACCCAACGTTTTCAAGTTACAGTCCATGGACATCCTTGCCGTCCGTTAACACAGACGACAGCAAACAGTTTTAACGCCTAAATATAGTCTTAAATAAAAAAACTGGACCATTATTTTTAGAATTCAAATGATGCCAAAAACAGTAGTGTAGCAGCTGATCCTAAGGTCTCTCCTAATTGGTCACTGAAAACAATGACGTGTCATTCTTCCCATTGTTTTAGTATTGTTTGGGGTTGGGTTTGCGCACCATTGGTGACTTCTCTTAGGATCAGCTGCTACATCACCCGTCAAAAACGGTTTACATTTTTAAAAGATAGCACTAGCGTGACGTATATAATAGATCCTTTAATCTTACAACACCGGTTTCAGTAAAATTTGAATTCCGTGCGTTTGATAGGCCAGAAAATATTTCCTTAATTCTTGCTCTTTTAGCTGCCTCTGGGTCTCCGAGATTGGACACGAGGGGAAGTTCCAAAAGCCATTGAGTCTATCGATCGGTCTTCAACTCGATCAATCCTTGAAGTGCGAACAAAATAATTATGCAAACAGACAGTTTGAATTTGAATGTTGAATCAAACAATTACAAAAATGGACAACAACGCAGGAATTTTCATTTTAACGACTTCTAAACGCCTGCATGAACACCGTTCAACGTTTTAACTAAACCGGGAAAGTTTGGTCGGTTTTCAGATTGGACCGAAAAACTCCTCTCTCTACTAACGCGAGCTAAATTTAATTCTATTTAAGAATTATTTAAACTGCAACTCACCGCCAAATTACCGTCCAGCGAGTGACGTTGGGATAGTTTAGTTGTCGCCCTTCTCTTTAATGAATCTTCAACCTTTCAATAAAAAGACAGATATCCTTCCAGGTCAGAGCAATTAAAAAGTATTTAGAGCATGTTAACCACCACGCTTCGCTTCTACTAAATCATTTATTGAATTGGAGCTTTGTGATTGTCAAAACGGCTTGGTACTGTAAAAGAAATTAGGTCGAGGGATTATAGTAATGAACTCATTTTGCGGAATACAAAAGAGTTTAAGAAAGTAGCATAAACATAACGACGGATAACAATTAAATTTACTCAAAACCAACGTGCCCCGTGATGTGCTTTTAATGCGGTTGAATAACTTGCGCCAAAGAACAATCGCGGCAAAACCCACCTCATTTTCCAACTCTTTTAAATCCATTCGCAGCGAGTCTCGATGAGCCTGAGATGAAAATTTTCACTACAATTAGTAAACGAGAAAAACCGATGAAACAGTTTCACACAAAACGATATTATTTCTACCTTTCTTTTTCTCGTAGAAGTTATGCGAGCGTTAAACAAGCTTTGTTTGCCATGAGCTTTCTTTGACATTCTATTAATACGGCCTGTCGTTCGAAATATCGTAATACGCTTGCCACGTTGCAAGATGAAAACTCCGATGAGTGCAAAGAATATGTCGGTAGGGTAAAACGTCAAGCCATAAACGATGTCGCCAGTTGATCACACAACAGAGGGAGGACGGTTGAAAATTTCAGTGAAATAAAAGCCGCATATCATTAATTTTCTGAATGGAGTCAACGTGGGGCTAAATCAACAGTAAAGGAATGAACATATCTCTGCATTTCCTGCCCTCTGTCAACTCACAAATGGGAACCAAATACTACAAAAGAAATATTTGCATTTGATTCAATATGCAACGAGATTTTAACTTGGCTGACAAGTGGCATGAGAAGGGATGAACAACTGGGCTGAGTTGCTCAAAGCATGGTTAGCTTTAACCATTGGTTAAGCAGTATCAAAACCAATACGTTGTCAAGGTATTTAAAAACGCTGGTTAACGCTAACCATGCTTCGAGCAACTCGGCCCAGAGCAGTAAATCAAGTAGTTTTCAGCGACGTTTTGAGACAAATTATTTTCAAACTGCAACGTTCTTCTGGGCGTTAGTTAGTTTTCACGGCCCACTGTGTGAGCCGTTCAGTTCAGTGAGGTGCTGCTTGGACATTTTTCAAACCGTCGTTATATTTTCAACTCGCGTTTATGTGGACGGGCCTTTAAAAACCACTTTGTAGAGCTGGCGGTTTTTAGAAATATGCGGTTTCGGTTTGCGAATTCACTGGTTTCGTGTAGATGGAAGGCCGACTCGTGTAAAAATAAAATGTGGTTTCAAAGATAATCCGGATTCGTGAGGACGTGGCCTTACTTTCTGTACTTTTTTCTTAAGTAACTGTTTTCTTTTGCTGCAATAAATTTGCATAAATGCTGTCCAAGTGAGTGAAAATGCTCTATACCAGTTTTTCCCCGTTGAATTTTATAGTGTTTTTACTCACGTGGTCAGCATCTATGCAAATTTATTGGAAGAAAAGAAAGCGTTTGCATAAGAAAGGAGTTCCATAGGACTGGTTTGAAACACCAACATGGCCGCCGTTTCATTGTTCTGGGACACCAATATCGCCGCCGTGACGTCATGTGAAAACACTCTATACTGTAAATCCTTTACGTTCTGTAAATTGTTTCGCTCCTTTGTTTAATCTTTCATATGTTGACAAACATGTACATAGAAGAATGAAATAATCCCCTACACGTTAATTGACTGGCCCACCAAGATTAGCTCTAGCTACCTGTGGGCCCCTGCAACTTTGTGAAATTTGAATTATAAAGGAAAGATAAAGATTATTGTTGTTGTTATGAGTAATGATTTAATTCGAAGGTAAAATAACATTAAAACATTATAAATTTATAATGATTCAGAAGAGTGTATGAAAATAACTTTTTCCATACAGACAGATACCAATTTCACACGAGTGACACACATGACAGCATACTGCACCTGAACTTTCTGACTTTGTAGTGTGGACGTCAAAAGACCCTCCAACCTCCCTACTGCATATTCCTAAAAAGGAAAAATACACAATATTAACAAACAGAATCGGGAACTCATCGCAATTAGCTTCACTGATACATAGCGTCCGTTTGTCTTTATCATTTTTATTTATTTTTCACGCTTCCTAAAAGTCGACTCTTTATTGAGGGGAAGTATCCACAATGAGACGAGGAAAATTCTCAAAGCGGCCATTTGCTTCACGAATTGTTGACTACTAAATATTGGATGGAATATCTGATTCAGTTTCAAGAAAATTAGTTCTGTACCAATTCTGTACCCCTCCTTTCGAAGCTGTTTCAGTTTCCTACTTCTACAAAGAGGGGAAGACTGCAATTTAAACTAGCCGGGAACACACGCAAAAATAATAACTTACTAGCCCCTCGTGATTCGGGAAATTACAAAACAAAAATTCCTCCTTTCTTTTTCTGGTTTTTCCTTTTCTTCTTTTCTGTGAATCGCCATCTTGTCCCATGACGTCAGCATAATGATGGTGATGTACAGAAGAAACAGGCGCGGTTACAGTCGAGGTGGTTAACACTTCAGGGGAGAGGGGTGAGGAAGTCGTTACAACCGGTGACTTAGACTTCCTTTGCCCTACAAGATAACCCAGCAAATACTGTTCAAATTCAAATAGGCAAGTAAACGCGGCTCAAGCCAAATCAGTGTATCACGCTAGGAAGATAAAATAAGCATCCATTCCTTAACTTTGGAACTGTGGAACAAAACCGCCCAGGGCCAGGTAGATCAAAGCCAGGTTAAGATAACCCAGGGTTAGTGCGATATTGAATTCAGATATGAGAGCTTAAAAGCAAAATCACTTGTAATGAATTCTTTTTGCCTACAATTGGATGAATTGATGCACTAAAATGAATATAAATAATAATCCAAGAATATGCTTTTGAACAAAAGAAAAAGAAACCCAAAGTAGAAATTACCCCTAATCAGTCTTCGAACAACTGGTTCCAGGAGAAAAACAAGCAAAGCAACTATTTGTCAAACAGTTACACTATGGATATCAAGAGACGTATGTGAGACCTACCTCGGGAAGTTGTGTTTGTAAAATAATGGTGGTGGTAAACCTGCGGGTTAAGGCCACCTAAACTCGACACCAGTGTGGACATGGCTGGAATGGCCCGCGTAGTACTGGTACCACTAAGCCCTCCTTCTGCAACAGCCGGGACCATTCGGGGTAAGTATGTTTGGGTAGATACCAGACCTGGGGTGACTGCAAAACCGGAAGTAGTCACTTGAGGAACAGGTGGTTGCACGGAAGTAGTCACTTGAGGAACAGGAGGTTGCACGGGGATCAGACCAGGTGTGGTTGCTCCACCGGAGGTGACTACTTGTGGGACATGCATTTGAGTGGGCACCAGAACAGGCTGGGTTGATAAGCCGGAAGTATTGAATGGGGGATGCACCGGAAGTGGCAGTGATCTGGTTAGATTTGCTACTTGTTGTTCTCTTTGTAAAAGAGCTGCCCTTAAAGCTTCGACTTCATTAGCCAACGCAGTGAGGCTTGGGTCTATCAAAAAAGCATAAAACAATGGTAAGCATGCTAAAATATCAGTCAAGATTGAGAAAATCTGTTCAAAACTCTAGCAAAGATTTACTGCTGTTATTACAGAAGGTTCTAAGTGGCTTAAGGTACACGTGCATGAGGAAACGGGCAACAAAAAACGTGCAACTTGTTTTGTGACTTTGCCGCAAAACCAGTTGGATGGTGATGTTGAGCGTTTTTCCACCCACGAAAAAACATCCTTGCAAGCCCATTTGTTGGAAGACAGGTTCGTACGTGGGTGCTAAAACGCGCAACATGGCTATTCAACTTGTTTAGCAGCAATTGGGCAAAACAAGTTGCACGGTTTTTGTTGCCCGTTTTACTGTAGCTTTAGGTAACTGGTGGCCAATGAACAACGGTAATATAGATAGCCTTAGAACTGGGTTAAAAAAGCGAAATTTTACATTATATGATTTTGTAAACATGTAACTGAAGCTCATAAAAAATATTGGTAAGTGGGCCTTTACTCAGATACTCTGTTATGTAAGCCTAAAATGAGAGTAGACCCAGTAGTAGGTGGAGATTTCAACCCCGAGGTATAAATGGTCCCAGAAATAAATTAGACGTCGATTTATTTAATTGTGAGTGTTTAGAAGCCAGAATGTCTACAAATCCTTCTGAACTGCAAGTTCTAGAAAGTGAGAAAATAATAGTAATAATAATAATAATAATAATAAAGAACTCACGACTTCTGGATTGGAACTACCGGCGATCTAAAAGACTAAGGTACGAGGCCTATCGGGAGAAGGTGGTGAGAAACCAGATTTACTAGTCAGAATAAACTGGTGTACATGGCACAGCACAAGTGCGTCTTCCAACTAAGGAAAGCCTGGTTACTTGGGCTGCACCAAAGTACCTTGGATTTTGCCAGAGAAAAGAACTAGTTTGCGTAACTAACCAGGTTGATTGAAATACTGTGGATGGACTTGACTACGAGTCATCTGCATCAGGTCGTCCTTCAGTCGCTCCAGTTCATCGTTCTGCTCGGACAAAGCTGATGCTAGATTTTTTATTGCGGCTCGCTGAGCAGCTGGGTACCAAACCAATACAAAACAATAAAGAAATTAATGACAAAATCCACAGCTATGATCAATCAGTATACAAAATTACTCCAGAAATTCCAAAGGACGCCAAATTGTTTACAGTGGAATCTCGATCTAACGAAGGGCCAAGGGTCGGATAAAATTTGTTCGCTATAATGAAGTTTCGTTATATGGAGGTCCTGGGGTAAATAAAACCGTTCGTTATACCGAGGACATCGTTATATAGAGGTTCGTTATATCGAGCTCCTGGGGTAAAT
>JBBMOI010000003.1:15745000-16165000 GCA_038088405.1 Porites divaricata
ACAATACGAAGGAAACAATTCATTAAACCGTGTTTTAACACTAAAAAGGTTTTTGACATGTTTCCTTCTTGGTGAGAATAGCGCATTACAGAACATGTTGGAACAAGTGAGTGTTTTCTTGGAGTGCAGCATCATCCATACCTGTTCTTCACCTCGTGCTCTCTCATTTTCCAGTTGATTTCTAAGATCAGCCATTTGATTTTCCAGATGACGAACTTGGCGGCCTCCAGCGTCTCGCATTTTCTCCAGCTATGAATAAAAGGTTTCAACAGTTTGACTTGAAAGACGGCAAGAAAGCATTAATAGAGACCTTCACGGATTCGAGGAACAAGACGACTAGGAGGATGAGATTTGAATATGTGTTTTTTCGCCCAAAATAGACATCCCGCAAAGCTTCACTTTACTCATGTTTACCAGAAAAGTTGATACAGTTATTTTCATTGAAGGAAATTAAACCCTCTTCCGATCGCAAAATGATAAAACTTCTAACAGTCGATAACTTGTTTTCATCACTAAGACATTTTCTCTAAAACCCATAATAGAATCGAATGAAGACACCTATCAAAATGACTTCCAATGATTCATTCGCGTGCACTTCGTAAAAATTTTTTATTGACAAAATATCTTTCTCGTAGTTGTCCTCGTTTTTTAATCTAAAGGTGTCTACTATCTCTAATGCAATCTACCCACCTACCCTTCCCCTAAGGCAACATTAACACTTAATTCTCAGTTGAGGCAAAATGTTGGCTTAGGGGTAGGTGGGCAGTTTACCAGAAACGTATGTAATGATCCGAAATTTTAAACCTTTGCTTAGTTAAATCTTCCGAACTCACTTACTACTAACTTAGCTAAATCTTCCGGCTTACTAAATCGCTCTTATTCCATGTCACTCAATTTATCAAATGTTCGTGAATTTTTCTGGAGTTGACTTCTAAAAGACTCTATCGTTTTAAAAAAGAATTGGAAAGTCGTTGTATTACGTTCACGTCCTTTACAAAACGTGAAATTAGGTACAGTTTCACGTCCTGGTTGTGCAACGAAGGCAAAGAAATTTATAAAAAACGTGACGCGCGTGCAAAGTTGTTATTTTGTCGTTCTCGTTGCCGTCGTCGTTGCTTAAGCTTCCTATAAGTATCAGCTAACGACAGTAGGTGTATCTAGGAAACAGCAGCGTTTTTTATATATAAAAAGTCAGAATATTACCTCACGATCAGCCTTGTCTTGAAGTTTTCTCAGTCGACTTTTCAAGCCATCTATTTCATTCTCCAGGCCATCTATCTTGGCAGCAGCTTTCTCCTTTTCAGCTTGAAGCTGATGATTTGACAAGTAACAAAATTCAAGAACAATAAAAAATCATTCATTTTGAGAGATATTAGTAATGGTAACAGGACAGAGTGGAGTCCAATTCGGTCTGTAATCATACGAGTGATTAACAAAATCGGACGACCGCGTAGCGGGAGTCCGATTTGTTTAATCACGAGTATGATTACAGACCGAATTGGACGACACGAAGTTCTGTTACCAATTAATCATAACTTAAACAAAATTTGTAATATAATAGGCTATTTCTTAAATCAAAACACAAGAAATTCGAAATTTTGTTTTGCTAGCAGTGAAAAAAAAAGCCATTTAAGCGCGCGCGTGATGGCGCGTACTGTCCAATTACTTAGGCATGACGCGTACTGTCCTATTAAACTGTCCAATTAAGGCTGAAATCAGGGCAGCTGATAGCCAATCGGATTTGACAATTTTGTTATAGTTATGATTACAAACCGAATAGTACCAGGTAAAAAAGCTACTCAGGAGGTTTCATTTAAAAGCTAACAACATACGATTTCATTCACGGACTCGAGAAAAAGTTAGAAACCCAAACGAAACAAATAGTTCCATGTTCCATGTAGAGATTCAAAAGTTAGAACTTGGCTGAAAGGACGTAAGAGCTAGAAAACCCGGATATTCAACTAACTTGGCCAGTTTGGTCAGCTAAAGTTTAATCCATTTAATTTCTTGCCATCCATAACGACAAGCAAGGGTTAACAGATCCAATGCGATAACAAGGTCTTTCAGTGGAGACAGCACTTTTTCATTCGATTTTGTAGGTTTACAGCAGAAATCTTCAAGCTTTTAAAAATCATGCTACTCTAAAGCGATTTCCCCTTAAGCTGCAAATACAATAAATAAAAAGTGCAAGATGAGCTGTCTTCTCACTAGCTTTTGTAATTCATACCCAATAGAGGTCACTTCCCCATAATTTTAGCTTGCAATACCCTAAAACAGTTACAGTAAGATGTAGTGTTCTTACTCTTTGGTCGGCCTGTGCGCGAAGAGACTTCAAACGCTCCCGCGCTCTTTCAAGTTCATTTTCCAGAGCTTGAACTTTAGCTTCAAGCGCTTGCTTCTGGCGTTCTTGTCTCTCATTCTGCGAAGAAAATATCATTGATTGACATCACAACTTTCCTTGCTGCTTTTGCTTTCTTTTATCTTAATTTTTCTTTCACTACTTTTTGGCTTTAGATTTGTCTCTCTGTATGGCCGTGTGTATCTTGCATATCATCACTGATCTAACCTGCGATCAGGCTTTTTTCTCTCGGGGGAGCACGAAAGTCGGTGGACGGGCAGAAGGGTCCTTCTTCCCCGCGCCTCCTAAAAAAGGGAAGAAAGATCGCCTGATCGCAGGTTATCATGGCATTTTTTTTCCTTTACACCTAAATTCAAAATAAGTCAGTTACTATTTTAAGTTAACCTTTGTTTTGCGACTTTTTACCGAAATCAAAAAGGAAAACTGCCCCAGACGTCTGGTGAGCGACCAAGTCACGATTCTGAAAAGACTCAGTTCTCACCGCTTCATCAGCTTGTGCGCGGGCCTCCCTCAGTTTGTTCATCATTTCGGCAAGTCTGTCTTCTAGGTCCTCTCTGCCAGCTTCAGCGGATCTAATGGCTCCTTTGAGCTGAAAAGAAAGGAGAATTAAATGGGAAAATTGAACAAAAAAATTAAATATAAAAAAACTGCACAAATTTGATACTGATGACGTGTCGCTACCAAGATCAGGGTACTGCTTCTGATTGCTTGAAGCAAATTTCCCTCGCGGCACGACCAAACAGAAGCACTACCAGATCTGGGTATTGCTTCTGATTGGTTGAAGCAAATTTTCCTCGCGGCACGACCAATCAGAAGCACTACCAGATCTGGGTAGTGACACGTTATCAGCATAGAATTTCTAAAGTCGTTCCTCAGTTATTCCGCGGGAAAACCAGTGATGGCGTCGAGAAATGCATGTTTTTTTATTCTTCACTTTAACTTATAATAATGAAGGATTCAGAACAACAAAGGCCCCATAACAGAAGCTTGTGTCCGAGGAAAGCTATATGCAGGTGGATATGATGTTGTGAAGCACAAGCGTGCCCCAAGAAGAATTTCAAGAAATCCGTCCATCCTTATTCCTTGAAAAAAAAATTCTCTCCTACGCGTTTTAACAGCTGCTTCACAACGCCATCAAATCCGAACGTGGCAGGTTTTGCTGACGTGTCCTGTTTGCGATGCAAAAAGCCTCTTGGTATCTTTGCTGGTGAAATTGCGATAGTCAAATTTTTCGCTTTTGAAAAGGGAGTTTCTTAAAAATCAAGATTTAACTCGGTGACACCATCAGCTCGAGAAAAATAATTTGGACTGGAATATGATTTAGATGAATTTTGTTAGGCGGTCGAGAGAATATAAGTGACAAAAGCGAACACCAAACCATTTTTAAAAAATCAAAAAGTGGTAAAGAAATAACTGTAAATGACACTTGATAATTTTATTGCAGTTATTGCATGAAAACGTCTTTAATCATTTGACACAAGAGCATACGAATAACGAACATATGGAAAAGATTTATCTTCTGAACATTACAACGCAGTTACAGTTACGAGTTAGGTTATATAACTGCACTCGTTTATCAGGTTTTAAACTATATTCAAAAATTGTCCAAAGGTTCAAAAACATCCTCCCACAACTGAAGAGCGGTTTGTTCGTCTAGATCTTTTGACGCAACAGCGGCCTCAAATTCCTTATATCCAGGAGGAGACAATTTTTTCAGTTCTTCTAGGGTCAACTTCTTCTTTCCTTGATTTTCTTCGCATGCAACGGACTGTCCGCTACTTTTTTCGTTCTTCGTGGAGCTTTTCTGCTGGCGTTTGTGAGTGATTTCGGGTATTTCGGGCTTGTCTGCTCTGTTTTCTTGCTTGACCACGATCAGAGCTTGGCTCGTGCTGTAACACGAGAGCCTTCGTCCCAGGCCACTCGATAACTCAGTAGTAATAACAACCTCTTCGGGGCAAGGAATAGTGAACATATCTCGCTGCCAATGGTCGTTCTTTAGGCAGCAAAATATCCTTTTGATGAAATCAAACATGTTGAAGTGTATTTTTCAGAGCCAAATAGTTATTACTCGATTAAATAACTTCACGAGAAATACTGAAGATATCCCCGCCTTCAAAATATGACGTCAAAGCAACCAATCAAACGTCATTCTGATTAGAGCGCCCGTCCTTTAAGTCCAAGGTCACAAGTTACCATGGCAATTTAGGATGTGGAGACCTTGCTTATACGTCAAGCGACTATTCTTTGTAATAAAACCGCGCCAACGAAAACATATTAACATTTTTCTTTCTGTTTTGTAAAGTTCTTGATGCCAGAGAACATGAGAGTGATCATGGGTAATTAGGATGGGTCAGCTTTTTAGCCATCGAAAACTGATTTAACATTATTTTCTGTTTCATTTTGTTCTTGACGCCAGAGGGCACGAGTGATAAAGGACATTAAGGGTGGCACAGCTCTCTCTAAATCTAAGAAAGAGAGAGGCCGTTTTCATCAACGAGGTCAAGCCAACTATTCTTATATTGATACTTCATTTCGAAGGTCTTTACTTTAAATATGGACAGGTAAAACATGTAAAAACCGGACTTGTAAAACATGACTTGTAAAACACGGACTAAAATGAAACTAAAACAGTAATGGCAGTGATATCAGTGGAATTTCGTTTAATAGGAAATGTCAAAAGTTGAAAACAAAACCATGGAAGAGTCTAGTTTGTCGCTGGAACAAACCCCAAAACATCGGATGCCTCCTTGTGTTTTCACCTTTAAGTTGCGACCAACTGTTGGAGCTGCCAGAATTAATTCATTAATTGTAACAGATAAGCTAAAAACAAAATGTTACCTTCTGATTATCAGCTTTCACTTTTCCAAGTTTGTCCTGTAAATGTTGCATTTCATCCTCCATGTCTCTGATCTTGGCTTGAAGAGGAGCTCTGGCACTCGCCAACTGCGAAGAAAATCTTCCAGTTAAAGAGTAATCGAGAAAATAAATGTCTGATCCACCAGTTTTGGTGACTCCTATAACTTTTCTATACCCACTATATAAACACTAGCATTACATTTTGCAGGATTATCAAAACGGACAGTGACTCAATTTTACTACAGTGCTCAAAATAACGGCTAGTCAACGGACACCATCTTGCCAAGATGACCATTTTGGTATATCGGTCATTTTCAAAAGGGCAAGCATCTATTTTCCCTTCATGTTTTTGCTTGTTAGGCTGGTACGGTCAAGTCATTCTCGTGTTATTTTTAACATTTTGACCTATCTGAAGAAAGACATGACCGAGCTAAAATTTCTTTGGCAAGTCAACTTAACCGGCAACAGTGCAAATATATTTTAAGCCACGTACTTAAAGCCTGTAAATTCACGGTGCCTTCAAGCAGTGCTATCTTTTAACAAATGCCTGTCAGTTCCTCCTCCCCACCCCCATACAATGTTGAAACGCTGGACAAATTGTGGATACACAGGTTCAACTTTGTATGTGGGGTGTAGGGAGGGATAGGGCATTTCATTTGTAGTTTTAAAAAGCGCCACAAACGCAAATTTGCCCCAGGGTTTTTATCCATGATAGCGGTTAAGGATCTAGACGTAGGACACGTGATAGCCGTGCCGCCCGAAGTTAAAGGGGCTGTGTCACGCTGTCACGCTATTTGTTATGACTTTAAACGAGAGCTTAAACGGGGCTTCGCATCATTTGAATTCCAAAAACAATGGCCCAGTTTTGTTATTCAAGACTATAATTAGGCATTGAAACTGTTTCCTTTCTTGTGTTGTAAAGGATGGCAAGAATAAACATGGATTGGAACTTGAAAAGGTTGGCCTTTTTAATGCTATACGTGCACAAATCATCAAAGAATTATGATGGTTATTATCCCTGATGAAATTTGTTTGATATCTACTTCATAGCTCTACAGTAGCATTTTGTATATGGGGTAAAGGCACTAAGCAATGACTTCAGCACAGAAGTGACCTAAAACAACAGTATCCACCTGACATAGCTTCTTTAACCAGCCCGATCCCCATGACTTGCCTTCTAAAATATCATAATGAGTACCCCCTTTAACACCACACCAATTACTACACCTTTTTCTTAAGCCTTGGAATCTACTGAAAATAAAGTCATACGATGTCATTACAGTCATTTCAAGTACCGTGACACAACTTTCAGGCAGACATGCTTTTTAAAAAACCTACCTCGTCCTGTAAGCCATGCTTGGCCTTGTGAAGTTGATCTTTTAGCTCAGCTATTTTTTTCTCCAGTTCGACCATCTCTGCCGCATGTTGTGCTTTCTCTCTTTCAAGCTTCAATAAATATATAAATCAATAAAAAATAGTGGAAATAAAAACGCAGCTTTTTCAACATCATTTCTCAGAATCTCTAATTTCTGTTGTGTAATTTATACACCCTGTAGTTCATTTTGATAAGGGGAATACCTAAAAAAAAGTCGAGTATGGCATGCAATTCTAACTCCCTCGTCTTTGAAATGATATTATTCTTAACATCGTCAACATCATCACTACCATCATCATCATCATCATCAACATCATCATCATCATCATCATCATCATCATCATCATCATCAACATCATCATCATCATCATCATCATCATCATCATCAATACCACCACCACCGGCATCACTACCATCATCATCATAAGCCGGTTTTGGGGAGTTTCTAGAGGTTAGTTCGAGGGTTAGATTACCTGGACAGGATCAACATCCAAGGTCTTTAAAAACTTAGACATGAAGTTACCGCCATTTGCCTTCCAAACGTCTAGACCTTCGCGTAGCTCGGATGATTAGTAAGAAACAGCATTCCTGTCCTCCAAAGGGAGACGTTCAATCAGTCAACTAGATTAGCATACCTTCGAGCTAAATACATTCACACTTCAATAAAGTTGGTTTTATTTTACTCTTGAGCTAAAATTAGCTTCACATTTGGTTACCAGTCGTGCAACACACAGGAAACAAAGAAAAAAACTACAGCAACAACAACAACAACTGTTACAACAACAAAAACAAAACCTGATCACAAATTTAGATGTATCAGGTAGCATACCTCATCTTCCAATTTTTCCTGTCGTCCAAGCTTGTTTTTTAATTTTTTCAATTCGTCTGCCATTTGTCTGAGTTTGGCGTCGCGATCTTCTTTATCTCCAGCAAGCTTGAATTTAAAAAAATACGGCATTATATAAACCAATAAAAAATAGATCAGTGCAGTAAACAAAAACAAACAGAGCAGCTGACAGGTTTGACAACTGCAACCTGGGGTCACTTTAATAAACCTTTTACAAGACATAGTGTGGTTAGTGTTTCGGGAGCGAAACGGGACAAAATGGAGAAATACCCTGGAGACTACGAAAACCGAATAAACCTGTATGTTTCTGTTACATGCGCCGATGTTTGCCTAACCTGAGCATGCCTGGCGACAGAAGCCGCCGTCCTGAATCCCAACAGTCCTTACCTGAGAGGCTCGATCTCTAGCTTGTCTTAATGCTCTTTCCGCATCCTGAAGTCTCGCTTGCAAGCCTTCAACTTCACCATCAGGCTGCAAAATTAATTTTAAGTTATTTCAAAAACAGTGGACGAACTTTCGAGAGAAAATTTCTCCCAATGATCCTGCCTAGTATCAAATAAGATTAACTTTTTCCAATGTTGACGGTGTTTCCCCCAACATCAAACTAAAAAAACGAGCTACAAACCTGCTTACGTCTTTCTCGGTCCAAATCCCTCATCAGATCAATGTACTTCTGATGAAGTTCAGCAAGGGCTCGACCCAGATCATCATCATCATTAAGCGGCTCACGCACAGCGCTTCTTTTTCTGTTGATGTCCCCCTTTAACTCACCCAGCCTCCCCAACACCTCGTCTTTGTCCAACAAGTTTTCAAGATTATTGAGTTCATCTTCAGCGTCTCTCAGTCGCTGAGAGAGCGAATTATTATCTGCCTAGTAAAACCACAGCATCGAACAACTCAGAAATGAAATGTAGCAGTAGCAATAAGATTAGTATGGTTTTTATTTCAGTGACATCTTAACACTGATGACCGACCAAATTAACCAAAAAAATTGTTTTCTCCTGAGCCGGTACACCTTTCGATAGGTTCGGTTCAGATGCACCATTTCATGAATTCTGCCATAGAAAAAAACGACGCCTAAACCGTCACGAGCGTGACAATTGGTTTTATTGAGCAAAAGCTTGTTCGTTTAAGATGGCTGGGTGTTAGCCAAGTTCTTTTCTTTTGCGTTTTTTTAGTCAAGAAAGGCTTTACAAAAAGGCCAAAAGAAAATTGTTTCTTGTGGAGGTTTGTGGTAACAAAGCGGGCATTTCCGAACGCGCAGGGAAGGGCCTTCTAGCCCGCTTAGGTGGCCAGTCAGGACACTGAATTCGCAGTAAGCTAGTGATGACCAAAGGTTATAGACTGCGGGCGACAACTATCGAAGGTCAAAACGTTTTCGCTGTAAAGCTGTGCTTTGCACCGCCGAGTTTCACGGGGTAGATGGTCAAACCTCGCGTGGTCAGATAACGAGTGATAGAAGGTCCAAACGCGCGTGACCAGAATGCGTTCTGTGCATTCCATTCATTTTTAGTGAACGAACGAAGCGGCAAAGTCACATGCATGTCATTGAATACAATGCATGCGTAATAACAACCTGGAGATTTCCAAATGTTGCGCGCTCCTCTTGCCGCCCTCAAATCTGAATATTATAAAAAGAGCTTCTCTTTTACCGATATTATGGATGCATGCAACGTACCGTTAGAGTATCGACCTGTGCAGCCAGCTCCTTCAGCTGTCTGTCTTTCTCCCCGGTATTTCTCGCAGCTTGTAAAGCTTTGTCGACTTTATCTTGTTCCCTCTTTAAGCGCTCGTCTGCCGCTCTGCGATCATCCTTCACCGAAAAAGAAAAAAAACGTTTTTCTCACACACTGAATGCAATTTGAATTCCAGACGAGAAAAGAACATCACTTAATTCACAACAAACAAATTAAGAAAAAATATAAAATAGAAAGGGAAAATCAACAAACTTAGCACTTAACCTTGATACACTTCTGTCGAACAAACTTGCTTTTTTTACCAACAAAGGAAACCGAGAGGGTTGGAAAACCTGTTGCACAGTTGACGGCAAGAAACCAAGACTGAATCACGTAACAAGCGTGAAAACTGATACTCTATCTCGTACCAAGGTCATTCGACCATTCACCGTAACAGAACCATTTCTTGCTCGTCCGACAAGAAAGCATTCGTTTACCAAAGAAGCGTTTTTTCTTTTGGTTTTTCCCCTAATTGGCTGAGAAAATGGCGAGGGTTTTTTGGCTACTCATATCGTGTAGAAATGTAAACCCAACGCAACTGTGAAATTACTTTGGACGTTATAGAAATGCGATGGTGAATTGAAAGCCTGGTGAACACAAGAGAAGGATGTTTGCTTTAGACAAACTCGCTGAAAGACAAAACTTCCACTTTTAAGGGTTCATGGTGTCAAACCTGGAGTTGTTGTTTGAGTTTGTTTAGTGCATTCTGAAGCCTAGCCACTTCAGCTTCAGCTTGCTGTAATCTGTTCTTTGCTTCAGCCAATGCTGGCTCAAGAACCGTCCCCTGCGCTGCTTGGGCCTCAACATCTGACAAACGGCGCCTCAGTGCTTCACAGTTCCTTCTCTCCCGCTCCAATGCGTCTTCATTCACTAGAAAAGAACAAAAGATGAAAAGTTATGCTAACAAGAAATTAAGTAAGCATTTCAATTACCAACCATAGCGGAGCAGTTAAGCTCAAGTGGGGTCTCTTACCTACGCCTATCCACGGCAAACACAGGGGACTCACCAAAAGTAGAGGATTTCAGTTAAAGATTGTTTAGACCTACCACAGCCTTGATTGTTTGCAAACTTTAAACCGCTGTATAGTATTGCTTTTCCGTACTCGCTTTTTTATGGGCAAGAAAAAAATTCATTTCGCCTTTCAAAGCACTTCCACTTAGTTCGACTCTGTGGCAAGTAAAAGCCTAAAGCCATCAGGGACATAACAAATCTCTTATATCGACCGCCCCACTTCCTATCTCATTTCACATTCAAATTAGGGGGCAATTACAACTCATTACTTCAGTAATTGTAAACTGCGCAACAAGCATTATGGCAAAATCTCCAACACAAAGCGTCAAATTATCACTGAAAATCCCTGAACAGCCTGAGAAAAGAGCCGACATTTCGCGACGCCATCAACGGTTTTCCCGCGAAATGACGTCCGAGGAACGACCGCGGAAATTCCATACTGATGACGTGACGCTAACCAGGTCTGGTTAGAGCTGCTGATTGGTTGTAGCCACTCTGTTGTCCCTGTGCCGATCGTGACTGCGGTAATCTATAAGAAAGACACAGGTATGAACTGATAAACCAGGCACTCACCTTTTAGCTGATGTTGTAACTTAGCAATGCTGTCTTTCAGTTGTTTATTGTTAGCTGCCTGTGCCTGCATGTCTTTCACTCGTTGACCTAACATGTCTTTTTCGTTCTGGAGCTGGTTTATCTGTCTCGCCTGCTGCGCCACTTGTTGTTTCATCGAGTTCAAGTTGTCATTCAAGTCATCGATGATGTTTTTAAGTTCTCTTTTTAATTTATCCTGGCCGCCATTTGCTTGCCCTAGAGGGTCACACAAAAGAACAAAAAGCCAAAAAAAGGAACCTCTAACTCCAAAACCTTAACGTGCTGTAGCACTTCACAATGTATTTTCAACGTATTATCAGTCACCAGCCAGTATCACAAAAAAATATACATAAAGTTCGCCATACACGATCGCAGTTAACGTCACTTGAATAATGTAGGGCGGTTTTCCATTGATCATAGACAGTGCAATCATGACTGCTTTGATTTTCATTCCCAAGCTCTGTTAAGCTCTATAAATTCCTACTACTTTTTCAAACCAATTAGAGGTGGGTATAAAACCCAACAGCACTGGCGACTTACGCACTGGAGATTCACGCACTTGGAGTATGTTGCACGTATTTGCTTGGTTCATTTCATTGTCTGCAGCTGCTGTGATTGGCCAGAACTGACCAGTTAAGACCGGTTTTAGTTTGACGATACCCGCACGACAATCTCTTTTTAGGCAAAATGCATATTTAACAATTAGTCGCCGAAGGCGACGTGAATATCGGCGAAAAGTCACCGAAACGAAGTCGAGGTGACTATTCGCCAATATTCACGTCGCCTGAGGCGACTAATTGTTTTAGTATAATTACATTGATGATTATTCGAGAAAATAAAATTATTGATCAATTTCCGACCCCGAAACATCAAAAAATCTGGCTGCCATTTTGAAAACTGCTAGCCTTCAATGCTATAATCACCGCGCGGTGATTATAGCGGGATAGTGCGAGGCTCCTAGCCAATCACAGCGCTCTATTTTCGATAGTCATCAATGTAATTATACTAAATGCATATGTAGCCTACGTCGCAGACAGTCTCAGTAGTGGTCTACATCGAGTTCGCTACCCAGGCCGAGTTCGGCTGCAAAGCAGGCTAATGAATATGACCCGAATTTCCCAAAGTATCAGGAGGACCATACAGAGATTAGAATAAAACCAGGCGCCGAAACTAAAGGTCACAGTTTCCAATTTGTTATCTCAATGTCTTTAAAGGGAGTCTACCTTCTTTATTCTATCCGTCATTTTGGTAGATGGTACGTACACTTTTTCCCCTCGTTACAATTCAATAGAAAGCTCTGTTTGCGGTCGACTGCTATTTCAAGGCAAGCTTCCCTATTTCTACCCGTTTCGCGCAACTGCAGTGTACATGGAAATGTTCAAAAGCATCTTACTTAGGGAAGCTAACTGTTCTCCCAGTTCCTTGACAGCGTCCATCTCCTCCTGTAGTCTCTGCTTTGCTCTGTCATGATCCTGCTTCAGTTTACCATATTCACCTTCTAACTCGATCAGCTGCTGTTCTTTTGCCGCCAAACGAGACTGAAGATGTGACTAGATATGACAGATACACACAGTTACTCCAGTATTACTACTATGTCGCAATAGAATAACTCAGTACTGACTTCGCCAGTTAGACGTACATAAAATGTAGAGTAAACGCCTAGCGTAGCGAGTAGCGCAACAATCGCGAAGAGACCGCACTCACTCGAGTGTTTTGTTCATTCTACAACAGTACCTAAAAAAAATAACACGGAGACCAGGAAATGCCAAAAACCGCTCACTTCTGGCAGGAAGCGAAGCGATGGAAGATTAGTTGCTCGAGTTTTTAATGTAAGATATGGAGTGAGTGTTAAAACGATTGCAGAATGAGACTGGGGAGAACCAGCACGACACGCATGGAGTGCGTTCATCTGAAAACCGCTGGCATTAATACGTAGTAGAGCGATTTTCGTATGACCTTGAAATGAAAGCGCGGGAACAAAACAGAAACGACAAACGAACGGAAATAGAGCAATTTGATTGGTTTATCGAACGGACAGACAAACGCGTCTGGCTTTTCATTGGTTAAGCGAACGCTCAGGTGAAAAAACTTCATGCCCGAGAACTTTCTAGAAATCAACCGATACTTCGCTTTGACGTCATACTACAACGCGATTGGTCAATCGAACAATGCCTTCTCCATATTAGGGTTTCTTTGGCGGGAAAACGAAGAGGCCATGTTTTGATCTTTTCATCCATTGGCTGATGAAACAAAGAACGAACACTTACCGAAACCTTTTTTCAAGGTCATACGAAAATCGCTCTAATACGTAGTATCGCAAAGTATGTCTGTCTACGGTTGAATCGCAAAATTTCGTCCTTGGAATCAACATTACATTACACACAAGCAATGCAGAATCTGCACGTGCGCTGATTTGCACAGGTGTAAATGGGTCATGTAGCAGCTGCTCGGAAGAGAAGTCACCAATGGTGCGTTTCCCTGACCCCAAACAATACTAAAACAATGGGAAGAGTGACATGTCATTGTTTCCAGTGACTAATTAGGAGAGACCTTACGAGCAGCTCCTACACAACTGGTGTAAATGGTTTTCATCCTTAAACTGTAGCGCTTACAGATACATTCTTGCCTAGTTCCTGTACTGCGTCTTCCTAGGCCTTCTCGGTCAATGCATTTCGGTGACGTATCCCAGACAAACTTGATCGGACCACGTGACTCGAAACGCATCGACCGCGCGCAATAATGAGGCCTAGGGACTAGGCAAGGTACACCCTACACCACCCTACACGGGTACTTACATAGGCGGGATCACTTGGAGGGGTATTCCTAAGAGTCTGTTTGAGCTTCTCTGTCTCAGCTTCTCTCGGTCTCAACTCATCTGCTATGTTCTTCATTCTCCCTTCCAATTCCTTTGCAACTTCTTGAAGTTTTCTAATCTAAATAATAGAATTCATGCACTTACAAATAAATTATTTCAATGATGAATTAGTTAAGCACTGAGGGTAATCCCTTGGGAGACTTACCAATCAGAGAAGTAGATTGGAGTCACGTGTTCGAAAGGTTTGAGGTTCATTGTTCTTCACATTATTTATGGAAAAGGTCGACTGACAAAGAGTTCTGAAAGTAACCACGTGTTTGAAAAATCATATAAATAAAAAAAAATCAGTTGTTACAAGATAGGGTGTGTGTGGTTGCCAAAGTAGCAAACGCTCTCGAGACTGTCATCAAAAAACAAACCCATAACAAGCAATTTAAGGGATTAAATTGAATTACCTTTCCAGTGCTGTTCTTTTAGAGAAAATATTTAACAATTATTCCTCGAGCCCGAATGGGCTATTGACTCAGAGGCCATGAGGGCGAGAGGAATAATTGTTTTAGTAAAATCCAACTAGTTGGTCAAAAAAATCGAGACTAAACAACTTTAGCTAGTGAAAACGCGATTCACCCGCCATTGTTTTGGTTTTCAAAGCCGGCGCTTTTCGCTACTAGTGGGCTATAACATATAGCCTAGTAGTAGCTCAACCAACCAGGATGCAGCATTGATAATAGACCACTAGTTGGATTTTACTAATAACAATAATATTATATTAAGGAAGACTATTTCTAGTCCCTTGATAATATACTCACGTAGTTGTTCTTATCTGCAATTGCTTCAACGAGTTTTCTTTCTTCGTCTCCTAATAGATGAGCCTAAAGTGGCAAAAGAGTTTATTGTTACCTGAGTTATGTTTAAAAAAGTAGACGCAAAAGAAATTCATGCCTTTTATGACAGATAATTTTTAAGAAGTGTCTCCTAACCCTTCCTAATCCTCACCTAAACGCAAGCAATTCTGTCAATTACGCACTCATATGGAAATTAAAATTGATTGTGCTTAATATCAAGTTTCCAAGCAGCGAGCTATAAGCATTTCTGCACATACATTTATAGGGGGTTACCTTATCGAAGCAAACTAATTTGACAATCAGGAGTTCTAGAAGCTGTGAAAAATATCTCCCCAAGATTTTCTACAAAATCCTTGCAACCATTTAAGACAGCAAATCCTTATTATAAGATTGTTTTTTTCTGAGAAACAGAACGACGGCAAGAACACGCATGTACAATTTGATAACATACCTGGTCAGCAATAGCCTGTTGGACTTGAGATAGTTTATTTCCAGCATCCTGAAGTTGAGCTTTTTTACGGTTGAGCTGATCTGTCAACTGAGCAAGAACCTCTTCAGCTGCAAGACAAAAACCGCATAGGTTTTTAGAAAATACAGACACCGTAAACTGCTGCTTGTAAAAAGCCCTGGACTCAGGAAGGCTTATAAACGCACAGGCTTGAAACCGAAACCGGGGGGGGGTGCTATAATAAGAATAAAAGAGCTGATGAATCGAAACAAGCTATGGCAGTGCTGACCTTAATGCGTTTTACATTTACTGGGTTTTCAAAACGGGTCGGGCGGGAAAAGGAATGAGAGCTTGCAACTACGTCTCTGGAATTTGAATTTCACCTCCAATTCCCCTGTGGCTCCCCTTCGACTGAGCTGTCAGATTTCCGCCAATCAGCACAGACAGGAAACGAGCGCGAAAGTAAACATACACTGAAAAACACGTGCTAAGGGTAATGACGTCATTATAATAACATACCCGCCAATCAGCATTTCGCATCGACTTTTTAGCTGCAGATATTCAAATTCCAGAGAAGTAGTTGCAAGCTCTCCTTCCTTTTCCCGCCAAGTCACCAGAGCACCCCGGAGAGCTTGCTCACCGCTAACTAGAGGGGGGGGGCTTATAATTGCATGTACTATTTGTTTGCAGGCAGATGGGCCTGTGACTGGGAAGGCTTGAAAGTTGGGGGGGGCTTATAAGCAGCAGTTTATGGTCTAAACTGAACGAACGGATGAATGAATAGCGACATTAAAATAAGTTTTTCTTCTACAGCTGCTTCTACACCAGAGAAATCTCGACAAAGATGTCACTCAAGTATGTAGCACACGAGCATCACTACATTTCCACTTACATGTACGTCTTGATTGACATTGTTGGTTCATTCGCTATTTTCTGCAGGATCACCAGTGTAAAGAATTTCTTAACACTGTTCCAAATTCATTCTCCCAAATTAGAATGTGGGACAAGCTATTGCTCCTTCTGAAATTAGGTTTTCCTGGTTTGGTTAAATTCAAAGATATTCACTAGTACTACGGGATACAACACACAAAACCTTTGGAATGCCTACCTTGGTGAATTTCTCTCTCTTTGTCTTGCAAATCAAGGAGAAGTGATTCGTGCAACTCCTCTTGAATCTGTTTGTTTGGCTCATTGTACCTATCACTTGGTCCTGAGCCCATGGTCACAACTTGTGCCTGTTGCCCACCAGTTGCAACGTTGGATTGCCTGGCAAATTTGTTGGGTTTAAACCTTGCCTTTCCGATATAGGGGCTTTCATCTTCTTCTCCGTCTCCAAACTCCAATTTAAAAAGAAGAAATGAAACAATTACATGGACTAGTTAGTGTCTGTGTCTCTCACGCCAATGATTGAAGCGCTGGGTTACCTGTGGGCCAATGGTCGAAGCACTGAGCTACACAGGTATCCCAGTTTTGAAATTTGATTATCTGGAACGTGAGCAGTTGAAAAAAGCATAGTTAACAGAGGGTTCCCAATAGGTTTTTCAGGGTTCGGGATTTTCACTATTTGAAGGCCGTGATTCAATTCGGGGACGAAATTCGGGTAGTAATTATGATCGGTATGCGGATTTAGCGATTTTAAGAGCGGGATTCGGCAAAGGTTTTTCAAAAGAAGTGATAGCCGGAATGGAAACTAAACTTCTTTTTTTTTCAATATTGCAAAAATCCCTTTTCCGCTGGTTCTCACGAGATGAGGTAATATCGAACCTCTGCAAGGCAACTTTCAGTACATATGTTCGGGATTGGGATTAGCGGGTAACAACCGTCGGATTTACGGGATTGAAGGAAAATTTGAACTGGAATGACGGGATTGAAGAACCCTACACTATTGGGGACCCTCCTAACAGCAGAAACTTGACCAGAAAACCAAGCACAAAACAGAGAAACAGTCATAAAATAAAAGAAAAGTAAGCAACATTTCTATTTCACCGTTATTTGGTTAAATCCGCAGCACATGAATTTCATACATTATTATTCCGAGCTAAGGCTACATGTTCATGTAAGTCAAGCATGTAGTCATTTAGAGAAACATTGCTAATTATCACTCTCTCTTTCTCTCTCTCCATCCAATTCATACAGTGCATAAATAGTTAGCGAAAGTGGAGGCTGGGGCGAGGAGCGTAGCCAGCCATTTTTTCCTTTTAAGCCCGAATTGTAGAAGTCCTAAATGGGCGGGAGGCGTGGTTGAGGACATAGTAGCAAGCCAAAGTTAATGCTAACCTATAAACGACTGCAGCACAGCTTGATAATGTTACACTAAATGAGTAATCAGCTGTAAGTTTTCAACGAAGACTTTCATAGTCAGCATCTGGAGGAATATCTGACGTGATTTTGAATTCTTTACAAGAGCTCTGCCTGACTCTGAAATTTTCCGATGATTTATTTCCAGTAAGCTACTTATTTTTAAATGGGCCAGTACAGCTGGCTACATTGTACAAGTACAGCTAGCTAAATTGTACCATTACCTCCACTCCATCAGGCAGTGGTAACATTCCAAGATGTTCAAACTTGGCATCCAGTTTATAAAACGCAAGTTCCTGCTCCAGCTTGAACTGTTTCTCACATGCTTTGGACAGTTCCGCTGTCTTGCTTGCTAACTGGAATTGAAAGAAAATAAATGAATGAGACATTGGTTAATGACAGCAGTTTACCATTGTTCAAAGTAAAAGGTGTTCGGAGGTTACACTTCCAGAGCCATTTGAAACGAAAAGTAACGTAGGTTAAAAGTGATGTTTAAACAACCAGTAGTTTTTGTCAAGTTTTAAGAAAAGTGGAAGTTTTGTGGCTTACATGACACTGGCGAACACGCAGACTATTTTAGTGCATCTTACATGAAAATTTTATTGACTGACGAGGCTCGAAGAGCGAAATATATTTCGAAGATTTTAAGCTTCTAGGACATTTTTATTTTTACGTTTTACAATTCCTATACGTGCGTCGAATGTGGTAAAGACGTGATGTCTTATTTTGCAAGTAAGTTTGTCAAATGATTAATTATTAATTTTTCCTTTTACAGCATAAATTATGATATTAATTTAAATTAATTGAGATAACAAGGGTCAACGTATTTATCTGACTAAAAAATTAGGAGCAACTATCCCCAGCTTAATAAAAGTCCTACTAACTCTCTAGTGTTCATTAGTTTGAAACCTTTAGTCACAATTAGAGGAGCTACACTATTGCGTGACTACGGCTAACGGGTAGCGTGAATTTAGTTCTCTATTGGCTTGAGAAAACAGCCGACATTTTGCGACGTCACCACTGGTTTCCCTACAGAACGAGCACAGAAATTCCATACTGATGACGCGTCACTAACCAGATATGGGAAGCGCTTCTGATTGGCTGAAGCAAATTTCCCAATAAGAAGCACTACCCAGATCTGGGTAGTGACACGTCATCAGTATGGAATTTCTGCGCTTGTTTCTCAGACGTTATTCGCGGGAAACCAGTGGTAGCGTCACGAAATGTCGGCTGTTTTTCTCAGGCTAGTTTCTACCAATTCTTCTTTAGCCTCCAACTGCCCGCGAAGTTCTTTAATCTTCAGTGACTGGTTCAAGCTTTGTTCCTGTTGTTCAGAATGAAGCTTCTTTAACTTCTGCAACTCTTCCAGTGCTTGCTGCTTCTCCTGAAGCAGTGAATCAAAGTCTTTTTTGTGGCGATTTATTTCATTCTCCAATCTCCGTACTTCCTCTGTAAACAAAGTAATTTTATGAACTTCTCATAGAACATTAAATTTTTAACCCTTCAAACCCCAATATCCACATAACAAATTCTCCAGATTGATCTCCATATATTTCCTTAAAGTATTAGTGGAGAGAATTTGATAAAAGATCTCAGTATTTCTCCTCTGGTGATCATTTTATCAGTTCTTCTAACCTTTTCTCCTGGTGTTGTATTTTTGTTTTGATGTTGTAAGAAGAAAATTGATGTTAGTCACTCTTGGAACTTAAGGGTAAAGGACCAGTGAAGATTTCTTGATAAGGAAAGCAATATTAGAAAGAAAATAGAAAGAGGGAGATCAACATGCCTATGGGACAAAGAAAAAGGTCAACAACCTTCCTTTTTCTTTTGAGTAACCTTGCGCTGAAGAGTGTTCACACTAGCCAGATGAATCATTCTACTTCTACAATGTATTAAACAGCACTCTTTGTGTGGTACCCAATAAACCATATTGCTCTTTCTGACTCAATTTTATTTTAAAATTTTGTCAATAATTATATTATTCATTTTTTGCTCTTTCTAAGAAAGTGTACTTTTCTTATACAGAATTTTAAACCACTGGCAAGTGAAGTATAGACATTCTTGAAAATAGTAATGCAATGGGCGAGAGCAATGCAGGACTGAGGCAGAGGCTACGGATTTGAATCCTGTTGAGACCCTGAAATTTTGGAGGCTTAATTTGCAATAATTATTGCTTGAATTGCAATTGTCTTTTATTACTACCTCGATCATGATGACAACTCTATTTGGGTGTACAATTTGTAACATAAATCCTCTGTTAAGCCCCCCAGGGGCTTATTCAATTTAGCTCAGCCAATGGTATCAGTTCTCCTTCTCAAACTCAGTAATAATTCATAAAGAAAATAAAAAGGAAATTAATGTTTAATGAGTGTTTGGAAACCAGATGAAAAACTGCTCATTTTTGCATCCTTAATTTGTCCACCTAAAATCATTTCGTTTGAGAAGAAATATCAAGCATTCGACACAATGTTTCATCACCAGATCAAACACCTTGAAAGTCGTCAAAAATACTCCGCTGTGTGTCATATTTTCAATTCTCTTCTTGGTGTTTGATCTGGTGATGAAACACTGCGTCTCGTGCTTGATCTATTACACATAGAACTACTTGTAGAATGCAAAGTGGAAAAGGTCAAGTACATGAAGAGAAGTTTGAGTTCATGAAGGGGAGGATCAAAAGCAAATCTGAACTTCCAGCTGGTGAATAAACCATCAAGGATCAGTCCACTTGAAGTTTTTCAGTCATGATTATTAATACCCATAGTCCATCATCTATTAGTGAATAATAATAAGGGGGAGGAAAGGGGGGCTTAGAAGAGGGGAGGCTTTTTAACCTTCTTCCCCCGAAAAGGGAGGGTCTGTTAGAGATGGAGGGCGTATTTGAGGTAGGGGGCTTAATAGAGGATTTACGGTACTACATGTATGCAGTGTGTGAAAGAACAGATGCAGGTGAATATAAAAATATTTACCTTGGGCAAACCTTTCATCAGCCATAAGTCTCTCATCCTCAGTGATTTCTTTGCCATCCAACCTCATTAGGGACCTCAACTGAAATATGACAAACTGTTGACTATGCTCCATAAGAGCCATAGGATTACCTTCCATTGAGAAATTACCCAGATCTTGCAGAGACCTTAGTTTTGTGACCTCAATCAACTGCAAGACAAACACACAGATCTTGTATTAAAGCTGATATTGGTACATTACTCAAAAAATGATACTGAACATCATTCAATAAAATCTATGAAAAGCTGAAAAGCAATTTCCAATTATATTAAGTCTAGAAAACTGCTTATAAAAGCTTTTTAAGCATATGCTAAAGAGAATTTGTAAGGTAAAAGTACATGCCATTGTGTCTAGTCAGTGTCCCAGTATCAGACTCGTTCCCAGTCGCTCCTGAGGCGGTTTTGACTAGAACGCGTTGCATCAAGGGAAGGCTGCCCTTCCCAGCCTGCCCCGCGACCTTGACATCATTTCTCCCCAGTCTTTCGTTGCCTTTGAAGAACAAATAAGTAGGAACTGGGAACGAGTCTGGTCCCAGTATCAGGAGAACTAAAAGCAAATCCTTAGGCTCTGAATAATAGACACTGGCATCTTTCTCTGTAAGCCTGACATATTTTACCTGACTGTACATCATTACAGTAGAATTTTGGTTTCTAGAAACTTGAAGGCCCAAGGTTTTACAAAACTATTTATAATAATATGCAAACCAAAAAGTAAACTGGGATCCTATGGTAAATGTAATTTTGAAGCAAAGTTTCTTGATATTGTCTAGGCAAACAAAAAATGCAATGTTTGACCCACCTACCCCTCTCCTTGGCCATCATTTTGCCCTAAGTGAGAAGTAAGCATTAATTTTAGCTTAAGGGAGGGGTAGGTGGACAGTTTCCCAGAAACCTTAATTGATCCATAATGTCTAGGCCTTACAGTATACCGATACTTACACTGCTAAGTTTGTTGTGTGCAATGTGAAAAACTTGTAGCTCCCTGAGCTTCTTAAACAAAGAAGAAGGTAGACTTTCAATGAGGTTTCGACTCAGATTCAGCACTGTTAAGTGAACAAGACAGTCCAGTCCTTCTATCTTTGATATGCAGTTACTGGCCAAATGAAGTTCTCTTAGTTGTGTTAGATTATCCAGTCTTTCTATTTTTTCAATCATGTGCTTATTCAAGTTAAGGTGCCAAAGCATCCTCATATTTTCCAGATTTTCAATATACTGCAATGTAAACAAAAGTTCATATTACACTAGCCTGCGAATACAGCTATCTCTCCTAGCTCTTTGCCCCTAGGGCCATTTTGCCAGGAAGGATGTCTGTACCTCAGCGAAAGAAATTGCATACTGATGACCTAAAATCTGTCCAGAATCTGCTCAGGAGCACTGATTGGTGGACATAGTAGTTATAGTGTTTTAGCTATTGTTTATGACTGACAGACAAAAGACAAAAGGTCACAAAGGTCAAATGCAAATAAGCAAATGTTTGTCATGGAGGATTCTTTCTTAGAAGGAGGAATATTCATGGTATATAATGTGTTCTTTTTCATGCACTGACTAGACTCTTTGTGTGATCATATGTTCTTTAGCCATATGCAGTATGATAATCATGCCTACAGGCACTGTAAGTGTCTCTAATGAGATGCTACATCCCCAGTTGTACGACTCGTACAAGTGGTACCATTTAACACAACCTCCTCTCTACACTTGTCTAATGAGATGCAGCCAAGTAATGTACCATTCACTTTATTTCACTCAAACGTATCACATGCACCACTTCAACCAGTCATACATCTTAACAACTCGTACACTTGAGTCTTGAGTATTGGATGTACATGTGTGGACTGACATACATGTCATATCAGGACCCACCTTAATTTTCTTGTTGAGTTCCCTGCCCAATGTAACATGTAAACTTGTTATCTGTGTAACATTCTCCTCCTTAGTCAGTCTCTTGATTAAATTCTCAGTTAAATAAGCAACACCAGATTTTCGTGGACTGGTTGTATCCCTAGTTGGTGCTTCATCTGAATCTAAAACATCACATCAACATTTCATCAACATGTCTCTCTTTGGGTACCACAGACTGAACTTTTATTAGCAGTCTTTCAAATAATGTATGTATTCATTGTTATGTGTACATTGTTTATGTTACAGGTCAAATTTGATTTCAGGTTAATTTGGATTTAACCTAGGTTGATTCTCGATATATCCTTTGTCTCCTAGCCCTAGAAAACAAAGGAAATTGAGAATCAACCTAGGTTAAAAAATTGTAATCTGAAATCAAATTTGACCTGTAACATTTACAAATACAAACAACTTTAGCAACAATCAACTCAAAACTTCATCTTTGAATGATCCTGGTTTGACAACATATTAGTTAGATAGACTGATATAATCTTTCTAAGAGTGAGATGGAGGAAAGAAACAGCAGCTTTTTAAATGAATGGCCTATTTGGCAAGAACTCAATCAAAAGCTACATATATGGGTTTTTGAAGTTCAATTGCTGATCAACATCATGCAAAGTCCAAAAAATTCACTTGGAATGTCTATTTTTCAAATTCACAATCTGCAAAATATTTTTTTCTTTGGGAGGGGTATTTGACCACTTAATTGGGGAAATGTAAAGAGAATTTGAATAGACTTGTTTTAAAATGTTCAAATGCCCAGAGGGATGCCCGGAGAGAATACTAAAGTTTCAAATCGATCAGCGTATAACAGCATCATTGGCACAGACTAATGCTGGCAGTCTGCCATTCTGCCCTGGGCTGAGTTGCTCAAAGCATGGTTAGCTTTAACCATTGGTTAAGCAGTATCAAAACCAATACATTGTCAAGGTATTAAACGCTGGTTAACGCTAACCATGCTTCAAGCAACTGGGCCCTGATCTCTAACTTATGAAATCCAGGTTACCCAGCATACAAGTTTTGTCCAGACACTGACATTTTCCTGTTATTAAAGGGCAAAATTAAGTCATTAGGAGGACTCTATACACTGCTTGAAACAAACCCTGGTTTGAAATGAAAAGCCAGCCACTTCCTCCTCTATTTTTATCTCATCTTTCTTAGTTAGTGGGCTGGCCAATCAGATTGTGCATTTGTGATAGAATTATATCACAAATGCACAATCTGATTGGCAGAGAGAATACCATTAATTTGCAGATAGATATATACAAGTCATGTAACACATACAATAAGTGGGATACATTGTATTAGCTACTGTACATGTACCTGTATGCCAGTAACCATGTGCATACCTGTGTAATGTTGAGGATCAGTAAAAAGCAAAAACAAGGGTAAACAAGGGATTACTGAAAAATAGTGCAATACCGGGGTAAAATGAAAATATTATAAGCATTTAATAGGTCATCTTAGCCTGCGAGCAAGCTCTCCTATTTGGGTAAGCGAAGTGCGCCTCGCGAGAACACGCGAGCGAGGGGGCCGAGGAAAGGAGAGCTTGCAGCGATCTCTCATAAATTTTCATTTCCACCCCGGAAACCCCGGGACTCCGCAAAGCGTGAAAACTGTCACTGCAAACGTGCCGCAGATTAGAAAAGTGACAACCGCCTGTCAAGTAATTAGTTAAGACAGCCGAGGACGCGTAGAATTATTTATTTATTTATATATCGCTTTCGCAACAGCATCAAAGCAATGTTTTTATATGTTTATTTTCCACGAGGACATCGAACTTCAACGTGTCCGCTCGGATAAGAACTCACTAATTTGATTCTCGTTTCGTTTACTTTTGAAAAGTCATCCCTACGGCAGTGTGGAAGACTACTCCCCATCGCAATCACCAACAAAAACATCATATATTTGTCCGTCTGGAACTGGAGAATAGCGTTTTCCTGCAGTTGGTTCTCTTAAGTTTTACTCCAGTAGCTTCCAACTCTTTCTCTTTTCCTTCTTTACGGTCACGCTACACAGCTACACTGTCAAGTATATGTTTCTGAATTCTTCTACCCAGTAGAATTCAACCGGGCGCAGAAACCGATGTTGGAAAACAGCGCTTGAATCACTCTTCACTTTCACTCTCCCGGTTTTCAGAACTAAACAAGGTGCTTAACACAAACGAATACAGCTCAGTGATGAAGGGTTTTCATTTTCCTTCCACAAACTCGATCCGACTTATCCTCGGCTCGCAATATTCTCTTTACAAGAATTACATCAAACGAGCCCGTCTGCTTTGAGGGCTAAAACAAGTTCTCGGTACCAATCAGATCCCCCTGAGAACCAAATTTGACACACAGACAAAGCGGGTGCCAGCTTAGCCTGTTATCAATCAACTTTGATTTCCGGAACGTCATTTTTCAGCCAATAGTATTTCCCTTTGTCTGGGCGAAGTACAAATGAAAATTTGCAAGGGATGGTTGCAAGCTCTCCTTTCGCCGGCCCCTCGCGGCTTCGCCGCTCGCTCGCGCGTTCTCGCGAGACTCGCTTCACTCGCCCAAATAGGAGAGCTTGCTCGCAGGCTAAGGTCATCTGCATGGAATTGACTTGGTAAAGGGAAGATGGTGAACTTGAAAAACTGTGAGTACCTCAGTAGCTACACCCCTGACAATGCATGGTACTGGTACTGCTAATGTTTATCTTACAGACATAACAAAAGTAGTAAACTCAATAACTTGCCAAACTCCTGAAGTGGCGATCCATTATCTGCACTCCCATCCTGTGAATCTTTTGTGTACTTTGCATAAGTTCCGTTCTTCAAGTCGTTGCTTCTTGGAGATGGTAACTTTCTACTTCTAGAGGCCTTTGTCGGTGACGCCATCGCGGACTAAACTTATGATCCCAGAAACAACAGACGCTAAAAATTTGTCCCGCTCATGAGGTTACCAAGGTGCTGCCAAAACTCAACTGGTGGTATTTTGTTCTTTATCGACGGTTATGACAGATTTGCATACAAGAAGACGGCAAACGCAAGATAAATACTTCTCTTCTGCAAATTGATCAAACTTGAACCAACGCAATCCCGCGATGGGTGAATAAACAACCTTATTCACTTCTGATCTTGAGTGTAAACAAATGACCATCAGACAACTGGGAAATGAACAAACGCATGAGGGCGGGTTTTTCAAATTGTCACGTCGCTAAACCACCATAAAATTTATACATGCCATAATATTATAAATCTCCCACCCTGTGAGGAAGCAATAAATAGCAGAAGGCTTGACTTCTAATGAAATGGCCCTAATTATTCTGAAGAAACTGAAGAACCCTGAAGAACAGAAGAAACGAACAAATGAATAGCCCGAAGCGTCTAAGGTCGAAGAGAATATATGTCCCCATACATGACGTACGTACAGGCTGTGAAAGAGAATCATTCTGGGTGGGGACGGGACAATTTGCTCGGGGCTACTGCCACATAGGTGTTACCTGAAAATGTCGAAGGTGAAAAACAAAAATAAATAATAAAATAAGTTACGAAAGTGAACAATGAAAAAAAGCAAAGGATAAGATAGGTCAAATATATAATTGGCAATATTTATTATTGGACGAGGTTGAGCAAAATATCAGGGTAGTAGCAAGGTATATGGGATCAGGGATCAAAGGTCTGCAAGAGGGTGGGATCAGGGATCACAGCCTTAGGATCAGGGATCACTGCGTTGGGATCGGGATCAGCACCGTTTTTCATAGAATCACGGATCAGACTGATAGCTGAGTGTGATAATGATTCAAATCACAAGAAATTTGGATTTTGGATAGCCTGAAATTCATCCGATTGCTTCGAGTCGTTTTCTCCTCTCAACAACGTCTGAATCGACCGGCTGTTAATGCCTTCCAGTGTCATCACTACTCCTTGATCTTTGCTTTAATTCATGCAAAAAGTAAAACACGATTTTCAAGTGGCAAACCGAGAAATATCGTTTGGAAATGTCTGCATGATACAGAATTGCTTTATTTTTTTTCCATCGTAGTTCATGTTTAACGTTCAAACTATCAACTGCATGCAGTACAACTCTGAACCGGTTGTCCTGAATTCTATAACCAAACTCGGTGGCAATCACGCAATGAAATAAACACACACACGGAACACTTAGTTCAAAAACACAATGATTTGCTTTAATTGAAAAGAAGCTATTTGGTCCTCAACGAAGAAAAAAACACTTGTGTGTATTCGTTGACAAACCATGGGGAAAAAGAAAAAGAAGGACGATCGCTCACGTCGAAGGTAAAGTGATTTTAATTTTGACTTACCGCTTTGGTACTTGCTGAAATCTGTAGCATTTTTTGCTAAATTTAATTTCACGAACTTTTAAGTCACCCTACCAACGAAGTTCGAGGAGGTCATCAAGTAGGTTAGTACAATACTTTATTTTTCCTTAATATCGGTTTTTTTCTTTTTGGTAATATTATAATATTAAGACACAAGTACACAAAGGATCGCTAGAGAATTTCTTAAGAGACCGGCCATAGCTCTGCATACTCTGGCATACTAGTTCATACTGAGAACAGATCCTAACAATTGATCATGAATTGATCGCATCGGGAGTGATGCATTATCTCTTTGACCTATCATTAAACAGTACCCTTTCTTCAAAGAATATAAACTATACAGATTTTTTAAATACAGGTGAATACTGCGGCGGTTAAGATTTGCTTCGAAATGACGATTTTAACGTCCTGGCATACTGGGTCATACTGGCGAAGCGCGCTAAACTCAAAACCCCAAGGGAGGATAAAAAACATTTCGGACCAGTAGGGGAACTAGAGGGAATTCCAGTTATCAGGGTAAAAATTACTGAAATATGGACCGAAGGCAAATTAAATTTAGTTCGAATTAACGTGGATTTAGAGTCAAGCGAGTTAGAGTTATGGAAGTTTTACTTTAAATGCTTCAATAACAGTTCACAGTTCAAACCAAATGTTAACTGGGTCACGTGTCATATTTCGTTCCGAGCTGATTTCTCTGTGATTTAGGCGTCATTTTGCGAGATGATTTCTCGAATTTAAGCAGGCCTTCGAGAAAGGCAATTATGATCTCGCGAAGGAAGATGGATACAGCAATTAAATTTGGCTTTGTAAAACACCAAATCCGCCTCGAATTTTACACCCTCACTAAGATACACAAGCCGACCCCGGTCGGCAGACAGATAGTATCAGGGTGTGATGGCCCAACAGAGAAATTATCATCATTCGTCGACAAACTCCTTCAGGTTATACTACAACAACAAAAGTCGTATCTTAAAGATATTACCGACTTCATTAACTACAGAGAAAATACGAAAGTCCAAGAGGACGTCATACTTGTTTCAATGGACGTAACGAGCCTTTATACAAATATACCTCATGAGGAGGGAATACACACGGTATGCAGAGCATACGAAACATTCTACATAAACAAACCTCCTATCCCTACACAATTACTAGAACAAGCGCTAAGGCTAATTCTTCAAGAAAACTCATTCCAGTTTTATGGAAAAAACTACCTTCAAACACATGATACAGCCAAAGGCACGAAAATGGCAGTCGCCCTTTCTAATTATATTCATGAATAAGGTAGAGAGCGAAATCCTAAGCCAAAGCGAACTAAAACCGCTCATTTGGAAACGTTTTATAGCCGACATATTCTCGCTCTGAGCTATAAACAGAGACAGAATAGAACAGTTCATTGAACATGCGAACAATCATCATCCTACAATCAAATTTACGGCTGAAATTTCCGATAAGGAGACAACATTCCTGGTCACCTGCATCTACAAAGACGCAAGATTCGAAAGAGACGCAATCCTTGATGTGCGGATTCATTTTAAACCAACTGAGACATTTCAATATACTCATTTTAAATCCTGCCCCTCAAGGAAATAAAAAAGGCTTCATTAGTTCATTATTATTCAAAGAGGCCCTAAGACTTCTCCGAACAAACTCTTCCAAAATAACGTTTGAAGAGAAAATTACAAACTTCAAATCACATCTGCCACAGAGAGGTTACCCAGAGGATCTCATCAACACAATCCTTTTAGAGGTTAATTTCAAAGACAGGAAACTAGCCCTTCAACAGAAACAAAAGAGAAACCTACGAATCTTGCCTTCTGTCACACAATATCAACAATCAGTGCTTCACCTAAAGCAAATTCTAATGAAAAACTGGCATTTAATAGAACAACAACCATTACTGAGTGAAATCTGTAAAACTCCGCCCCTCATATCGTACAAAAGAGGGAGGAGCTCAAAGACATACTCATGAGAGCCAACTATGAAAAAGGATATTTTAAACACGCGCTGGAGAGTTGTGTAGGCCTGTCAACTCCATTTTACGAAAAATTATATTGGGAAAGTTGTGGGATCAAGTATTTTTACGGGATCCGGGATCAAAATTTACAGCAAATTTGGGATCAGGGATAAAAAAATTATGTCAAAAAAAGGGATCAGTTTGAAAAAAATATACCTTGCTACTACCCTGAAATATCGTGATTTGTCAGAGTAGGTCAATTATTTGCCAAAGCCGAAGGCTGAAGCAAATAATTGATCTGCGAGACACTGACAAATCACGATATTTTGCGATAACCGAGTTCAAAATAATTGTTTTATCATTCGCCCGAGCGAGCAAGCTCTCCGGGCGGGCCATCCCCGACTGTTCTTTTGGCTCGTCACACAATCCTTCAAGGAAATTCAAAGGTCTAAAAGTAATATGAAATGAAACGAAGACGTTATAGCCTGCATAGCAAACGTTTCCGTGCAGGTTCGGAGCAAAGTATGAGGAACTGGATTTTCGGTTTTGGCTGCGCGAAAAAAGACTGCGCTCTCGTTCCATTTTTCGCGCGGCCAAAACCGAAATTCCTGCGTTCCTCGGTCATTTTTCTTTGCTCCAAAACCACAGGGAAATGCTTGCATCACAGACCAAAGAAATCAGGGCCACAAGCTTGCATGCAAGCTCCCTGGGGGCGGGCGCCCAAGAGTTCCCCAGAAAGCTTGCTCAAAGATCTGTCAGAAGAATTGTGGTAGTTTCGCCCGAAGTTGTTTCGCCCGGAAGTAAGTCGATTCGCCCGATAACAAACAAAACTATACAGCACGGCTTATCAGAGATGTTTTTTTAATTAAGCTGAATTCTACTGTTGCGATTACTAAAAAGTTCCAGTGATCTAAACCATCTTAGCTATATATTTCGATTACCACATTGTACATACGAGATACTGAAAGATTGCACATCATAAAAAACTGAAGTCTACATCGGGTCTACACGTACATGTACCTCGACGATCGCAACGATCGTCACATCATGTTTGATATATAAATATGTGTGAAGTTTTCACTCTAAAAAGTTGTTGATCCACATGTACAGTCACTGCTTTTTCACGCTTATTATTTTTTTTTTCAGGCTGAAAGAACGACAAATAAACATCGGGCGAATCGACTGACATAAGGGACGAATCGACTTTCGAGTGAAACGACCCTGTTCCCTATCAGAACCATTAAAAGACGAACCTCAAGAAGGATTCTTAGAGGTATTTTGTCGAACAGTGAAAAAAAAAGGGAGATAATTCCAAAATTTATTTTCTACTCTAGCTTTTGGGTGCATCGGTTCTCGGCACAATCTAAAAAGTAATATAGGAAATAAGACAGCAATTAGTCTCTCTGCAATCTTCTGCTATTTGTACGCCAACCGTTGACAACGGTGTTTACTGTGCAGGACTGTGAGCTTTAAGCATTTTAGGATTAAATTTGCGATATCTTTCTCTCCACCCACAAAAGAGCCAACTTAGAGGCTACCATGTCCCTCCTAATTAGCTCAGCCTCTAGGGCAATCGCCCGGTGGTTTGGATGCCACAGGTTCAAATACTGTTGGGGATAAGAGTTTTTTTTGTCCTACACTGGTAACAAGACGATTATCAAATTATTCTTTTTCACTACGGGGCTAAAAAGCCTGCGCTTACACTGATATGACATTTTGAAATCTACGAACAAAACCGAACCCATGCGTTCTAAGCTAGAGCGTAAACATAATAATAAAACTAAGAAGAACATTTTTATAGCACCTATCCAGTAATAGAACACATATAAAATCACATATAAAATCAAATAAATCTTACTAATGACTAAAGTAAAAGTTCTTAAACCACAGTGAAGTAATAATAAAAAGAAAGGATCTACTAATTCGTATTAGCCTGAGAATACAGCCCTCTCTCCTCACTCGTCGACATCCCTAGTCAGTTCACCTAGTGTTGTGAGGCAAGGAGAGACAGCTGTATACCCAGGCTAAATTAATCTTTACATTAAAACTCAAGTCTGTATATTCTCACATAGAAGTAAGAAAGCATTGACGAAAGAAACAGCACTGTAGAAGGCAATTTTAAAGTCCTCTATGACTAACATACACACTTAGACTCTGGTGTAAAGTGAGCACCACAGACTGCAAAAGATAGCACTTTGATTGCCATGAAAGAAATGTAAAAACACACTTTTATCAACTACCAATGTCAGAACACACGCTTCATTTCACTGAAATCTAGTGTATAAAAGCTTTCCAACTGTTATATGTATGTAAATATGAAAAAAATGGGAGAAGTGTAGGAGACATTTGACTTTATTTTATGGCACACTTTTTCAGTACTTGGTGAAGGGATTTGGCATTTGCAAGAGATTCAGTAGGACTAGCAGGTTTCAAATAGCATACCCAGCTGTATTTTGACTCGCTGCTGGTTTGTAGTTTTTACTAGCCAGGTATGCCCTGCCAACATTTAATGAATTGACTGTTGACCAAACGTGACCTGTTTTACAGGTTTTTAAACTGTACTCAAAGATTTTGTAAATAATTGTTATTGGCTTTTTATTTCTTCTTCTTGGCCCTCTTGCCTTCACCTGTAAAAATAAAATTAAAAAATAACACAATTGGGTTGTTGTGCTCCATTGATTCAAGTTTGTTGTCGCGTTGGATGATTAAAGGAAACTTTCTACGTGAATAATAATGTTTTTATAAAAATCAACAAGCAAAGCTTTTATCTACTAATGCAGTCTTATTCACTGCATGTCTTGAATGGCTTATTGGCTGTTCTCTATCTCTAATATGAAGCACATCCTATTCCTGAGATAAAACTTGCAGAAAATGTCCTCAAAGTGAAATGACGATAAAATCCCAAGTGAAGTAATTTAAAAGTGAAATATGTGTTAGAGTACAATTTCAAAAAAAAATAAAACCATGAAGTTTGATTGTATTTCTTAGCTTGTTCCTGTGAGCCCTTGGCCAATAGTGATAAGCATCAAGTTTCTCCCAATAATATCACTATTAGATCAAAGGAAAAGCAGTACAATAAGAAACGTATGGAGAACAGGAAGGAGAAAATATATGTTGATATCAAGGTTTAAAGGGTTAACACAACTTTTTACCTTTCTTTGGTGGACCTTTGCCTCTCTCTTTGCGTTTTGCTGCCATCTCTTCTCGGAAATTCTAGAAAGTGTAGATTTTGGTTTTATTATTATTATTATTTTGAATAGGGTTAGTACATGCTATTTTAAACCATAGGTTGGTACATGCATGTATGTCCATTTTAATATATATTTACATGAGTGCAAACTGAAAAAATCTAAATGTAATACATTACTTTTATGGTTCAGCCTCTTTAAGTACACTACAGTAATGTTGACTAAAACTCCAATCTTGTGCTAAAGCAAACCAAAATTGACCTCCCCTAAAATGTAGAATGCTTTGTACTTTCACTGACAATAAAATAATAGAACCCTCACTAACTTGAACTCCCTTCTTACTGCAAATAATTTTATTTCCCTAGAGGTAATTTTCTTTATGATCAATAACTCTAACTTGACAAAGTGCAATAAGTGTTTTGAGAGAAACCAAAAATTTTCCCCTGTGTTCAGATTTACAAAGTATTGCTTTCTTTGCACTTTTTTGGTAATAATAATAATAATAATAATAATAACAACATTTACATTTACATTTACATGACTGTTATTAGGTTGGTAAAATCGTTAAGATATCACACCAACCGTGTGACAATAATAATAATCATATTTTGATGATACTTGCATGGAAAAGGCTGATCATTATATAATTTTTAATTATTATATCATTATTATTATTATAAGAGAGAGATGGTCAGACCCTTGTGACCTTAGTTACCAGCTGTAACCTGCTCCAAGGGAAGTTTTCCTATTGACCAGCAAAACTGAGATTAAATTGTACTAGGAACATTAAACTTGATAAGACCGTCTTATTTCAATTTTTACTCAATTCTATCCCCTGATAATTATTGAGACCCTGAAAACTCAAACCTCTAGTTATCACGAGTCAACTGTTGTCACTTACCAAATGCTCATCATAGTAGAATCCAAAATGCCTCAGTCTAAAGAGAAGGGTTTGGAACTTCTTAAGTGGGGGATAATAAGAATTTATCTCGCTTCCTAAGGGTCTCCTGGCAAAGTGTTTCACAACCTTGTATGACCTAAACAGAAAAAAACACACACAGAGTTCTACTGAGTATAATATTTCCTCTCAGCCTGTGAATCATCCAATTCAATTTTCCCCTCAAATGCATGTACCAGGATCAATTTTTTGTTATGTCAACACAGTATGAGATCAATGCATGCATATTAAATGTGCAGGGCTGTGCAGAAATGTTTTATACCAGGGAGCGTTAGCAACAAAGAAATGTGACAAATAATTATATTGAAATCCATTGTTTTTAATCTACATTCAAGTGTTATTCATGTTCTGCTGCCTGGTAAGCTCATTTGGGAGAGCACCAGTCTGCTGAGTGGGAGGTCATGGGTTCAAACTCCAGCCAGACAAATAACCAGGGTAAAAATACCCTGGTTATTTGCTGGCTGTGATTTGAGACTTTGCAATAGAGATGATTGAGTCATTGGGCAATGATGTTAAGCCATTGGCCTTGTCACCTTCATCCTTTCATTAGTCAAATCAGTGGGGATGCAAAAGGACCCATAGTACTGTTCGAAAAGAGTTGGGGAAGTTTCCCTGGTGGTGTGGTCTACCTTTCACACATTATTAATATGGGTGGGTTACAGTGGTCGAGCTCATACATGGACTGATATTGGCTACCAGTGGTGCCCTTGTATGCTGACATCCAAGCTTGCTGTTAAGATGTTAATGTATAATGCAAAGAGGGCAGGTCTTGTTGTCTCCTAATCCCAGACATCCCATCCCATCCCATTCCATTCCATTCCATTCTTTATCCATTGTCATACACCGACATCTATTGTTATCTATGCTTTGTTACTTATCAATATTTCAGGTTCTGGCATATGAAACACAACACCATTTTTATGTTTTCACATGCATTGCCACTGATAATAATGTGTTAAGTGTTTTAATTAGTACCCAACTTCACAAGAAACACCAGGTATGTACAGCCTTGTCTACTTCTGAATCTCTCGTTGCTTTTAACCGCGCTATTCAGAATATTACTGTGTAGGATAGCAGGTCGTTTTGCCCGAAAGTCAATTCACCCAAAGCCGGTTCACCCAAAGTTAACGACAGGCAAAACGACCTTAAATCCTGTGTAGATATATATACTTTGTTTTTTTTTTTGTTTTGCTTTGTTTTTAATAGACGAGACCAATAATATGCGCATGCGTAGCAATTTTATACTTTTATACAATTTTGTTGCATTTCTTAAATTTCATTATACTCGGAGATACTAGCTCTCTCGAGCTATTCTAAATCCGAGTTTAAATAAAGTTTATATATGTATGTACGTATGTAGGAAGCCAATGTCACGATTTTTCCGTAGTAAAGTGCTCGATGCGTTAAAGTAGAGCGTGATATATAAATATAGGAAATAGGAAAAAAACTACAGAAGAGTGAGTGATCACGAAACAGACTTGTCGGGATGAAAGTGTAGTTTTTTTTCCTATTTCCTATATTTATATATGTACGTATATTCATTAAATGTAGTTCAGGACTTCAGGAGTGATTCATCGTTTTATTGCTACAGGCCTGTAGCAATAAAACGATTAATCACTCCTGAAGTCCTGAACTATATTTAATGAATATACTATGCTCCTCTAAGAGTTGAGCGCTTTTTGAAAGCCATTCACCGCAAGGATATAGAATTTATATATGTACGTATGTATGTACTATTCACTTTGCTTACTGTGGGGTAACTTGGCGAGTTAATTTGCCAAAAATCCTTGCCCTTAACAGATCCATCTTTCTCACGTAGTTTGCGCTCATCCTGATAAATAGCGTTAAACAATTTGCAAAACAATCTCGCAAAAGCTAGAAAAATTAGTTCCGCCAGACGGCCATTTTGAGAAACGAGGTCAGAAATGAGAAGAAACTGGACCCGACATTGAAATTAGTAACCCGGCCTTCCGATCCAATATGTCGGCTCATTGTCCACGAATAGCGCGAAAATGAATGCCAAGAAAACCAAGATTTGCGACGCGTCCACTTTAATTTTAGTTGCTCGGAACAGCACACCTAACAGCTATTTCGACTACAGGATTTTACTGCTTGAAAGAGCCGCCAAGAGTGCATTTATGGTGAGTTAAAATACGCCCAGTTTTCAACTTATTTGTTCTTCCATCATACATTACACGTGAGTTTGTTTTATCTACAGATTATTGTTATTGTTCATTTAAAATATGTGCCGCGTATGATTGGTTTTAATCCCTTGGCTAATTCTTCATAACCAGCTTCTAGCCAAATTTGATTTGCATTTATTATTGCATCATGACGTTGTCTCTGATGTCAATTTATTATTGAATAACAGCAATTAGTAAAATCCAACTAGTGGTCTACTATCAATGCTGCGTTCTGATTGCTTGAGCTACTACGAGGCTACATGTATATGTTGTAGCCCACTAGTAGCGAAGAGCGCTGGCTTTTTGGCGGCAAAAAAAGGATTAAAAAAGTCTAGCTTTAACTTGTTAAAGTTGTTTTGTCTCAACTAGTTGGATTTTAGTAAAACAATATTACTCCTCTTGTCCTCATGGGCTCTGAGTCAATAGCCCATTCAGCTTTCAGCCTCATGCGCTATTGACTCAGAGCACATTCGGGCTCGAGGAATAATTGCTAAATCTTCATTTATTTGTGAGTATAGACTACCATACCGTTCAAAAGTGAGTTGACACTCGATTCTCAATAATAAATATTGTTGTGTCTCCATTCTCAATACTTGATTCCAGCAAGACACATCAAGCCAGAACGCCCTTTGTTTAGTTTCAAGTAATTCACTCTCTACTCTCGGTTGCTGCCAGAGTCTACAACCTTTGTTCAAGTTTTGAGTAATGTTCGATCTTACTTCTCTCACACCAGAAAAAATTTCTACTCTTTAATCTGACAACATTTAATGTATGTTTGATTCCTTCAAGAAGCGCCTGAGCTATGCAAATTCAAGATCCAGTAGCAGTTGACAGCTCTTCATGAAATTTGCATTCGTTCGCACATCTCAGGTGATACTTTGCGTTGAAAAGGAATCATGGCAGGAGTTGTCAGTTCATTAGGTGAACTTGAAAAGCAATAAAAAATCTAAAGAAGCTTCTGTAAATAAAGTCTAAAAGCCCTTCTCATTGCTTTTGCTCACTTGTCTTTTGAATTCTACTTGCCAGCAGTATCACAGTTGAATGTCTGCTCATCGGTGTCTACAGTCAGGGTCTTTATTTAATTAATGAGGATTTTTGTCCACTGCGAATCGAAATTACTCAGTGTCCTGGTGGATTCTGTCTTAATATCTTTGTTAAAAGAATGATAAAACAATTTTCAATCTGGTTTCATGTATTGTGTGAAGAATTGTGGAGATCTCAGAGAATCCACTTCATTATTCTTCAACACCATAATCATTATCAGTCAATTATAAAATGTTAAATGTATATATGCGATTTTCTTTTTACTCCAGCCAAGTAATTATGTATTCCCTGGTGGTTTGATTGAGAAACATGCTGACTTTTCCAATGACTGGATGGAACTGTTTAAGCAATCATTTGCCAAGTTTGGTACAGACTTTACTACCCTTGTTAATATACAAGGACCTTGTCCTCCTGTGCTAAAGAAGTCAACCACAGACATTCCTAGTGAAGTTGCCTTTAGAATATGTGCAATCAGGGAGACATTCGAGTAGTCTGGCATCTTGTTACTGAAGAACCTCTCGAGCAAACATCAGAGTTGCCTGAGTTTTGATGAAGTTCAGAATTGGAGGAAAAAGGTTTACACAGATGCTTCCAATTTTTTAAATATGTGCAGGTATTGACAGGCTTTATTAAAATATTATAGTCATCTTTGGCAAAGTAACAGTATGCCACCCAGTATCACCTGAATTTTGCTGTTAGTAGGTACTATATATACTATATTACATATCTGTCTGGATTTGTTAAAACGTGGCTAAAGAAATTTCAAGTGGATTTTAACTATTTAACATCTAAGTGGAATAGGAAGCAGTTCAAAGTCACTAGATGAAGCTAAACAATGACAGCATTATTGATGGCAATAGACGGTAAAGTTTTCTCGCAGAAGTAACAGGATTTTGCAATGAAATAAACAACATTTTGAAAGGTCCAGAAATTGTAATCTTTTAGCCAGTCAAACCGTGAGCCCACAGCTCAATGTCGGCCGAACACAGATTAAGAATCCACAATCTTTGAGCACAGAATAGGCTTTCTAAGACAAAATCACCTAAACTAAAGACTCACGAAGCCTTTTTATGCTTGACACAAAGTATTCTAGTAACACGAGGTCAACCGCACATACCTGAGATTTGTCTGTCAACACTTTCGGGAAATCACACAATAAACGACTTTGGCAGCGATCACAACACTTCCCAAAACCACTCATAATACTTCCACACTTAACACGGGTGAAACATCGTCAAGTTACTCCGTAAATCTCTCGCTTTCTCCACATAAATCATCACATTGAACTTTTCTCGACTCACTGACAATCGATTTATTCAAGATCCCGGATGTAAACCAGCGGTTGAAAAGGAGACATAAAGCCCCCGCCTTCCACACAATTTTTTACTAAGTCTTTGGCCTGCTCAGAAATCAGCATGAATTTCCATCTTGCCTAATAGATTTCAACCCTAGAACCTACTTTGTGAGGCCAAAGACTTGTTACTGCCAACAACAAAGCTCGCAATATCCACTCTTTCCGTCTACAAGCCCGGGATCAGTCTTTCACCCGTGTAGCCCGAAATGAGACAAAATACCAGAAGATATTGGACACAGCAGATTTTGCCAGACGTGAGAACTGTTCCTTGATAAGGCCTAATGATGCCTTCCCGAAAACTTTGCTCAAGGCAGCCAAAAAAACTCGTAAGACAACCCACTATGAGAGCCGAGTTCAGTCTAATACGCGCGCTGATTTCAAACTGACATACAGAGAGAATTATGGGAAGTTATGAAAAACATTTTTTGTTAGGGGGTGGGGGGGGGGTAATAGATTAATAGCCACCAGTGAGAAACTCATCAAAGTCTATCAACTGTGGCCTATCTGTTACCAATTAAATAAATAAAAAGTAACTGCGAAAAAAAAAAACTGCTCTGCTACGAGACTCAGTCAGAGGGTATATAAGAGAGATTTCTGTAGCCAAGTTTTTGCAAATCCAGACAGATATATTAGCCTTGAAGGCACTTTATACATTGTGTCCCTGACTGAGGATTATTACAGTACCACTCTAAAGTAAGTTGACAGTCTTGACTCGAGACTCAAAACTCAAATCTCTTGTCTCAAAACTTGAATGAATCAGGTTTCGAGATACAAGAATCAAGTCTCGAGATGCGAGAATCAAGCTTTGAGTGTCAAGAAACTTGCTTTGTTGAATATTCATCACTTGAAAGGGTTTCAAGAAAACAATTTATTTCTTGAGAAAAATAACAAGGTCATTCACAAATACAGTGAAAATTTGCACTGAGTATAGGGGCTTGAAATTTACATGTCATACGTAAGTTTTTTAGGTGATAAAAAAGCACCAACGAAAGCCATGTTACAATCAGTTTGGATGGTACAGTATTGGACATGACTGTCTGTGGCAATTTTTAGATGTGACATCATCTGTAAAACCTGTCAGAAAATTTGCTGCAAAGCCTTTGCTGCTTACTTGGTTAGCTTAGACTGGGCTGGGAAAAAGGCTCTTACATTCAGTGAAAAAGAAGGGTACCATACCAGCTAAATGGAGACAGGGTATTCATATTCACATAATGTGTTATTAATTTTATTACAGGATGGTCCAAATAAGTCAAAGAACTATAGGAGGCCCAGAAAATAATATTTGGATTAAATTTTATGCTGTTTGGACCTTGTTTTACTGAATAATAAATTAACAATTAATTAATGAGGCTGAGTATCTTATGAAGAATTATGGAGATCAAGGAGGGTGTTAATCCGTTGAGGCCGTAGGCTAAGGCAGATAACACCCTCTGAGATCTCCAAAATTCTCCACATGATACGAAAGCCGAATTCATTAATTGTTCTTGTTATTCATTCAAAATAATTCCTAGTTTAAAAAAATAACTAAAACATGCTTACCCCCATCAAGAAGTTCATCTTCAATAGTGTATGTTTAGGTTTGTCCAGCTCCACAAATATTCTCCAAATAGCAGATGTCGCCCTCCGAGTTATCTTCGTGCTGTTTTTGCTATGTTTTTAGTTATTATTTCACCTAGTTCCAGCTGTAGTTCTTACTCTTGAAATGAGTGAAGTGTCTGCCATTTTTGTTTCACAACCAGAACAACTCAACCTCGTCCCCAGGTCTTCTGGGTTAACGGTGCAAATAACCTGTAGCGGGCTGTATTTTTTGACATCATTTCCTTGGTAAACATAAAATTTGGTCATCAGTTACTGGATATGGTGAATTATGCGTGTGGTTTTAGCCAATCAGAATTGGGGAAATACGTTGAGAGAATAATATATTAATAATAATCATTATTATTATACAGTGATACAGATACAATGTACCTCACAAGTCATACACTTACTATAAACTATTAATTATTAATAGTTTGTAGTATGTGTATGACTTGTGTGGTACACTGTATCCCTTTATTATGTTCGCATTTTTAAGTTTGAATCAAACATTAATTTTTTGTTATTCCTTATCTTTGACTAATTTATTCCCAGATATTACTGGCTTAAGGTAAAATTCAACAAAAAATTTCAAATTTCATTTTGTAAATTAAAGTCCCCATGAGTTCTCCATAGCTAAAGTGGATAGAGTGCTCACCCAGTGTTTGGGAGTTCGGGAGGTCATAGGTTCAAATTCTGTCAGGACTCAGATTTTTTCTTTGTCCCATGCTTGTGACATGCTGATCATTTCATTTTCACATAAAGTAATCATAATGCAGGATTTATTATATAGATGCTGATGAAATATCAGGATTTTTCCTTTTACCAAAAATTCATATCTTCATCGTGCGCAGTGAAGATACTATTTTTATCTTTCACATGTGAGGATATTGGTGTCGCCATGGTCACTAACTTTAATTTTGACTTTTTGGAACAGAAAATATAAGTATTATTGTCTTTATTTCTCCTTTATAACTTTATATCTGAGTTTCATAACATTTTTTGTGACAGGCATTTTGCAATAGGTGACTACTTTAATTACACTATTTTGCTGTTTCGAAAATGAATAAAAAAAAAGTTGTGTTTTATGTAGGAATTTCAACAGTATCTGTAAAATAAACAGAACATTACAAGGCCGCTTGGGGATACAGATTTTATCTTCTCATGCTGAAAGTATCTCTCACTCGTTCACTTTGCTCACTCGTGAGAGATACTTTCAACACTCAAAGATAAAATTCATATCCCCACGCGACCATGTAATATCCTTTATATCATACACAGATTCAAAAATTAAACCTCGCAAGACTTCATCATTCACTCTGTGAAAGTGAGGGTTAATGGTTATGTGCATAATTGCATAAGTGCAACATTGAAATATTATTAATAGGCCATTAATTTCTGAGTTACCCCATGCCTCTGTTTCAAAGCAAGGCTAACTGCTAAGAAAATGATTTTTTATCCTTGTGCAAATGAAACTCATTACACAAGATCGGTTTTGTACTTAGCCTCGTTTTGAAAGTGAGGGTTTTTGAAACTTAGAAAATGGCCTATTTGTTTTAACATCCTAATATTAATATAACAGGTGGCTAAGGTGTGTACCTGATGTGTGGTCTCTTAGTGAATGGTCTAATTGGATAACACCAGCCAGTCTACCCAGGCAATACGACACCATGTTTTACACCTGCTTCATTGACAAAGAACCTGCTGTTCATGTTGATAAGCAAGAGATAACGCATTCAATGGTAATTAGACACGTATTGCTTCTCAAGTTCTGTTTTAGTGGCATTAATTGGTTTAGAGGCAAATCCAGTGGTTTTTTTATTGGCAGGGGGTCCAATCGTGATCTTCATTTTAGTATTGAAATTTTTTACGGCTACAACCCAGGTCAAAACTGTTGGGATACTAACACAATAGCTCAACAAAATGACATATTAACAACTTTCTGCAAACTTCCTTGAATTTTTAAATTAGTTACTTATGCACCTACTACTTGGCGCGACAAGGACTGTTGATGATGATTAATGGTGGTAATTTACCAAGTAGAAAATTCCTGCCACCAAAAGAGAAATAATTCTTATTATGCTAGTTTCATTTCAGTGGATGACACCAGCATCAGCAGTCTCAAAGTGCATCCAGGGACAAATCAAGCTTGGGGTACCTCAAATTTATGAGATGTCAAGATTCTGCCGGTGAGCCTGGATCAAATAATTATTAATGCACATTTTTCCATTTTTTTAAAATTAATTTGCTTAGAATTAAAACACATACAGCTAATTCATGTGGATATCAAGTTATCATGTTATATGCTTGGTAGTTCTGTTTTATGTAAACAATTTTTTAGCCCCTTCGAAAGCAGCATCAACATAAAAGTCAGGCAATTTTAATTGCTTAAGAGATAAGAGTGTGTGAGGAATGGCAGCTTTCTCAGTTTGTTCAAGATGTGCTAAACTGCTTCTTTTTAATTGAACAACCCTGTTTTTCCAGTTTTAAAGTAAGGAGGGGGCAGTTGTACACAGGCTAGAAATTACTGTAAATATTCAAATTAGTGCCCAGCTTCCCCAACTTTGAATTAACACCCCACTGACCTTAGGCTAAAAACATTATGTAAGTTTTTAAGGATAGCAATACAGAAGGTAGAATAGATTGGTTGGATTACCAGAATTTATTTGACTACAGGACCTTGAAAGCTAAGTGAATGTACCACACACACAAATTTAGGTTTCTGTTAAAAGTTGCATTCCACTTTTCGTGTTTTAAATGTTCTATTTTTTGTCCTGAAATGAAGGCAATTTCGTAATAATTATTGAGTTGAAAAGTCGAAAATGAAATCAGCACCCTGTTGATAACAACATCCCTTTTAGTTTACCCTGGGGCTAATTCAAGCATTTACAAGACCCATTGTTACTGACAAGGGTTGTATATTTCTGTATAGATTTCCAACATGATCAGAATTTCAGTCATTTCAAGATAGACGTGCAACTCTAGGATGTGAACAATGGCTCACTATTCTCTTACAGTGTACAGATGGCATACTGGTAAGAAATCTTTAATTATGTTTGTTGGAAATAATTATGTTAATTACCGTATTTGCTCGAATAAGTGCCGCCCCTGATTAAGCCCAACCCTCGAATAAGCGCCACATTTGGGAAAAAAATGTTAAAATAAGCGCTGCCCCCGAATAAGCGCCGTAGCCCTGCAATAATCGAAATCAAAAGACATTAATTGTGTTAGTTTATAATACAGAAAATAATATTACCGTATTTAATACAATCCTGTTGTCACGTCCAACATTCAAATAAATGCCGCCCTCAAATAAGCGCCGCCCTCGAAGGAGTGCCGCACTTGAGTCGTGAAAAATTTATTAAACGCCGCGGTGCTTATTCGAGTTAATACGTTATTGTCAATTTGGATGGGCTAAAGCAAACTTTCAGTAACCTTGCCTGTTCTTTGTTTTTATTTTAACCATCACATGTTTACAAGTAATTCCCTGTCAAAGCTTCGAACAGTGGAAGATAATGGGTGCAGCTTTAAGATTGTCAGCTGTGAAATTTCAATCAATCTTTCATCATCCCACAGCCAGTTTAAGATCTAGACAACTGAATTGAGGAAAGACTGAAAGTGTAGTGGTAGTTTCTTGCTTGGTGGGCAAAAAACGGATCACCTCCCATAACAAAACGTTCTGACGTACATCATAGAATCTGTTCTATTATGAGTTTTGAATGATTTATTTACTAATTTAAGGAGACCAGAGAGTATTTTTACCGGAACAACTTTCTTTCGTCTACGTAGTAACTTTCTAATAAACTAAAGCACAATAATTTTATTATTGTTGCTTTTTATTTTTAGGACTTATTTCCTCATGATGACCTCTATGCATTACAACATAAGAGAGTTTTAGATGAACTGTCTAAGAGCAGCACTGGACAAATTGCAATGGGTGATTACCCCGAAACAATAGCAGATTGTAACTCCAACCAGGTGATCTGTTACGTCACTGCGGGGGCCTGGGGAAAGAAATTTTAATGCCGTATCCCATAAACCAAAGCTGACGGGAACAGATTGAATTGAATTGAATTGGTGCGCGCGTTGGTTTATGGGATACGGCATTAAAATTTCTTTCCCCAGGCCCCCGCAATGACGTCACAGATCACCTGGAAAGGAAGAAATTTCAATCGAATGGTTCACCAGCTTTCCAGGAGTGCAGACAAGTTACTATGTAATGCCTCACTTCCTCATGGACAGTGCGCGCCATTAACGGACCATTCTAAAATTCATGAACTCGCCAAAGAATTGCGACCTCTTCTTTAAACACTGAAGCAAAGGTAAAAGAGTCCAGCTTTAGCAAAGACGTTTTTGAGCGACGGGCGTCGAGCGGAAGTGGACTTTTTGCATTGTTCGGCCGCTTAATCGAGGTTCAACTGTAGCAGTGGCGGATCTAGGGGAGGGGCCCGGGGGGGCTCCCACCCTCCCCCCTTATTTTTAGACCAAACTGAGACCCAAAGGGCCGGAAAAGTTTTTTTGGAGACCGCCCCCCCTTATCTCAGGGTCTGGATGACTGCCCCCCCCCCCCCCCCCGCCCTTATTCTGGATCCGCCACTGTGTAGTCTTATATCTCACTTATGCCCAGTGTAGTGGTCATCAAAATTTTCCGCACGTCGCTGTGCGGGCATTAATCACAGTAGCTGACGCAGTTTTTTAAGCGCTTTTTTTGTGAAGAAAAAGGTTAAATTAAGCTTCATCTAAGGACCACATGGCCAATCGCAAGATGTAGAACCAGCAGCGTTTTCGACTTTCCGGATCTGTACAACGTCTTTTCCTGAACGAAATACATCTTTTCCCTGTGTGTCGAATCGCACTGTGGCATCTATAGGAAAATGCATTACCTTTGGTTTTCTGATCCTCAAAATTTTGAGCGCGGCAATCCTAAAATGTCGGTCTCTACAGCAGTAAATTAGTGGATTAGCTACAGCATTTAGGTACAGTAGTGCCTCAGCTACTCGGACTGCTACAAATTCACGAAAGACTGGAAAATATCCTCCCAAGACAGAGACAACAGTAATTGGGAGGAAAGAAAGAATCGTCGTGGCCGTAACCAATGCGGTCGTCATGGCAACTTTGTTTTCTAGTTTCGCTTTCACCAACACGCTGCGGACTTGGTGAATTTGACTTAATTTACGTTTGCGAACTTCAAGGTACATCATGACATAAAAATATACAATGAGCGCTAGCATAAAAACGAGGACACAAGAAACAACGATAGTCAATATCTCTACAGCTAAAATCTGCCGATCGCCACGAACCACTTTCTGTATGATGAAGTCTAGAAATGCACCTACTATGACTGATAGCCAAGCTGTTACCGCCAACATTTTCGCACGGCGTTTGGTCACTATCACTTTGTAGTCAATCCATTTTCGAATGGCAATGTACCTCTCCCATGCGATCATTGTCAAATGCAAAAGCGAACACATGAACAGAATACAAGTAAAAGAAAAAGTTACCAAGTCAATCAGGCAAAAATGCCGCTCAGCCAGTATTTGACGGGGAAGTAACAGGCCAACTATGGCAGATGGTGGAATACAGAAACCTCCCCCTACAAGGTCCGCCACGGCCATACTTGATAACAAGATATTGGTACGTCTCACTAGTTCGTTCCGCCTCCTTACTGCCATAATTACTAGTACGTTCAAAAGAATGACTGCTGGAGAGAAAATGGATGCGACAACAGCAAAAATCCAAGGAAACGTAGTGTCATGTACGTCCCACATAAAGCCTGGTGCATGTGAACAGTCAAACACTGGACTGGTCGTGTTCGACAAGGAGGACGCTGTTTCCTCCTTATTTTGGTCCATGGTAATAACACGCTGTTTTAATTTCTAAACACCGTTGAACGTCTAGCGAAGAACTTTACGAAGGGAGCGTAGCTCACTCAACCTTCCGTTAAGTTTAAACTGGAAGTCTTAAGAAAAGTGCGTTAGGATTTCAGCAAGTGTTAATATACATATTACATATACATATAAAAAACAGGGTTTAATAGGCCATTTCTGAGTTCCAAAAACTCTCACTTTTAATACGAAACTAAGTGCAAAACCTTTCTTGTGAAAATAAGTTTTATTTGCGTGAAAATAACAAATAATTTTCGTATTAACGCCCATTAATGGATTCGCTCTTAGTTTCGCTTTGAAACAGAGGCTTGGAGCAACTCTGAAATGGCCTAATGTTGTAATTTGATTTTTACAAGTGTAATTGACGTGTAAAGCTATTGTGTTAGAGTAAGTTACAGGTGTTAAAGTTCTATTGAAATCAATTGACCTCATCGACAGCCTGGGTTGCGACCTGGAGTGTTTTCCCATTAACACTGCAAGAAAACAGCACAGAACCATCAATAAAGCTTTAACGACGGACAACAATACCTTTCCTCTTAGCATTGAAAATATTCAAATCTGATTCTTGGTTTCTGTAAACTACCATCTGTTAAAATTCTGCAGAAATAATTTTCTGGCCTTTCAGCCGAGATTTCTGATACGTTGATTTCTTTGCCCTCACTGCATGAGTACGGCGTGAAATTGCCTAATTTCACGTTTTGTGGAGGACGTAAACGAACGAGGACATATTTTTTAATAATAATGATCTTTATTGAGATAACTTTTTCATAAAAAATATGGTTTTCAAAAAGGATCTCATAAAATTAAAAAAACAAACAAACAAACTACACACAATTCATGAAGACGTTAAAAAGCTAAAGTATGTTATAACTATTAAAATGTACAAGATATTAACTCAAATTCAGTTAAATTACAAATTTAGAAAGATTACGTTTAAAAGTATTTAGATTCACGGATTGTCTGATTGCCTGGCTAAGGGAGTTAAAATCCTTGATGGCATGAAATGCAGTCCGTTGTTCGCCCCAATTCGTTTTGACACCTGGAAGTCTGAAATATAGTTTAGTTCTGGGATTATAATCATGCTGTTTTTGCTGTCATATCAAGCTCAAGAAGTCAATTTAAACACACACATAAAAACATATTCTCTGAAAACGCCTTTTTTCCAGTAGTGTAGCAGCTGATCCTAAGGTCTCTCCTAATTGGTCGCTGGAAACAATGACATGTCATTCTTCCCATTGTTTTAGTATTGTTTGGGGTTAGGGTTTCGAACCATTGGTGACTAATCTTTGGATCAGCTGCTACATCACCCCTTTTTTCTAATGGAACCCACTTAAGAGTGGCAAGCGCATGCGTAGCAGATGAATAAAAAGGTCTGAAAGAGGTCTGTCTGAAATTATTTTGGCAGCCGATTGGCAGCCTAATAAAAATTTGCAACGCCTTGTACACGAACAATTCCAAATTAAACGAAACCAAAGATCAGTTAAGCATACGATCCACAAAACGTTCACACAGTGAACCAGTAATGGCTTCGAAATTACACACTTCACAGATTTTCAAAGGCCGTGCATATGAACTAAACTATCGTGCATATGAATAAATAAACAACAAGCAAATTTACTCTAGTATGTCGGAGTAATTTTTTCAAAACCAGAAAAAAATATTGCATACCTGAAATTTTGCGAGAATTCAAAGACCACTCCATTCAGAATGCATCAAAAACACAACCTTTGAATTCACTTTCGGCAGATCTTTCTCTGTGTTGCAGACCCAGGCCATCTTTCTTTTGTTTCACATGTTCCTCGGATGTTCCTTTAAAGGAACGTGTGGTCTCATGGCATAAATGAAAGGAACCAAAATAATAGCGGCGCAAAAGCGTTGCGAATATTTCTTTGAAGGTCCAAGATGCAATTATCAGTGACGTCATCATATATCTCCCGGACTGCTTGCTGCAAGACTTGGAAACTGGACGTTAAGGTTACATTACGCTTGTCTCCCCAAACAAGGTCTGCATAATCAAATAAACGCATGACAAGACTATGATAAAAAAAGAAGGTGTGCAATAACAGGTAATAAATGCTTAATGCGATGAGACCAAGCCTTAGATTAATTTTGCCAGCAATGTATTCAAACATGATTGGTCCATGTATAATCAGATGATACAACAATTCCAAGGTATTTGAAGGCCTGTTGACATTATTTACATTGTGGTCGAAGATTGATACTGTTAGAGCCACTTTGCTCTCCAATTTCCAATTACTACCTACAAGCATACATTTGGTTTTCTCGAGATTCAAAGTTAGCTTGTGATCGTTCAACCATTTCGCTACGGCCAGCAAGTCTCGATTTAGCTAATCACTCAGCCCCTGGGAAGATGAGCCATAACAGTAAATCACATCTCATTCCCACTATTAAGTTGTAAGCCCTTTTCCTTTATCTATCTTGAATGCGGTCTCTAATAATTTAACTCCGGGAAAATTCGCCTACACCTGTCAAATAAAAGGGGTTGGAAGAGTCGTGATTAAGTTTGAAGGCATTTTCTACTTTGATCATAGAGTGTCGGATCAAAAAACGCTGGAATTTCATCACTCAAGATCTATCGTTTGAAGTCTTTCGTTTGTTCTCATCATTTGACTTCACTTGATCACCTGAGTTAAACATTTGACTGTGAGCGTTAATATATATTGCCGGCCTGGCGCGCAAGATTTTAAAATTTCCGCGCATTTGGCAAAAAATAAACTAACTGTTATTTTGGTCCCGCTAGCTGGTGAATAATTGTTAATTATCGTTCAAATGTCTCGTGCCATGAACAACGAGGTTTATCTTTGTTCCACCTCTTTCAACTTTGCTGTCTTTTAACAACAGCTGTTTTGATCACTGTTTTCAAAGGGACATGCCATGGTGTCCGTATTTTCCGGGTGTCCGTACCCAGGGGGATAGTCAACAAAGTTTTATGCGGGGAGGCTCCGTCTCGAGGTCCAACCCCTTACCCCTTTTATATACCATTTATCTTATGTCTTCCATTGACAAATAGTTCGCCACTTGCACATCACCAGTCCCAAAATTCACCTTGTTTGCCCCCCACCTTCCACCCCACCCCTCTCCCCCCCCCCCCCAAAGTTTTGCATAAGCATTGTTTTCAGTTCCTCTCGAAACGACTGTAATACCCGGGAGAAATGAAAACCAAAGGTTATGCAAAATTTTGAGGGGCATACAAGGTGTATTATGGGAGATGTGCAAATGGAAAAAAGCTGGGAATTTTTCCCAACAGTGCGCGCTCTCATTGGTTTGGGCTTAGCCTCCAGGCCTTCTTGTCCAAATATGGGGAGTCGGTCATGTGCAGGATTGAATGTTTACAGACTTATCTATCGAATGAACATTGTCACACATTATCGAATGAATATTAGTAAAATTATCGAATGAATGTTGTGGTATATTGTTGAATAAATATCGTAGCGAATTATGGAATTAGTAAATCATCGAATGAATATTGTGGTACATTATCGAATGGATTTGTACTAATAATAATAATAATAATAACATGTTTAAACAGGATGACCATTTCAGTTATAAAAACTGCTATCAATATGGGTCCTGTATAAAAATAAATAAATAGAAAGATAAAAACATTAATTATATACGAAACTAGGATACAGAACATAATTATAATCAATAATAATAAGAAGGTAGCCTCCTTATGAACAAAACTACATACAATCATTAAAAAGGGTATAAAAAAAGGCCCTCTTAGTCAACTCGAGATTGACTTTATCAATAGATAACCTATCCTTAGACCTAGTGTCATAGTCATGAATATCATAAGTTCGCCGTCGAAAATAATCTGAGAAATAACTTGGAGCTTGTCCATCAAGACAATTCTTGACAAGTTTGACGATATGCTTCTCTCTTCTCGTCTTAAGAGGGTCCCAACCAAGACCGGAAACCATATCTTGAGTGGACAAATGCACCGTCTTTAGCACTATCCTAGCAGCACGTCTCTGCAGGCGTTCCAATTCTTCTTCATTTCCTTTACCACAGCAATGAAAAACAGCACAACAGTGTTCCAAATTTGGTAGTATCATCGATTTATACAATCGGTTCGATGCTTCATTTGTTAATGATGATCTAATTCTTGAGAACATCCCCAGTGTTTTAGAAACTTTCTTCTTCACATAGTCAATATGCAAATTAAAGGAAAGACTTTTGTCCAAAACTACGCCCAGGTACTTAAAGGCATCACAGTGTTTCACAGATTCTCCTCCCAACGTTATATGAGCCCCATCGATGTCTTGGGGACATAGTCTCTAGTGGGTGCTAAAAACCATGAACTCGGTCTTCTTTAAATTGAGGATCAGTTTATTTGTAGACAGCCACTCAGACAGATTAATCAGTTCCAAATTTAACGGTAACTCAATTTCCGATATTAGAGGAGCCGAGAAAAAGATAACTGTATCATCAGCATACATCATAACTTTACAGATATCAACACAGGAAGGTAGATCATTAATATACAACATAAATAAGACCGGACCAAGGATATTCCCTTGAGGCACTCCACTTAGGACAGTTAAGGAACTCGACAACTCGTTATCCAGGGAAACAGCTTGAAATCTGTCTACATCATCGAATGCATTAAAGTAAATGATCGAATGGATTTGAACTAAATTATCGAATGAATATTAGTAAATTATCGAATGGATATTGCAGTAAATTATCGAACAAATAACTAAATTTATCAAAAGATATAGGCGAAATTGTCAAAAAACAAATGACAATTTACCAAATACTTAAAATATCAAAGGTATATGGCACAAGATGGAACTAAAAGCGGTTTTTTTTCTAATATGCATAAAATATTGAATGGATGTAAGTACTTTCGAATTTTGCAACATTTCGGCAGCCATATTCTACTGGATTAGACTGATTTTTTTTTTAACTTAAAGCTCCGTTTAAACTTAGCATAAAGCTGGGAACTTTTTCTTATTTAAATTATCCAAATCCTGCTGCTTAAAGTCAGGTTAAACGAAGAAAAAAGCTTTTAATTAGTTTACAATTCATATTTTTTTCAGAACAGCCGTTTTACGGAGATTATTCGACATTAGATTCCCATACAAACACTTACCCACACAATCTTCTTATTATTTTCATGGATTTTTAACATATACATGTTGGTATAAAAAAACAAAGGATCGCAGATTTGTGCTTGCTATTAATTTTTGTATGAAACGATTTTTTGGTCGTTTTTAATCTTAAATATGTCAGTGCAAGATATTATATGCGTCCAAACATTTTACACTTGTCAAAAATCTCGAAAAACAATAGTTTTTTTCGTCCTCAAACAAGTAGATTTGCCTGAAAAATGTTCGCCCAGTACCAGTATCGCGCGGCGAAATTGACACCCCGCTCATCTTTCGAATCTTCATTTACGTCCCTATAAAACCTCGATTTAACGAGCCTCTGCATAACGAAGTACTCGGTAAAAGGAACGATTTTCTTTGCCCCAGTAATAGTAAAATAGATGAAACAAAACCTCGATGTAAAGAAACCTCGCTTTAGCGAACAAATTTTGCCAGTCCCTTGAGGTTAGTCATATAAATCACTTGATTCCACAAACACAAAGCAATAATCAGAATCGGAACAAGGCTGAGCAAATCAGTTAAATTAAGTTACAAGAAATTCTCAGTCTTTCTTTTATCCTTTACTGAGTTGTTCCCTATCTATGGGACATTTCTAAAGGGGAAAAAAGAGACAATTTTCAGAGTTCAAAATCGTTAATTATCCTTTCTAAGGACCAAAATCAGTTAAAAAAGAATTCCTGTCACATGCGCAATAAACAGCTCAGTATAGTTTTCCTGTACCAACAACAACAACAAACAACAACAACAACTTTATTCAAATTATTTATAACGAAAGATACATTGGCACTGGCCTGCAGTTAGCGAGGCTATTCGAGGCAGGCCACTGGGCTACATAATTTACTACAGACTACAAAGAAATTAGACGTTAAATAAGTTTATATATTTTACAGTAAATAAAAACTATTTTACTTAAATACAAGGACAATATTAAAGTGAAAATTTTAAAAATAAAATGAGAATACAGGACAAGAGGATTACTTTTTCATTTTTACAATAATCGTATCCACATCAATATAGGAGTCTTCAGCTTGAAGGATATCGAGTAACATTGCTTTTAGTGATCTTTTAAAAGTTTTTTTCGGTCTTTCTTTAAGAACTTGAGGTATCCCATTCCAAATTTTGACCCCAACACGCGAAAAAGCATTTCGTTTGATATTGAGTCGAGATTCTTTAGTATAAAAATGTTCAGACGTTGAGGCACGTGTATTGTAAGTATGAACACTAGAAATTCGAGAGAAGAGTTTCAAAATATTATCCGGAGCAGTGTTTTTATTTACATCATACATAAGACTGCAAACGGATTCATAATATAGAGACTGTAAAGGTAGAATTTTTGCATTGACAAAATAAGGTATTGCGTGGTCGTTTGTTTCAGTAAAATATATTAAACGCAGTGCGCGTTTTTGAAGGACAAGAATTTGGTCAAGGAACGTTTTACACGCGTTGCCCCAAGAGATAAGACCATAAGTTAGATAAGGTGTAATTAGTGACTGATAAATATTTAGGAGGGTGCAAGTGGGAACAATTTGTCTTAATCTCGCAATCAGCCCAATTATTTTACTTACTTTGTTTGCAACAGAGTGAATATGGGTCTTCCAAGACAAATTTTCATCGATTAACAGTCCAAGATATTTAATAAAGTTTTTGCGTTCAAGGGTAACCTTTTTGTTACTTTCATTGTCAAAAACATACACCTGAGGATCATAGTTGAGTTTTTTTTGGTATGGACGAAAAATTACATAGTTTGACTTTTTAATATTCAGAGAAAGTTTATTTGAAGTCAGCCAGTTATACAAGTTGTATAATTCAGCATTTACTATTAGTTCCAGTGTCTTTAAATCTTTATGAGCATAAAGAGCGTTAGTGTCGTCAGCAAAAAGGAAAAATTGGAGTTTGTTCGAACAATATTGGATGTCATTTATATAAAGTAAGAAAAGAAGTGGACCTAGGACAGATCCTTGGGGTACCCCACAATTGATACTTAATTTATTAGATATATGAGAGCCAAGTATTTAAGGAAGCTCTCTGGAGAATTGTGTTGACGGTATAAGACTCCACAGATCACGTTTTTCTTCTTAGCAAAATAAATTTCTATCCACAATGCCTGGAAAGATTCGGTCGAAGCTTTTTCTAAAACTGAATAACTAAGTGTTTCATCGACAAAGAGGCCTACACCACCACATGCTAGAGGTGTTGGAACGTGTTCAAAAATGTAACCGGGTATGTTTGAAAGGCCTGTATTCTCATTAGAATTGGTGATTTTAGTTTCCGTGACACCTATTACATTGAAGTGAATACCTAATTCTTGTAAATAATGAGTCACTAGATTTTCAAGGTTACGATTAAGGCTTCTAATATTATTGTGAAAAATTGAGAGACTAGATTCAATTTGATCCTGCGTAAGATTATTAGCAAATTGCTTAAAACTATGCGGAGAAAAATATCGGCTTCTAATATACTGGCTCATTAAAGCATCATTATCAGTTTGGTTGGTATCGAAGGCCATATTCAAACTAAATAAATCCAGATCATATAAACTATGGAGTTTATCTAGATCTCGTTTAGTCGGGAGCTCACTGTAAAGTGAATTATTAAATTGGCCATGGGCAAGGACTAAGTTACCTCTGAAATTGAAGTACGGTAGAACTCTTAACAAGGATTTATTCAACTTCTGTTGTTGCTTAGCACTGGTCCTCGTAGGCATTTCAATAGACAAACTTGATTACTTGTAGTGATAGAATGTAAAAAAAAAAAAAAGAGTACTTGAGTACTTAGCTTTGTACAGGATCATTCACTCCAGCTTCTGAGGCTGTGCTAAGTTTCTTGTTAAGCTCAGAAAGGTCGGCGAATTTGTAAATTGTGGATTCTTCAGATTTGCGAAGATACACAAAGCCATTTTTCGCCCAACAAAATTTGTACTTCTTAGCCTCTTTGACTTTCATTGCTTCATGATATAAGGCTTGTAACCGTGGCGTTAAGTGATCATAAATATTAAGATACTTGACATTGATATCAGCTGCAAATCCAAGATCTTCGGCCTTGAGTTCACCAGCTTTCTTCCTGGCCGCCATCACTTGGTCTTTAGCTAGCCTTCGTACAAACTTACAAACGATTGCATTAGGTCGATTTGAGGGCTTCATAGACGGCACTCGGTGGGCCGTATCAATATCCTGGAGCGACACTCCCTTTACTCCCAAGGCTGAGAATAACTGTAGGCATAGAATCGCAGTTTGTTCTGGGTGTTCACGTTCGGCAACCATCGGCATTCCGACTATCTTGATGTTGAATTGGTAACTGTACAATTCAAAAGCATCTAGCGATTTCTGGATGTGGTCGCAGGTCTCAGATATCTTATTGAGTCTTGCCCTAATTTCTTCAAGCTCTTTGCTGGCACTTACTTTGAAGGCAATTAAATCATCGTACTGGTCGGAAACAAACTCCACTGTTTTGGTTTTGTCTGGTGACAGCACTACGCCGCCATTACTGACATTTAGTTTGCATTCTTCAGTTCGTTCGCTTAATTCTTTCAAAACCTTTTCCAGCTTCACTTTAAGCTCCGCTACTTCGTCCTTAAGGTCTTTGTTTGCTTTTCTTAATCTTTGTTCACTATTTGTCATGATATTGGAGAGAGTTACCGCTCGCAACTCGCTCGAACCTGTACCATACTTTGAGTACTTGTGAGAAAATTCTCCGTGTCGCAACTTGCTTTAGTTTTCATGTAAATACTTGCTGTTTTTAAAGAACATTTTAGAAAAGGTCTCTTTCACATCCGTTTAAACTTAGCATAAAGTTGGGTGAACAAAACTTTTTCGTTTTGGTATGGCTGAATCAGATAAATGTTCTTTCTGTCAAACTGAGGTCGAATCCATCGAGCATTTACTTTTTTCCTGCAAAATATCCTCTGTTTTTTGGAAACACGTCTTGTCCTGGCTAAGAGACAAAAATATTGTTGTTGAGAATTTAAAAGAAGAGGATATTATCTTCGGTAAATTTGATGTTGGAGATGATTTCCTTCTAGTCAATCATATTTTATTGCTTGGGAAGTACTATATTTATTCACAAAAATGTCAAAAGGGTATACCTTCCCTTCAGGGGTTCATTGCTAGGACTAGGCGTGTTTACAACATTGAACTTCACATTGCCAGGAAAAGAAGCACATTAAATAAACATCTTAGTAAGTGGGAAAAGTTAATCAATATAATGTGATCTCATAAACAAGGAAATATTGTAAATAAATATAAAGATAAGTACTTTCTATCAACTTAGATGCAGTCTGCTGTAATAGTCTTTTTGTTTGTTTGTTTGTTTGTTCTTTTTTTCTTTTTATTTTAAGTGTACTCTGTAAAATGAAAACTTCAAATAAAAATTAATAAATTAAAAAATAATAAATGAATAAAAAAATAAATAAAGTTGGGTGAGCTACGCAGGCTTCATAACTCTGCGAGTCTCAGAAACTAGAAACAAGCGAGTTTTCATGTATAACAGTCCGCTATGTCAAACATGAACCGGTCAGTGTTTGATTGCTTACATGTGGGAAGTATATGACACTATTTCTCCCTGGATTTTTGCTGCTGTTTACTCTGTTCTTTCTCCCACTGCATTTCTTTTGAACCTATTAATAATTATAACAACTAAGAAGAGGAGAGAACTGCAGAGACCTTTCAAAATCTTGTTAAAAAAGTATGGCCGTTTCGGACCTTATAGTAGGTGGTATTAGTATGCCTTTATCTGCTGTAATTGGCCTGTTACTTAATTCCCCATCGAATAATGACTGAGCGGCAATTTTGCACGTTTGACAAAGGCAAAGCAGTTTCCTTTAGGTAATGCAGTGCGATTCGTCCCACGAAGAAGATTCATTTGGTTCAGAGAAAGATATCCAGAAGATCCGAAAAGTCGAAAACCCTGTCATTTTAACAAGATCAGCTTCTTATGATTTAGCCATGTTATCCTCAGAAGAAGGTCACCTACAGCCTTGTTCTTACAAAACACGATTGAAAAGAAGTGCGTCAGCACGGTCTCTTAAAAAGGCTAGTTTCTGCTATGGCTGATGTATACACCTATTTCAATTAAGGTTGCTTCTGAGAAGAATGATGCATGGTCCATGTTTCATAGCCCGCGGTGCATTATTGTGGCAAGTCTAGTAAATTATGTGCCCGCAGCGAGCCTAGAAACCTAGAAAGCAAACGCTGGTAACGCTTTTGTGCTATGCCAGCAGAACGTTAAGACAATGCATTTCAAAACACTGAATCCTAAGACAGTGATTTGAGGTTAGGTTTTTCCCTCTTGTTAAAAGAAGAGGCTTCTAATTTTTTACTATGAGATTTTAAAAATGAAATTTTTCAGCTCGCTCATGCTTAAGAATTTTAGCAGCTATTTGACTTGAAAGCTTTCTTGAACGCCTTTTTACAAAGGGTCTCCATTATTTCAATGAACTTGAACAAGACTAAACTTCCCGCTACAAAAGTGTTTACCATAGTGCACTGCAGGCTATGAAACATGGTTCACGGGAGCAACCTTAATTGAAATAGGTGTATACTCGTAGCGACGTTACGAACATTTTGATGAATTAATTACTGAGTGACATACAGAACTAATCAAGGAAAGGAACGGTGAGAAACATGTAACACAATCATGTTGAAGGCTCTTTGAAGGGGCAAACAAAGCGTGTAATGGGAAACGAGAAAATAGTCGATTGTAGACTGAGGTCTTCTTATGGGAGTTCTGAAGTACGGTTACAAACATGCATGATGCATTATGATCAAAAAATGTTTGCCCGCGTAGAAAAGTCACCCGCCTACCCGAGCTATCTTGGGCGATCCAACTTTTTATACATTTTCTTACAAAACGTGGCGAACTGTTACATGTGAAACAAAAAGTTGGCTCGGCAAGAAAGCCGGGGTTACTTGCCTAGCCAGGTGATCATTTTGTGATGGTAGGGTTACCCTGCCATATCTGCCGTCAAGCATGCGCATGTTGATGATGATGATGATGATGATATTAATAACTATAAATGGAAACCGTCACAATGAGAATAAATAAGTAAAGATAGAACAGCGCGTGAAATAAATGTTCTCGAGATAATACATCGAATGCGTGAAATAATGACAAAAAATGTTTTCATTTCACCAAAATTGAAAAAAACCGTATTACTCCTAACAATTTAAGATTAACTTTAACTTTTCAGATCATGGCTAGAGAAGCAATTGGGGAAACTTTATTTACCATACTAAAATTACTTTCCAATTTTACAACGTTGTAATCGGCGTAATCAAGATCTCCCTTTTCTTGTCGTTGATGGCTTTTGATATGTACAAAATAAGAAAAGTGGAACTCGGTTAATACAGACACCACTGGTTCATGCCATAACCGTTCGTATTGTCCGGTTGTCCTTATATCAAGCGGGTTTAGATAAAATGATTTTCCAAAGTCGGGCCCCTCGAACGAAACTGTTAATTATATACGGGTGTCCGCTGAGCGGTAGACTGCAAAACAGTCCATATTTTTGCGTCAGTTCAAGTACGCACGAACAGTCAAGCAAAAGGTCTGGAACGAGGCTGAAAACAGTGAGCGAGACTGGCAGTTTTTTCTCTCGCCTCACTCTTGGCCACACTTTACCTTTTTTTACTGATTTTGAGGAGAAAAAAAAACGACTGTTTTGCAGTTTAGTAGAGCGGGGTTTCACTGTAGTTGCATGTTAGTTTCATCCATGAGAATTACTTCGGACAGTTTTTATCTTCTCGTTCCCAAATTTGAGAAATTGCCAATGTTTGCCAACAACATCTTTCCTGGTCCTCTCCTACACACCTGTACATGCCCCGCTCTCTCTCGCTCTGGGCAGCCAGTCTCGGGGGGGGGGGGGGGGGGGGGGGGGCGAGTTGGAGAGAACCCTTGAAAGGAAGTTAGCAAGTCTGATTTAACCATTACAAGTTTTCCTCGCGAGTTTTGCGGGGAATGTGGGGACTTGCCTGATGTTAAAATCACGATTGTTTTTGCTCCGAACCCGAGCAAAAAGATCTGTTTACAGGTGATCAGTCTAGCCGTGGAAAATGACAGCTGGTTGCACTATAAATTACTATAATAGAAAGTTCAGACAGTGGAAAAGCACTTGTTATAAACTGATCTTAAAATGGTTGTCATAAAACTGGAAGAAAAATTTGTAATTATGGCATTTTACAGCGACAAGTCCAGTTGTTCTTTTTTCATTAATTTGCTAGAATTAGAAAGTGTATATAAAAAAAACTACTGTTAAAACTCGTGACTTTTTACAATGGAGCATTGCTTGAATTTGACGTTTGTCATTTCCTTAAACGTGATTCTAGACTACCTTCAATGAAACTGTCAGAATAGAAGGAAAAAGGGTGAAAGGAACTGCATGATGTAGAAATAGTCCAAAAGGAATAAGTTCCAGGTAATTAATAAAAGATGTCGCCTCCTACGCAGAGGTTCTTAGGGGTCGTCACGCGTTCCTGCCCCACGAACGCGTGACGAACCCCTAAGAACGTCTACGTGGAAGGCTACAAAAGATGAGGCTTTTTAGCATTCAAGGTGTACACTTTACCCAACCCCAAAAAGAATAATTGAAGGGAGTTGACATGCTTAAAATTTAAACCAATCAAAACAGGCGCAGATCCACACCGGTCACACCGGTTTCCACCATTTTACGAAAATCGGCCGGACTTTTCATATCAAATATATTTTTAATAATATAAAAAAATCTTTCCAAGTTGCAATCTGGCCAATATCCTGTCTGAATAACCGAGAAACCCAGAAAAGGGGACGTTAGGTAGTTAATGCCCCCGGACTCTCTAGAAGCTTGCGCCTTCGCTACTATTTGAGAATATGGGTCAGAATTTAACCGAGATGCGTACCGTATTTTATGTGCAAATCACATAAACTAGGAGTTTCAATTTACTAGTAATTAAGTGTCGCACATTAAGTGCTGATCTTGCATCCGACATCCGCCATTGTTGAGAAACTGGTGTGCTGGCTCGGGAAGACCTTAGATAACAACGACCTCAACCAGGTTGTGACGTTTAGCGGTTTTAGTGAAAACAAGGGTTTGGGTGGGGTGCTCAGTCTCGCGGGCTCATAAAACCTGGTCTCGGTCGTTCTTACTTAAGGATTTCCGCTGGCTCGCCGCAAGGCCCGCCTTTCCGTGATCAAAAGCTCAGTGACCTGGCCTGTAAAATCCAATATGTCCGCCAGGCAAGCTTCAAAACAGAGAACAAATTATGAACGCTGCTAAAACCGTTATACGTGATGCTGCTACTTTAATTATAGTAGCTCGAAACAGTAAACCTAACAGTCACTTCGACTACAGGGTTTTGTTACTTAAAAGAGCTGAAAAGAGTGCTTTTATGGTAGGTATTAAAATGACGTTTAGTCGATGTACAGCTTTGACAATTTCGAATTCCTGATTCAATAGCTTTATTTACTGCTGTTTCCTGTTTGAACTTTAAAAACCAGCCTAGTATGTATGTATTCCCTGGCGGTTTGATTGAAAAACATGCTGACTTTTCAAATGACTGGATGGAACTTTTTAAGCAATCATTTGTCAAGTTTGGTAGAGACTTTACTACCCTTGTAAATATACAAGGACCTCGTCCGCCTGTGCTAAAGAAGTCAGCCACAGACATTCCAAGTGAAGTTGCCTTTAGAATATGTGCAATCAGGGAGACATTCGAAGAGTCTGGCGTCTTGTTACTGAAAAGCTTTTCTGATGTGCACCAGGGTGAAATAAGCATGGACATTATTCAAAACTGGAAGAAAAAAGTGCACCAAGATCCCAACAAATTTTTAGTTTTGTGCAGGTATGCATGAATTGTAACAGTAAGTTTATAATTTACTAAAATAGATCCACTATGGCAGTAATTGATAAGATTTCCATACAGCCATACTGGGACAAAAAAAATTGTCCATAATTTCCAGGTATAGTCCTCCCCAGCCGGGCAGGGGTTGGGGTACTCCAGATTTCAAGTGACAGGGATGACTGAAGGATTTTTTGGGTTCTAAATTTTGGATTTCGCATTTTTTGGGTGCAGGAAAATTTCTGGGTAGCTTGAGTTAAGTAGGGATTTTTTGGGGTATTTAAAACTGATGTTTCTATTTTTTGTGTTATATCATTTGATACTTTCTGGAAATTTTTATGGCTAGGAAATTTAGCATGGGGTTTTTTGGGGATTAAATTTTGGTCCAGGGATTTTTTTGGGTTTTCATTTTTGCCCCCATTCACTTGAAATCGGGAGAACCCCCCTGGGTAGTCCTCCTCACACCTTTAAAAGGTCAAAACATGTTGCTAGAGCTGATCTTGGGGAGCAAGGGATGGCACAGTGGTGAGAGCACTTGCCTCCCACCAATTTAGCCCAGCTTTAAATCCCAGAGTCAACGCCTTTTGTGGGTTGAGTTTGTTGTTTTTTCTCTCCTTTGCTCCGAGAGGGTTTTCTCCTGGTACTCCGGTTTTCCCCTCTCCTCAAAAACCAATATTCCAAATTCCAATTCGACCAGGAAACAGGTGCACAAAGAACCACTTTGTGGATGTGCTACCTCCAAATCATGATTTATGTATTTTTATTAATTTACATTGTATAAAATTTATTTATCAGTGTGTCTTAAACCTGCTCATTTCTCTTTACAGGTCATTGCAGTGTGTACCTGATGTGTGGTCTCTCGACGAATGGTCTAACTGGCTGACACCCGTCCACCTATCCAGGCGATATGACACCATGTTTTATACTTGCTTTCTTGATAAAGAACCTCCTGTTCTTGTTGATGAGAAGGAGATGACTCATTCAGAGGTTTGTTCATAGTAGGCCCTTTTACAGCTACCGTAGCCATTCACATACAGTGCAAAGGGACTAGGAAAATTTGTTCATTATATTTGTTTGTTATATCGAAAACCTCAATAATGTTCATTATATCGAGCTAAAGTCAATGATTAATTTCCAACGCCCAGCATTTCCGGATCTGAATAATTTCTGTAATAAACATTTGTATATAAAGCTATTGTCTCAGTTCAGAGCTGTACATGTAGATTTTATCCTGGTTGGTCTGATTTGCATTCATCGCTAGCTATCTTTTGGTCACAAGTTGACATTTATTCATGATATCAAGGTATATTTTACGTTTGTGTTTCTGGATTGTGCTCGTTATAGCAAGGATTTCATTAAATTGAGGTTCGTTATATCGAGGTTCTGTTCCATACATTTTATTGTAATTTTGGCCAAGCTGAAGAAAGTCATTCATTATACTGAGGACTTCGTTATATTGAGAATCATTAAACCGAGGTGGTACAAAATTGCCATGCTGGAAAGTAAGGGCTCACTGAAACAAGACAAACAAACAGCTCACATCATTGAAAATTGTAATTTCCTTTGTTTGTCTTTTCCCAATGCATCCCTTGCTCTCCAGTATGGTGGTTTTGCGCCAGGTGAATGACTAGCAGCAAAGGGCGTATTCATTCAATTTATGAAATGCACAGTGGTGGATCCAGGGGAAGGCCCCCCCCCCCCCCCCCCCGCTTTATTTTTAGACCAAACTGAGGCCTGAAGGGCCGAAAAAATTTTCTTTGGAGACCACGTCCCTCCCCCTTATCTAAGGGTCTGGATGACCGGGCCCCCCTTATCTCAAGGTCTGGATCTGGCACTGATGCATACAGTCAGTCACCCAAGATTTTTGTCATTTTTTGATTTCTCAGTCAAATACAAAATAATAATCAAGAAAATGATTTGGGGTGACGATTTGCTGGATTGCAGTATTTCCTCATGATCCCCAATAAATGGTCTTAAATATATGTTGCAGTTGATTTTTTATCTTGGTAGATTTTATTTTTATTTTGTTTCAACTTCATTAGCATACAATACCATAAATACCATACCCAAAAACAAAAGAAAAAAGAAAATTACCTGAAATAAAAATTAACTACAACATATGCACACCGAACATGGTTAACAGTGATCCATTTGCAATCTACGCTGCAAATACTTACTGGATTTGACCGTGTCATCTACACTGTATTTCAATTTTAGTGGTTGACACCAGCAGATGGAGCTTTACAATTCATTGCAAGAAAAATTAAGATTGGAATGCCTCAGATTTATAATATGTTGCAGTTTTGCAGGTAATTCAAGCATCTGTTTTAGTGGCTGTGTTGACTTTACATGTATTTTGATGTCTCTTTCGATAAGGATTTGATAGAACATGTATATACGTTGCTGTCATTATTTGAAATTTTTTTAATTATTTAATTTTGAATTCTTGCTTTTACCTTTGTACATGAGAGCAATTGATGTTAATGGTAAATACTATTATTAAATAATTATGTAATTTATATTAATCCGCAAACTTGAATAAACCGGAACACGTATTCATTACAACGTACCCCTCTAACTCTCGATTGTGAGATCATGATTCAAATATGCAAAGCAATGCTGTCTGTGCATATTGATGTTCAGTCATTTACTGTACAGATTTCCAAAGTGGTCAGAATTTCAGTCATTTCAAGATAGACGTGCATCTCTAGGATGTGAACAATGGCTCACTATTCTCTTGCAATGTGCTGACGGAATGATGGTGAGTTTAACACCTCTACAGAGGCATTTCTTTGGGAGAACTGAAGATATGATTCTTAATTAATAATACCATTTCAGATTCACCTAAGTAAATAGCTTGATAGTAATAATTATGTGAGGAAATGGCTGGAATGAAGTCAGCATTAAGTTTTGACAGGCAGACCACTTTAAGGCTTCTGGATCCATACCCAACGATATAAGCGCAGATAAAGAGTAATAATATACATATATCCACTCAGAGTCTGGATTTCTTAACTTGTTGTAAAGTGCATTTGATCATGCTCCATGGAAAATTGTGCTATATAAGTTTTAATTAATTTTAATTGTAATTGTTATCTGAAAGCCCGGCACAGGCTAGGATTTCTTGGATTCAAATCCACTTTTAGATAGTAAAGAACCTCAAAACCGCCCCTCCAAATATAAGCCCCTCGGGGGCTTGTACTTGGAAAATTACCCTCAAATACAAAGTAAAACAAAGCAAAAACAGTAAATTTACTTCCAACTATTAGGCTAGCCCAATCGATTTTGAAACGCAAATTTCCCTCCGTAGATAAGCCCCTCAAAAAGGGTCTTTGAAAAATGTAAGTCCCGGGGCTTATTTTCGGAATTTTACGGTAGCGTGTTCCGGGCTCCAAAGACAGTAATGTGCAGGGCTTGTGAAAACTGATGCGAAAAATGTCGCGTGGAGGCTGGATCCTTTACTAGATCACGTGCGTCTTATTTCTGCTGTACTTGTTTTCTTAACGCTACTGTGCGAAAAAATGTTTTGTTTCTTTTCGCACTCGTAGCTTAATCTAGTTGTATCTTTCAGGTCGTATTTCCGCAGGACGATCTTTATCCATCACTGTATGACAGAGTATCGAATGATCTCTCTAACAGCGATACAGGACAAGTGTCGATTCTGCAGTCACAAGAGACAGTTGCTGAATGTAGAGCCAAGGCAAAAGACTTGAATCGAATTGTTCTTCGTTCTGGTCATCCAGTTGAAATACTGATAAATGTTACACTTTCTCATGGACAATGTTCACCAGTGTCTGATCTACTAAGAATTCAAGAACTTGCCAAAGAGTTACAACCGCAGTCTACTCTATAAAGTCTTTGACTTTTTTGATCATCACAAGTGTAGAGATTTGGCCCCATCTCTGGGGATTTGACTTTTTGGTAACTTCTCTCTTGATGTTATGGTGCTTTTATATTTTGGTCATTCAGTAACATAGAACTGAGTTCCTTTGCTCAACTCGAATCGACTTTGAATAGCGAAGAACAACGTAGATTGACTGGCGAACAAGCTAGGCCTGCCAGCAGATTACCTCTTTTCCTACCCAACGTCGCAAATATGGGATGATCGGTTGTCTCGCCAATACGTCGTTTCGCTTAAGTCCCGTACCTCGTTCTTTAAGCCATTGATTAGGCTAAGCCAGCCAGGGAGCTGAGCTGACACATTAGGAAAATGACCAAAGACGTTAGCGGGCAGGAGTTTGGCGAAACGACTTGTAGACGGAACAAAACCATACATTATCACTGTATTGTGTAATCCTCAAATAGCCGTGAACATAAAGGATTTGTGTGGGAATTGAGATCATAGATTCAAGAAAATAAATAATCGCTAGAATTTTCAGTAAAAACACTTTAGTGGGCACTTTACCTCAATTACTATTGTCTTGGTCTTTTCTTGCCTGCTGTGTGGTTATTTTCCCAATCCGGAAATAAGGCCAGGCCACTTGGTAGACTGTCAGGCTTTATGAGTTGAAGTTGCATGGCTTTTAGCGTTAGGAAATCTTTCGCCTCGCGTGTTAGTCTTGTAGTTAATTCCCTAGCCAGCGTGTAGCTAGATGTCTGCTCGCATCAAAGTCCCATGCATATTTCCATTTTCATTAGCACTCTGGGCCCAGTTGTTCGAACGCCGGTTGTTAGTGCTAACCCGGGCTTAAATTTTAACCCGGATTTCTTTTTCTTTTTATCATTAAAAGAAATCTCTCGGATAATTTTCTCTATTCTTTTTAGAGTATCAATCATCAAGTTGTAGGCAAAGTGAATTGAACTGAATTTGCTTTTTAAGCTTTCATATCTGAGCCGTGATGCAATCTCGTACCCAGAATCTTCTGGCTTGTTGATCAGACAAGACGCTACGGAGCGTACACTTCGGCGTCGTTGTAAGAAATGAAATATGGTAAGAGTAAGGTGTTAATTTGTGAAATTTTGGGATTTGTCAGGATACTCCGAAAAGAGCCTTATCCAAGAGGCCTACTTGCGAAAAACTAGCATTTCGGGACAAATTGTCTTGGCGATAGTAGCCCAGTTATGCTCTGATGACTCCATACAAATCCTTCTAAATTTGACTTGGGTCTAAACGTTTAGACCTAAGTCAAATATGAGGTTACTGGTGGTGAATAACAAGTCTAACAAAACAAACAGTGAAAAAAGAATTCTCTATTTTTCTTTGTCACATCATCCTTCATAAAATGGCACAGCAGTCTCATGTACTGATTAAAGATATGTAAGGGCATGGGTAAGGAGTCAATTACGTTGAGCATGGAATTGGCTGAAACTCAATGTTACGAGTTTGAATGTTTTGAGGATAATTATTCACTGACTATCAGCCCGCAGGGATGTCAGATTAACACAAGGAAGTTTAATACCAGAGGAACATAGCCTTTACAGACCTTTAAAACACAGCATCCGCCAACACAAGCTTAACTTGAACTTTAAAAGTAAAACTAAACAGCCCCTGCCAATAATAATAAACACTTCAGATGTCTTACGGCTTCCGCCAACTTGTAAACACAGAAATGGAAAATCGACCTTCGTCACACTTGACTAAACACAGCAGACCAGCTCGTGGGAAAAAACTTAGTTCGTCAAAAGAACTCGTTTGGAACTTGTATACCGTTTGATATAAGGTTCTAGAAAATACTAAACAGGCGAATAGTAGTAGCTTTTCGACGTATTTTATGATTTCAGTAACTGATACAAATCTGCTGACTCATGCTGAAATGTAAACATGCCCTAATTAATTATTCATGATAATCCAAAAACGTAGAGAACGTTCGAGAAAGTTACGCAACGCATGAAAGCAATTTTACCACGTATAAACACTCAACAAAGACAAAATGTCTTTGTGCAGCATCTTGTAACTTTAATTTAAATTCATCATAAAACAGTTCGAAAGGAGGGCTCACTCGTGAAATGTGTTTTAACACTCGAAGAGAATTTCGTGTCTCTGCGCGGCCACGTAATATTCCTCGACTGAATTAAAGACTAGAGTCGACGTGATCTCAAGGTATCACGAAGGAGTCCGGTCTCATTTCGTGAAATAGCCGAAACAAGCCGAAAAGTCACGAACTTGCACGCCCAATCTTGTCCCGAAACTAGTGCACCTTCAACTTGGAGTCTCCTCTGACCAGACGGGTCACACAGGTGAGTCGGTTCAAACGCCGGGGAAGGCAAAATAATAATTCTTTCTTCCTCGAAAAAGTTAAGGAATAAATCAAAGAAATCGAAGTGATCTCGAGATATCTCGAACTAATTCGGCTCTCACTCCGTCAAACAGCCCAATAAAACCGAAAACCTACAGACTTTGCATGCCAAATCTCGTCAAAAAATGGTAACTTTGATACATTCCTGAGCGTCACGAATCCTTTACTTCGCGTTCCGCCGAAGTAAAAAGCTAGCCTTCGTAGCAAGCGTTTCCGTGCGGTTTAGGAGCAAAGAACGAGGAACGAGAGTCTAAAATGGCGCCAATAAAAGAGCTGGCAGGGGGTGGGGAAGAAAGGAAGGAAACAGCGTTTCCTTTCTTCCCTTCCCCCTCCCCCCACTTTCATTTTTTTGGCTCTTGTTTCATTTCTCGCGCGGCCAAAACCTAGAATACCGTTCCTCGGTCTTTCTTTGCTCCGAAACCAAACGGAAACGCTTGCGACGCAGGCGAGAAAAAGCCAGAAGACTCTGGGCGCGATCCATTCAACCAAAATTCAGACCGGTCCTACCGGGAAATGTAGGGTCCACTTCAAATGGTGAACCAGCTTTTTCGAAACTTTCCGATTAAACCGGACCGATCCATTGAGTTTTGGACCGAAACGTCGCCCTCTTCACACCTCCACGCAAAGGACTGACAACTTTCGCTTACATGACAGTAGAGGCGACGCTCTAAACAAGGAAGTTTCATGCTAATTGATGCTTATAGCTACAATGACTCACAACGAAAAAAGAATTAACTGGATACAGGAAGGTCTTATAGGGCTCGGAGGTAAGAGTTATAAGTTCAATAATACAACTAAACTAGTCGGTCGAGCTGTTACTCCAACGTGCTGGACCTTCGTAAAACAGTAATATCACCACACGCTTTCTAGCATTTCTGCGCGCTAAATTTCTTTAAATTACTGTATGATTTTAGAGCAAGTTTAATGAAAGGATTTTTGTCTTATTGGATGGTAAACGAACCGCAGAAAAGCGTCAGATCAGTTCCGTTTGAGCGCCAAATTACGTACAGATCGTCAGTTTGCGTGCGTGTATAAAAAACTTATATTGAATTTAAATTAAACCCTTGGAAATTTAGTTCTTTAGTTCCCTCTTAGCTTGGTCGCTATTTTCATTCTTTAAAAGCCTCCCCGTTACTGAGGGTGTCCTAGCCTCTTTGTGTCCACTTAATTAATGGAGGTTTCACTCTATTTAACAATAGGGAACTTAAGATAGAGACGTTTTCGGGGCGACGGCGACCGGACTGGCAGAGCAATCCTGGAACAGAGGTAGCCGTTGCTTCCCTCCAAAATTCGAACATTAAGATCGCAGTGAACTCAGGAGGACGGCGCCGTGGAAGACTACCGAAGAGGAAAATATAGCTTCACATAAAGAACTAAGAGAATTAATGCTTAATTGCTTGCATGCAACAACAACAACTTTATTTCAGTATTCCCACATTAGTATGTGGTATTACCAACTATTCTAAACAATTTTCAATACATACGTTTCATTTATACGATACTCTAACCACAAAAGTGAGCTAAAAACACACAATTAAAATATCGGAGTTCATATTTTTTGTCCGGATACTTTCATTTGGCTCGTAGGACAATTTTGTCCACTTACGGTTTGCTGTTTGCCATATTGGATCAGATTGCATCTTGACTCTGTGACATGAAACATAGAAACATTATAAAGATGTAAGTTTAGATGACAGAGCTTGAAAATCGAGTTTGAAATGTGACTCAAAGAAAACAAGGACAATTTAAGGACGATGATCTGCAAAATTCTGGTTGCTAAATGCAGCAAACTGATTGAAATGAGAGTTAAATACTCACGTTCTCGCCACAACGCCAAACAGACCAGTTTCACGTTGCCGATGGGAACATGACGGCAATGTGGTGAGTAAGAGCATGCGCAGGTTTGCACAAATCATGACGTCACGTCTGGTTGAAGTTGCCGTCGCCCCGAAAACGTCTCCATCTAAAGTTCCCTAATTAGTCGCTGAAGGCGACATGAATATCCGTGAATAGTCACTAAGATGAAGTCGAGGTGACTATTCGCCATTATTCATGTCGCCTGAGGCGACTAATTGTTTTAGTATAATTACATTGATGATTATTCGAGAAAATAAAATTATTGATCAATTTCCGACCCCGAAACATCAAAAAATCTGGCTGCCATTTTGAAAACTGCTAGCCTTCAATGCTATAATCACCGCGCGGTGATTATAGCGGGATAAAGCGAAGCTCGTAGCCAATCACAGCGCTTTATTTTCGATAGTCATCAATGTAATTATTATACTAATAAACTTTAGTATAACTACATTGATGATTATTGAAAATAGAGCACTGTGATTGGCTAGGAGCTTCACTTTATCCCGCTATAATCACCGCGCGGTGACTATAACATTGAAGGCTAGCAGTTTTCAAAATGGTAGCCTGTGTACAGCCGCCCCTGTCCTCAAAAAAATTGGAAAGGAGCGTCTGTGATTTACCGTTGATAATCGTGTTCAGGAATAATTTTGCATAAATTATTAAAAGTGATTTGCGCTGACCAAAACTTCCGAGGCTCACATTTCTGCAGAGGTAGATTCCAATATGGCGGTCTCATGCGGGAGAATTCTGTCGTGCATTAGAGACTGTTTGCGACATTTTTAAAATTCCTTTGCTTTACAGTGAGCAAGAAAAATGCTTAGAAGCACTTTTTAAAGGAAAAGATGTATATGCAAGTCTTCCAACCGGGTAAGGAAAGTCCTTGATCTTCTATGCAGCTCCGATCGTCGCCGATGAGCTGTTCTCGCGACCACGTGGAAGCAACAAAATAATTGTTATTTCACCTCTAAGAATGCTAATGGAAGACCAGGTAGCATATTTGCGGTCTTTAGGATTATCAGCAATTGCTCTTCACGATGAGCAATCGGAAGAACGACTGAAGGAAGTGGAAAAAGGAGCATTCACTTACTTGTTTGCATCACCAGAGAAAATGTTGAGCATGGAACGATGGCGCAAGCTTCTTTTAACTGAACACTATCGGAAGTTTCTGGTGGCGATAACTGTCGATGAAGCCCATTGTATAAGCCAGTGGGGTCTTCCTGGATCTTCCTCAAAGCGCACAGCTGTCCCTTTCGTGAGAGTAATTGGCCATTGATCTACCGATGTTCTATTTGGCAACTTGCTGTTATCTTCTTCGATATCCATAGACGTCACAGACGCTCCAAAATCCTCTAAGGCAACACGCTTTGTAGCTTGCTCTTGGGAGTCGCTGATCTGGTTTGAGGGAGGCGTTGGGACTGGTAATGGAACAGCGGAACACTTCTTCGACTGGACAATTTTCTGAATTGAGCTATTCACTTCGTGAAGATTGTTGTTCAAGAGCGCCCTTCGTTTCTTCAGCGTGCAAAGACAATTCCTACAAATGTACGTGGAATTGATTTCGACTTTACACTCCAAAGACAGCAGTTCCTCTCGAACTTTAAAAGAATTGCCCCTTTGACCATCAACAAGATTTTTATCCGTGTTTTTTACGATGTCTACGCCACAAAGAACAGACGAACTCATCGTCAAAATCTCACATCATGTTATTGTCGCGAACGAAAGTGAAAGATTCTGTACAGAAGGCGCCGATTGCAAAGCCCGCGAAAATGAAAGCCAATCAAATCTCGCTATTTCAGTGACGTAATGATGTATGGGAAATAACCAATCAAATCATTTTCCACACATTCCTGAAAAAGTCACGTGGTCTTTGAACACGATTATCAACGGTAAATCACAGACGCTCCTTTCCGATTTTTTTGAGGACGGGCGGCTGTACACAGGCTACAAAATGGCAGCCAGATTTTTTTATGTTTCGGAGTCGGAAATTGATCAGTACTTTATTTTCTCAAATAATCATCAATGTAATTATACTAAAACAATTAGTCGCCTCAGGCGACGTAAATATCGGCAAATAGTCACCTCAACTTCGTCTCAGTGATTATTCACTGATATTCACAATTATTGTTAAATAAAAGTAAATGACATTAGGTTGAACTTCAAGAAGATGATGATGATGAAGATCAGTAATGACAGGAAAAGGCTGACTATTGGCAGTCTTAAACTGAAATGTAATGATGATCTTTTCAGTTGGCGTTCTCTATGGTACCACAAGTGTTGCTGTTGGGCATCCATTTGACACCATCAAAACCAAGATGCAAGCGCAGCGTGGATTTGAAAGTGAAGGAATGATCAGATCATTTGTGAAGACAGTGAAAACACAAGGCCTTAGAGGTCTCTATAGGTTAGTGGACATAACTGGAAATTTCTTTGTAAATCTAGAATTTATATAAGATTTTAACTTTTCGTTAATTAATTTGCACATACTCGTTAACTCTTAACTTTTTTACTGGACCATAATGTTATTACTAAAAATTTTATAATGATTCTTTACTAGTTCTTTCACAGTGTACAACTTGAAATGAATTTTAAAGACTGAGGTGAAGGCAGTTGACTATTGATCACTTGTGTGTGCTTTGCAGTGGCAGATCCAGGACTTCAGATTGGGAGGAGGCCCGGTCATCCAGGTCCTGAAATAAGGGGGGTGGGGGACTGGTCTCCAAAAAAATTGTTTTTGGCCCTTTGGGCCCCAGTTTGGTCTAAAAATAAGGGGAAGGCCTGAGCCCACTGGGCCCCTTCCCTGGATCTGCCACTGCTTTGTTTTACGACAGTTTTAAATTTATCTAAAAATGTTTTCAGAGGATGCATTCCACCACTTTGGGGATCTGGAATCTACAGGTCAACACAGTTTGCTGTATTTGAAGCCCTGTGAGTAATGTAACTATCATTAACTGGTCCAGTGTTCTAGAACACTGTGATGAGTGTTTCATTAGAAGGAGATAAATCCCCTCTCCCTTGTGGAGGCTCATGATCAGTACTGCAGGGACAGATGTAGGGAGGATTTTGAATTATTGGAATCATCTCAGATATAAATTTTGCATCTGAGGTGAAGGAGAGGTATGTATGGTAGAAAGGGAAAATGTATTTATCCGTTGGATAGCAAGCACTATCCAAAATTTGAACAACCAGGGCCAGGGGTAAGAAGAAGGAAGTGTATCTGCGGTAAGAAGTAGGGGATGTTTATCTGGGTTAAGAATGGGGAAGTGTATCTGGAAAAGGAAGGGAGAAGTGTATCTGGAGTAAGAAATGGGGGATTGTTATCTGGGGCAAGAAGTGGGGGATGTTTGTTTTGAAGCCATATATAAATATTTTCACACTTTATCGAACTGAAATGAACACAATGAACCGAAGAGCAGTGTGAACAGCATCACGGCCGCTGACCAAATTAAATGTGCCTCAAAATTATTGGGGCGGTCCAGGCCCTCCCCGTGCTACAGCACTGATCTGGGGTATTAGCAACGGGCATGGAGCTTGGGTAAGAGACAGAAAGTTCATGCAAAAATATTCTGCACACCTATGATTCTAGATGCATCTCAGTTGCACCTGAAGAGGATTTTTCTAGAATCAAGTAATTGGCATTTTTTATTGCTGTGATCCCTGCCTGATGAAGCATCGATGAAATAAGAATACGATAGATGAGTCCATTAATGATTTGTGAATTTTTGGCTGTGCATGTAGTTAGTGTGAAGTGGTTTCCTCTGATTTAGAGGGGTGGCCTTTGAAATATAATTTTTGATAATTTGCATTCCCTCCTGAATTATCTAGTGTGTGTTTTTAGGTACACATATTTCAATGGATTTGGAAGAAGAACAATTCCTGGGACTGGTGGATTACAGATGTAAGTTATTCATTTTTTACATTATTTTGGCATAACAAGAAAAACGAAGGCTCGTTAGACTGTTCACAGTCCTCTATTTTTCGTAAGATCATCGAGATCGGGCGTTTTGAATTACAAAACTACTTAGGGGGCAGGAGCGGTTTGGGAGGAAGCTAGATTTCCTAAATGGAGACAACACTATAGAAAGACTTCTTTTGTGAACTGTCATGTTTTCTTAGAAGTTAGTTCATTCACAATCATTTTATTAACAGGAAAGTGGCATTCAATAGAAACTGAGCACAAAGGCATAGAAAGATTTAAAATCTTTTAGTTTCACAATAACAAAAAATGAGATTCTCCTCTAGAAATGTACCCTTGGTTAATACTGGGAAAACTCCTCAAATTTTACGTTAAGCTTTACCCTGGCTCTGCTGACATGTATATATGTACTTTTTTGTTGTTGTTCAGATCAAGGACGGGCCAATCACATTCAATAGTTTTGTTACTGTACTTAGGTTAGAATTAATTCATTTTTTATTGTTGCAGTCGAGTGTTAATAGCTGGGGCAGCAGCTTCAACATCAAGAGCCATTATTGAGACACCCCTAGAGCTTGCCAAGGTATGTACAATAATATTTGAGAGGTAGAGATTGTGTGCATTGTATTTTCCCTGAGAATCTCTCTGTACAAGGTAAGCCCAGCCTGCAAAAACTGCAGCCATCTCTCCTCGCTCCACGTGCACGCCACCAGGAAATGTCCCAAGAGGCGTTTTCGTTTAAAATTATCGTATACATTAACACATTTGTTCGTTTTAAAAAACCTAGCTCATACGAGTTTCTATAGAACTACAGGGATAAAGATAAAAAATATATATATTTTTAGGAAAGAATAAACTTAGAATTTCAATAACTTGTCTTAAAGCTTTTAGTGTAATACAGTCGAACCTCTGCTAAGGGCCACCTCTTTACAACGGCCACTTTCTTCTGTACCTGTTGCTTTATGATATCTGCTCAACATGTCGGAACAGGTCGGATCAGGTCGATCAGTGACCCGAAAAAATCGTCTGACTTATATGGTGGAATGCGATTTCAATCTGAGTTTTACGTCAATCAGATGGGAACTTGAAGAGAAAAACTTTCTCAAAATAGACAATAACTGTTTAGATGACAGTTTAAAGTATCGGATTATGGCGATTATATAAACAAATAAAAACTTAGAAAGCCTCGAGGGACAGACTGGTAACCGCTCCTGAATTGATACCAGGCTTCTGTCGGTCAAAGTCAAATGTCCCGACCCCGGGGTCGCTTCGCACGATCAAAAGCCCGACAGGGGGGATAGTCTCAGGCATCAAATCCCCGCCCCTTGCCCGCGCTCCCCCCCGCGGGATTTACATTGATAGGTGCACAAGGTGGCCGTTGTAGAGAGGTTCAACTGTACTGTATTCATTTACATTTACATTATAGAGTTTCAGTTGTATCTTTGTGCATTTAGTTGATATAAAGTGCTGCGTACTTCCCTTTTTAACGCCTCAGATACGGAGGCAAACAGGCCAGTCATGGCACTTCAGAGGGTTATACAAGGTGAGACATGAAAATAAAACCGAACTTTTATGGTAACAATCATCCTAAAAATAAGTTCGCTCCTCCATGACATCCTTTTTCATTTTTTAACGAAGTACGTTGAACAAAGATATCATTTGAAGCCACAGTAAAGAGCGTCTTTCAATAATGTAATTAGTAGGCAATAACACAGAGATTAAGACAGACAAAATCAGTAGCAGGTCGGGTTCTCGTGATTAACAAACAGTTAATTTGCGGCAACCGGATAAAAAACAGGCTACTTTGAGGTTTGAGCCTTGTACTTTTGGGGAAGAACGGGTAAAATGATGGAATGAAAGAATGAAATTGCCTGCAGCACTCGATTACCAAGCTGCATACTCTTATTACATCCTAGCTGTCTACTTTAAAACTTTATGAGGACCCTGAGTGGACATTGAACTTTTAAGAAAACTGCAGCCTAGGTTTTCTGCTTATGTCTGTAGGGTGCAGTCGTACGCCTCAACATTGTTACGCGATTTGCGACCTGAGTGATCTTAGCAAATTTCCGTATCTGATGAAACATATCACTCGCAAACACAATGATTAATGCAGGAGTCTTTGCGAAATCATTGGCTCATTACAATGTACGTGGACTAGGGGTACGCATCAATTTCTATAGAGGCCATAAACCCCTTTCAACCCGGCCCAGGCTTAGCCTTCATTCTTAGCTCTCACCTCGCCGGGTACCAGGACAGGCTGACGGAAATGTTGACATTTTTTTTTTTTGCCGTTGCAGGGCTTTGGTGTGACGTGGTGTCGTACAATGGGTCTCATGTGTACGTATTTTGTTCTTCTGGATTCTGGAAGAAGGCATTTACCAGACCTGTTCAGAAGACCGATCTTGGGTCCCTTTCTTGCCTCGGGTATAGCGGCCACGTATCCTTTTCAGTCAATCGGTTTAATTTATATCACAGACTTGCTTCTGTCGTGTCATGTCTTATTCGTTTCCTTGTTCCTCTCGTTTTTTTCCTCTCGGCTTTTCTATCACACTTCTCGTTGTCCGCTGTAATTAGTCCAAATGAAAGGATCATGCACTTCTGACAATCTTTCTATAGTCGATGTTAAATGACTCTTGGTTAAAGTAGCAAAGCAGAGAAGAAGTGAGCCAAGACATTAATTTGAAAATCAAACGCGGAAGCATAAGGTGAAAAAATCCTGCTTTATGTAAGTGCAAGAACTATGCAAGCTGCATTATAACAACGAAAAACCCATATGTACATGCAAACTGACAAGCAAACAAAGAAAGCTTACGTTTCAAGTATTTTCGTGCGAAAAAAGCGCGAATAAGTTTTGGGCGCGAGCAAAAACTTTCTTAACTTGCACCAAAGTTCTACGCATGGCTCGTAAAGGAGGCCTTTTTACGCATGCTAAAATAAATGCGACCACTCCGACCATTTAATATAAATGTACAGGATGACTCTACTGCTGCTCTCCTGCTTCCAACAACAAAAGATACTGTTCTCGAAAATTTCTCAGGGAGCCCAAGAATTGTTCAATATGTACAGAAAAAACCCTCGAAAAGGAGAAGATAGAGGGGCAGACGAAAGTCTCGTCGAACATATTCTACATGTTCTTACTGTACATGAGGATGCCTTCTCCTTCGTCGAACGCGATAGCTTTCTAGTGTAATTTGTCCTTGACATTTTGTCGTTTTGCTTGGTGGGTTGTTTGGCCGTTAGAGAACATGAAGTCACAGGTACAAGGGAATTACGGCAAGTATGTACCTCCCAACCTCTTCATTCTTGTTTCAACACCTCTTTTTAGAAATACATATCGTCCAGTGGATGACGCCTTGTCTGGGCAATTGACACGAAGGAATGGCTAGTGATAAGGCAAATAATGCGCGTTTTACCTTGAAGGCCAATCGTAACTTGTTAGATCTGCCATCAACATTGTCATAACCATTATCATCATCATCATCATCATCGTCGTGGTCGTCATGGTGATCACCTTCTCTCCCAATCACTTGTCATGAGACATGAAATTAACTCTTCCAAATAGACGCTTTCCACGCCATAATGAAGGCCTCGGCCCAAAATATCAGTCCTTATCCTAGTCTTTTTGTGCCCTCTTTCTCCCCGCTCGGTTACCAGAGACTTAGCCCATTCACTTTCAACAAAGTTGCGTCCTTTAGGAATATGTAACTGGTCTCACCAAGAATCGTTGAGCTGTTACTCAAAGACCCCGTAATGTAAACCCTAACCAGCCCATAGGAGTTTAAAATTTAACCTTGAGTTAGCGCTGATGGAGATTCGAACAACTGGTCTCCCACCTTCTATTTGTAGCTTGCATGCTGTAATCTCTGCATTGCTCTTTTTAATAACTTCGTCGTTACTCAGACTTCTGGCTTTTTTTTTTGGTGCCGCACGTTGTTAAAGAACTTGTAAAGAAAAGATATTTAGTTTTATTCCCTACTCTCAGTCAGTCAGTTGAACGTGCAATCAAAATCAGCTTTGTTAACAGTCAGTCTTGATTTAAACCCTAGGGACCTACCTGTGGTGGCTCGTATGAGGCTAGTGATTAAAGAGAGGGGTGGCTTTTTTGGTCTTTACCGCGGCATTGTTCCAGGATCAATCAGGAGCTTCATGTCAAATGGAACATCTATGATTGCCATGAGCTGGGCCCAAAGAAAAGTGTCCCAGTGGGGCCTCAGAGGATGACACTGTCTGGAGTGAAGCAGGAATGTAATTTACATAATTAAGAAGACTGCAAACATTCTTGTCTTCAGGCTTCCTCATTAGCGGATGGTCGCAGGGAGGGACTATTTTTAAACTCTAATGATCTGGTGTTTCGACGGTGGTGCATCAACATTTAACTGCCAGAAGAAAAAGTTAGCCACCGTTTTCTACAGAATTCCTGATTGATAAAAAAGTCTCTTTCAGCAACTAACTCTGTCTGACTTAGAAGTAACAAAAGAACAATCAGATAATCGGATTTTGGTCACTTGATCGAATTGGACCTTTCCAATAGTCATGTCTGATATTGTAGCCTTTGGCAAGCAATGCAAGGGAAGTAGTCCGGCTGACCACTTGTCAACTCTCTCTTCTCTTCCTCGGACTTTCCTAAATACTAGTTTCTCAATAGTTATTTGAACGTGAGAGAGGATTTTGAATGTATTTTGTATCTATTTATGGAATTATTTATTTTTATTTTTGTAGATATCTTGTATACAGTCGGTCCACACAAACTGAGGTTTCTTGAAAAAATATAACCCATTAAGTAAATGGTGAGATAACCCAATGGTCACTGTTTAAAATAATGGTTTTTCAGTTTTACTTTTGAACAGCAATTGACAGGGGCAAAATTCACTGGATTTTCTTCAATTAATCGCCTCAACGCCACTGGCGACCGAAGGTACTGAATTATTCGGGCCTGTTCTTTTTACAGAAAGGGTTTTTAATGGGTATTTTTGCGAGCCGTGTATCTTTACTTCTAAGTTAAAGATTATTGCACTAAAAAATAAGTGCTCGAGTTGGCTTATTCCAATTTTTCTCAACTTTGGGGCTTGGCGTTTAATCGAGAAAGTGTTGTAAATATGAAAGAAAAAAAAAGAAAGAACAATTTTAAATCCGACCGCTAACAAATTCAATCATATAATTGGCAATATTGCTAACTTAGCACCCCTATCTTTTTTTTATATGCAGAGCGGGATGTTGCCAGGGCCGTAGCTAGGTTTTTTATAACGGGGGGGGGGGGGGGGAGCATTATCGCGAGTGCCGAAGGTACGAGCCTTGTAGGGGGGTCTAGGGGTAACCTCCCCCAGAAAATTTTCAAGTTTGGAGGCTCGCTGTTTTCAGCAATTTTCATGAGATATGAGTCTCCGAAATATCGACCTCGAACCTGAAAATGGCAAACAATTGCAAGTCACTATAATCAAAATAACTGAGTCTAAAGAAATCAACTCCATCAACGGACTTGATGTGTCTGGCTCAACAGGTCCGGGGGGAGCAGCTGCCCCCTTGCCCCCCTCCCCCCCCCCCCTCCGCTAGCTACGGCTCTGGTTGCGGGTTTGATTGCAGGGACCGGACAAATATTCCTGGTGGTCTTCAAATAACTGAGGAAGAAGGCACAGTCTTTGCCCTGCAAACAGCTAGGCTTTCGTGTCTCAAGTCAGTCAAATCAAAATTTGTGGAAGGTGACGTGAACTTTCTGAAATAGACTGAAACCAGCGGGAAATTGTATTTATTGCTATCCAGCGGATAAGTATTACGGAAATCAATTACGCTATCCGCTGGATAGTGATTTATCCGGCGGATAGCGGTGTCCAACCTTTGAACACTGACCGGGGCCTGGCCAATAACCAGAGTTTAACACCATCAACTGGGATGATATGACTCACTTTGACTCTGAAAATGACTACCGGACAGGTTGTCGGAACGTTACTCATTTTGTGAATTTGTGTCACTGTCGACAACAGTCTTATTCAGGACTACGTTCAACTGGACGATCATGCCCAACCTACTTATGAAATGACGTCTCCTGGTTTCAAACCGTTCACAGACTTAAACGTTGACAGCTTTCATTTAATTTTTTTTTTTTGTAAAACACGTTGGCAAATTTTTACAGTTCGCCAGCTTTCAACAGAAAAGGGAAAGGGCGAAATCGGGCGCATGCGCACAAGAGAGCAGCGCCCTAGGATAATATAGCTTAAAACGTTAATGCACTTTTATAATAAAGTGTTGCCTCGAGGTTGTTTCTTAACTGTCACGCACAGGCGGGCGACAAATCATTTAATCAACAGTTATGGTCAATCAATGGAGGAGGCTGAGTATGATATGAAGAATTGATTCAGCATAATTTCGTCGTATCAAACGAAACTGCGCGTTAAATTTTTGTTTTATTATCCATTCAAACTATTTCCAAACTCAAAAACCTGTCTACCTCTCTGTTAACAGTCCGACTGGTATTTCTGTGCATTCTTTTAGTCCAGCCATTTTTTTGTCTTGGCATCACGGGAGAAATCTTCTGCCTACGAGTACGGGTGGGCGAACAGAACGAACATTTTGCAATATAGTTTGATCCTATACCATTAAGAGTACAGCCAATCAGAAGCAGATATATATCGACAGAAGAAAAAAACTTTTGAAAAAAATGTGTTGACGAATGTTAGTCGCTGATGATACTTTAATCTACAGCACTATTAAGTCTTATAATGATGCCGCCAAACTGTAGTCAGATTTAACAGCACTTCAAGAATGGGCCCAGAAATGGCAAATGAAATTCAATCCCAGCAAATGCCACGTCTTAAAAATATCGAGGAAACAAAATCCTGTTGAGCCTAACTATGTCCTTATGGGAAACGTTTTAGTTTCGGTCACCCACCACCCCTATTTAGGCGTAGAATTATCCAGAAACCTCGACTGGGGCCAGCATGTAAATAACAAAGTCATGAAGGCCAATCAATCACTCGGATTTCTCCGGCGAAACCTGAGCAGTTGCCCCGAGAGAGTGAAAGCGGCAGCCTACAAAGCCCTTGTGCGGCCTTATGTGGAATACGCCAGCTCAGTTTGGGACCCACACTTAAAAAAAACACGTCAAGCAAATAGAGGGAGTACAAAGAAGAGCTGCACGCTTTGTTAAAAACTGTTATACGAGGGAACCAGGAACAGTTACAAACCTCTTGAACGAATTAAACTGGATACCCCTGAAGGTACGAAGAACAATCTCGCGGTTGATCTTATTCCACAAAGCAATTCATGATGATGGCGGCCTGGCCTTTCCAGACTATGTTATGAAGCGCAGTAGACATTTAAGGAACTCTAGCCAGAACAAGTTTATTGAACTGCTTCCAAATACTGAGACTTATAAGAATAGCTATTTTTGCAGAACTATCAAAGACTGGAATGCATTACCAAGCGAAATTGTTAATATTAAGTCCCAAAGAAGTGTTATATGAGTATTTTAGTCATAATGAATTTGAATATTGCATAATGATTGATGCTTTTTATTTGTTTTCATCTTACTTACTTACTTAGGCGTCTTGCGTGATGGTAACCCCGTTGCAGGACTATAAATTTTTGAATAAAGGTTGAACAAGAGATCTGGGTACAAGATTAAATCCTGGATAGCATAGCCGTAGGATAGCTAGCCTGAGATCATGCCCTCTCCCTATTAACCCTTTATGTCTCTCACGGGAAACAAAGAAGCCAAAAAAAACGGAAAAAACAATAACGCCTGATCTCAGGTAAAAGGCAATCTCGACCCAGAGCTCCTCTGCGCATGTAGAGGAGAGAGATCATTCCGAAACCCGTAAGCACTGGGGTCGAGAATGAGGTAAAAGGATAGGCGGCCGGTGGGAGGATATTGGCGTTATACCTTATGACACTTACATGAAGATTGTCATGAAAAGTCTTAGAAGAGTACACGAAAACATGGGAGACGGCAACCCGGTGATCGTTGCAGTGGATGGAAGTGAACACAGCAAGAAAGCCTTTGAATGTAAGTTATACATGATTACTAGACTGCCGTTAATTATAATTTCTTTTTTATTTCAAACTGCTCTACGAAAATCGTGGAGTTTAATAAATTAATGTACGTTGATCACGAAACGTGCTTCCTGACATGAAGTTTGCTTTTTATTAAATTTGCTTCTTTTATTCTGCAAAGTATTCATGGCTCCGATTAGCTTAACGTATTTGGGTGAAAAGGTAGAGTTCGTAGATAAAAATGTCTTTCCTTCTCTTCAATTTACTCGCCAGACAGATCAGACTTTACCAGTTTAAAAGTTTTATACAAGTAACTTACTTTTTATCGCTGAAGCTGCCAAAAAAGGGAAGCTAAGGCGCTAATGTGAGGGCTTAGATCCGATTCCTTTCATCATAAGAGGTTGTGAATTTTATAAGCACTGACAGATTGTTCACCAGGTTGCAAAGAAAGTCAGTTTTACAGCTTGCCATTTGGGCAAGCTGTAGCTAGCATGTACTAACCCGAAAGTCATTTCAACTAGCCCCCCCCCCCCCCCGACCCCCCCCCCAAAAAAAAATTGATGAGCAGGATTGATTGCATTTCTTCTATAATTTGAATTTCCCAAAAAAATTTATTTGCCCATCGGGCAAGATAAAAACAGAATTCATTAGCCCAACAGCAAAATTGACTAGCCCCAGGCTATCACACACCATTTTCTTTGCACGCTGTAATCACTACCCATGCAGACCCCAGGCCAGGGCCATGTTGGAAAACAAGAAGACTCTGGGGACAAGGTTGCAGGAATTTTGGGAGGCTCGTACCCATTTTTCTAGGTCTAACCCCTTTGTGTTTGATGCTTCTACAAATCTTTCATGTTCCATCTTGCATAAAAGTTTTGTTAGTATTTATTATTTGGAAATATATCAATGTACTTAGGCTTATTTATACTTTCAGGGTACTGTGGAAATTATCACAAGCCAGATGACCAGATTGTTTTTGTACATGCCATTGATTCTGACAAAAGACCAATCATTATGCATCCTCGTACGTATATATTTGAATATATTTAATTGAGCTGTAGGTGTTTCTTTTTAATTTTTACAGCATTATTTTGAATTTTTTTTAGATGGGATGTCATATCGTGAAAGTTACACAAGTTGGTTTGAGAGATGCAAAAGTGATGAAGAGCACATGATGAGCTCATTTGCTGACATTTGTAGAAATAAGAAGGTACTTTTAAACCCTAAAGTGGGTACACTATGAAAATTTGGGTGGGTGCAGCAAGGAGCATGGAGAGACAGTGTGTATTTACATGCTATGGATCAGGCTACAAAAATAGTAAACAGTCATTCCCAATTTCAAGCCCAACAGTATTATAAATTTGTTCTAGAGAGCACAAATGCTTATAAGCAACACCTGACCAGAACCAGTGGTTATAAAACATTATATCTAGATACAAACTCGGATTTCAGACTCGAAGGAGTAAAAAACAACACACTTTGGCACGTATCATAATAATATTCGTGCATATGTAGTAAATACAAGAGTTTAGAAGCCAGGGGCTGAATTCTTTATTGTCTTGTTATTATATATTCTGGGTTAACTATCAAAAGAATATGAGTCATCATCCATGTTCAGCTGTGCTATTCATTCTTCAAACAACTTGATGCAGAGGGTTTTGGGTTGGTCATTTAACTGAAGTCTGGAGATTGTGCAAGATAGGCAAGATTTTCTCTGCAGATACAGTTATAAGGTCCCCTTGTTGGACCTTATAACTGTACCTACCAAAAACAGGGGTCTTTTCTGCATGAGCATGAGCGACCGCTGAACAAGCGATGTGCATGGAGGCTCACCACAGGGTCTGCCTTCATCAAAATGGTGCATCTCAAAGCCATTGTCGCGATTTTTTTTCTCATTGGTCTTGGCGAATGTGCTCGTGATTTAACAAAATGTGTAGTTTGCAAAAAAACTGTAACATGGTCTTAACAAAAGCGAAGTAGACCAGCTTTAACATACATGAGCTACCACCAAATTTCACCTCCCCTCTTGACCTGGACAACATTGCGCATATATGTAGTGCCTGTAGGATTGTGCTAACCTCATCAAAGTCTAAACAAAGTGCCGAAACATTTATTGATGTAAGTAAACACTTTCAATTTTCTTCATTTTGAAATTAGAAAGGAACAGAAATCTTAAAAAAAAAAAAACTGCAAATTTCAGCGAGCGGGCTCAAAGTGCGCAAAAGCCAGTGTTGAGTTCAGCAGTGAATTAATATATGTTCTACAATTTTCCCAGCACTTTAAAGCTACAAAATTAACAGCACACAAGACGTAGATTAGTCACCTGATGAGATGATTAGTCACTCTGTACGTCTCGAAAAATAAAAAAAATGTATATCAATGAGACACAGTCAAAACTGTATTCAATAGGACCGATTTCGATGAAACAAACGGTTAGGTTTCCCAAGAAGTACAGTAAACATGTGATGCCGACCAAAAGTTAAAAATTTTTACAGCACTTAAGTTCTGGCTAAATGAATATTCCTGTTAATAATGCGTTACAATGTTAGTCCACGCAAAAACAAGACGTTCTACAATTTTCCGATAAACAAACTTTGTATCACTAAAATACTTAAGGGAACAACTTTCTATTCCAACCAATAACGGCGTGGTAGTCACCCACTGATCGTTATTAATCCACTCCCGAAATATGGCTAAATTAGCTATGAACAAATTATTGACAGAAATCCTTTATGGTATCGAGAAACTAATTTGCATCTGATTTATAGACAAACACTAAATAAAGAACATTTTGCTCAATAACCTACGCGTCAGCAATGCATTCTATACCAAACTTTGCGGTTCTTGAACAGGAATCAAGACACAAGTCGAGCGCCAAACAATAACAAGCAGCCATGTTCGTGTCAGACATCCTTGAGAAACTTGCTCTTTCACCTCGTTCAGCGCATCAGTCTCCACTTTAAATCACCAGATCTTTACTTATCTTGTACAACAAAAGTCTTTCCTAAGTTCCTGCTACCATTTCAATGTCAAGCAAGCTTTGAAAGTGAACAATTTGGCTCCTATGACTATGCACCACGGTCGCTGTCACTGGTTGCGTGCTCTTTGTCAAGTCAGCAGTCGCGCATGCTCATGCAAAAAAGACCCCTGTTCCTACCAAAAAAGCTGAGCATTTCTCTTTGATTAAAAGTGTAGAGAAATAGTGAAGACAGAATTGCTTTTATATTTCTTTAATTTAAAGATGTAGTCAAGAAAGTAGAATTGAGTATTAATTATGATGATAACTTAAACAAATGAAAATAACTCACAGCAATATTTTAATAACTATGAATAATTTAATATTACTAAACTTGAGTAAAAAATTCACTGCATAAAAAAAGTACAGTTTGAACATCTCTACAACCACAAGAAAGTGGCCATTGTAGAGAGGCGGGGGTTGTAGAGAGGTTGAAACAAGATCGAGTCAATGTATGGACTGTCCGCCAAAAAAATGGCCATTGCAGAGAGGTGACCGTTAGTGGAGGTTCAACTGTAGTCTTGAATCTGCTTTTTCACAGTCCAGTGACTTTTGGTCAAATTTCAAATTCTTTCCTTGTTATTGTTTTACAAGAAAATACATCACTTTGACTACCTGGGCAGAGAATCAAGTAGTTCATATGTTGTCAGAGGCATGTAATAGGGTTTTAATTCACTCTTATAATTGTCCCACAGAATAAAAAAAATTGACCTGTCATACATTTTGTGACATATGGTGTCTTTGGGTCATTCAAAGAATGATGTTTAATATAAACCTCAAATATTGCACAAAATATTATATATAGTCCATGCTGTTTTTACATGTGTTTTTAACTCAAAGCAGGAGAATATTAGTTTTGTATTTATCATTACCATAATTATTAGTTATTATTAGCAGAGCTCTCGCACACAGCAGAGCACCATGGGTAAGAAAATTTAGCTACCTATGCATCCAAGAAATTTTGGTTTTGAGAAAATCATCTGTACGTCTGTACATACGTCTACCCCTTCATGTAAGTCGGAATGAAATTTTGCAGTTCAAGCACCATGCATGAACAGGAACACATACAACAAAAGTGAACAGGAACACATACAACATTTCCTCCATAAAATGTGTAATTAGGAAGTTTCTGGAAGTTTCTTGTTATAGCTGTGCAAAACAGTGGCAAAGAAATGTACATAAAAACTGTGCTGCACGTGCAAAGTTGTTTTTTCGCTAATAGACCTACTGATTTTTTGGCTGTTTTGTTGCCATCGCCGCTTAGCATTACATGATTTCATATTTTGTTCGAGTAAACACTATAGATGTTAATGAGAGCTTCGCTTTTAGCCCTGGCTAAATCTATATATTATTATTGTTATTATGATTGCATTGTATTTGTCTAGTTCTTTGGGGACAATACCGTCAGTGTTTTCCTTTTTAGTGTTTACCAATAGAGGATCAGGTTACAGATGAACGAGGCCCTCTTGGGGTGGGGGGAGTATGTTAGTCCCTAGTCTGAATTTCAAAACTGGTTGTTTTGTGTTTTGAGGTGGTGGTCATTGTCCTGTTTGCTGTGGCAGTTTCAACCAATCTCCCTGTGGTTTGTTCACTTGCTGGAATTTTACCCTGACAGGGCCTCTGAACACAAAAGCATAACCTGACTGTGCCACTATTGACAAAAGTTGAAAAGAAAATTGTTGTACCATTATTACTACTCGTGTCATCACTCAATTCTTGTAAGCCATTGACTTTAATTCAAAATGGAAAATTACCTGTATGTGATACCCATGCTTTTTGTCGCATACAGTAAATAGAAAGGCACAGTTCAGAGAGCTGAGCTCTAACAGTGCCCAGTGGCCCAGCTGGTGCCTTTTAATTACTTTCAAGCTCTTGGAAGAGTAGTTTTTACTCTTGGGAGAGTAATCTTAGTTTTTTCATGGTAGTCCTATGCTGGGGACCCTGGATTTCACAGGTTTAGAGCACTAGGCTCCATTCAGTTTTTCTAAGTGCACAGCGGCCTTGCCACTGTACATGCAAAATTAAGGCAAGAACTCTCCCTAGCAAATTTTGAAGCAGCCCAAATAAATGAACCCAAACTGGTTTTGTTCTGTTACTGTTACTAGATGAACTTCAAGCTGGTTACAGATACTGGTAGACCTGGAGAAGTGATTTGTCAGACAGCAAAAAGAGAAAAAGCCAATCACATTGTAATGGGTAGTCGAGGATTAGGGACTGTACGACGCACACTTCTTGGTAGCGTTAGCGACTACACACTCCACCATGCTACTGTCCCAGTGTCAGTCGTGCCACCGTTGTGTCAAGAATAGGCAGAAGTTCAAGATACTTTTATCTTTATTCAGTGAACTTACTTTACTTATCCTGTGAAACAGGGGAAAACATTGTTACCAATTTGTTAGTGACTTTGTATTGTGCACTTTCTGCTACTGCGTGTAGTGATAGTATAAATCTGTTTTCTGCAATTCTTTGGAGAAGAAAATTTCATAACTCATTTTTTGTACCAGAGACATTGAGGATTCTTTCTTTCTTTGCTTCCATGAGTTGTGGTAATACAAAAATAAAAATAAAGAGAAAGTTTGAAATTGTTGAGGTAAATTTAATGAAATATAATCCAGAATCCTTAAACCTCTTAGTTAGCAGGTCTTGTCTAACTGTTAACTCTGGTTGTTTGTTATATTTAATATGCAAGTTTGTAAAATAACTAAGATAGTACACACGCTCTGACTGGCTGAGAGGTGTGTTTGCATGAGAGTACGTGAACATGGTTGTGACATCAAGTGGTTTTCTCTTCAGGCGCTAATGAAGCAAGCACAAATTTGAAAAAGTTTTTGAGTTTAAAACTTGACAAATTTACTTTATTTACCCATTCCCTCGACAGCTGAAACTTGGAAAATCTTTACAAACATGCTGTCATTTTATTTTTTCGCTTAAGCTGACATTTTAGGCGAGAAAAACCCTTATTTTGGAGAGCATCTTTATTGCAAAACAAGAACTGATTATGCGTACAAGCTTCATGTACAAGACTTTGCGACTGGTAAGAATTTCTCTTTTAATCAGTAACCTAAACAAAGAGTTTTGCTCTTTTCTCAAGAAAGTTATTTTATAAAAGCAATAGAAAACTTTTTTCCTGTGTTTGAATAGCCTGATATAAACACTCGAGGGTTGGGAGAATTCTTGATAGTTATGCAAATACTTGACTTCGTCTCAGGTTTGTATAACTGTCTCAAATTCTCCCAACCCTTCTCGTGTTTATATCAGGCTATGCAAACACAGAAAATGTTTTCTATTGCTTAAATAATTTACAGCAGTATACATGAACATATTTTTGATGGCCGACTTCACTTATCATTTTACTTAAATTGTCTCACACATAATATACTCTGTAGACTTAAGTCTGACCCCTTTACACATAATTTGTTTGCAGGCTCCCTTTGAGCGTGTTTGTGACCAACAGGGCTTATAAGCAGGGGTCTCAGCCCGGACATATATGTTACAGGTCAAAATTATATTGAGGTTACAATTTTTTAACCTAAGTTGATTCTTAATTTCCATTGTCTCCTGGCACTAATTACTCAATGAAATTGAGAATCAACCTAAGTTAAAAACTTCATTATTCATTCAAAATATTTCCCGATTCTGATTGGCTAAAAGCACACGTTTACTTCACTATAACCAGTTACTGATGACCAAATTTGGAAGAATTTTGACTTTAACGAGGAAAATTTAACCTAAAAAATGCAGCGTTTTCGCAGGTTAAGGCACTGTTAACCGAGAAGACCTGGAGACGAGGTTCAGTTGTTTTGGTTGTGAACTTGAAAAAATGGCGGACATTTCACTCGTGTCAAGAGTAAGAACTAGGCAAAAAAATAGCTAAAAACATGGCAAGAACAGCAAGAAGACAACTCGAAGGGCGACATCTGCTATTTGGAGAATATTAATTTGCGGAGATGAACAAACCTAAACGTACACCATCGAAGATGAACTGAACATCGATGGAGGTAAGCATGTTTTAGCTATGTTTTTAAACTAGGAATTATTTTGAATGAATAATAAAACAGTTATTGAATTCGGCTAAGATACTCAGCCTCCTTCATTAACTGTTAATTAACCTAAATTTAATTTTCACCTGTATTAAACCAATGGCTGATCCAGACCTTCATATTAGGGGGGAAGGAGGAGGGGGGGGGGGGGGGTCATCCAGGCCTTGAGATACGGGAAGGGCAGTCTCAAAAAAGTTTTTTTCGGCCCTTCAAGCCTCAGTTTGGTTTGGGTCCCCTCCGCTGGATCTGCCACTGTAAACATATTCATCAGCAATTAGAGCGATTTTCGTATGACCTTGAAAAATGGTTTCGGTAAGTGTTCGTCATCTGTTTCATAAGCCAATGGATGAAAAGATCAAAACATGGACTCTTCGTTTTCCCGCCAAAGAAAACCCTAGTATGGAGAAGGCATCGTTCAACTGCTGACCAGTGTTACAAGGCTATTGCAGGCTCAAGTGTACAACTCATTGAGCATTAAATATTTAAGGTTTCAGCACAGGTTGCCCAAGCCCAATATGAGAGTTTTTATGGGAGAAATAGAGTTTGAAACTTAGATGATATAAATGAAGTAAAAGCGGTAAAAATTATCAATAAAGTGTAAATATTGTTACCTGGAGTCGTTGTCTTTGTTTTTACGAAGTTTCAGCACGATTTAGTACTTTTACATCATCTGACCTGACAGTGTGATAATAAGAGACAAGGTAGGACAGAAAATCTCAATCGATCTTCAGAGCTGCTCACAATCAGCTCCAAATTTCTCTTATTATTATACTGTCAGGTCAGATGATGTAAAAGTCCTCAAATCGCGCTGAAACTTCGTAAAAACAAAGACGACGACTCCAGGTAACAATATTTACACTGTATTGATAATTTTTATCGCTTTTACTTCATTTATTTCATCTAAGTTTCAAACTCTATTTTTCCCATACAAACTCTCATATTACGCTTGGGTCACCTGTGGTTTCAGAATAAAGCGGAATACGAAACAGCGACGATAAAAACTAAAACTGAAATCACAATTAGCACAATAAACTTTGATTCCCGAAGTTGACCTTCAATTATCTGCCGACCATGAGAACAATCAACATTTTCCCGAGGGAAGCTTAGCTTTGGCACTTCAACTCCCAGAAAATCACATAGAGGTTTCCAACCTTCCAGTACATTGAAAACCAACAACTTCTCTTGTGGGATAACAGATTTGACACGTGCATTATGTTCACGGTATTTCTTCCTGAAAAGGAGAGTACTTTTTGCATTCAGACTGCCGTAAGCTGCGTTTAATGTTACGTCAGAAAACTGCCAGCCTCGACGATGAACTGGCCGCGAAAGCCACCTAGTTGCGATTCTTCTAACAATTCCCGGGTTTTGCAGTTGCTCAATTTGCCTTACCAAGCTTTTAAGCCAGTTCTCTTCGTCTCTCATGCTGAGAATAACTTTCGAATCCGGAAAAGCGTCGAATATTTCTTCGAACCAAAACCATGCTGGCAAGCCAACGACTGCGTCGACATTTTGGTACATTGACGCGAAGTTCGGTAGCTTTCCTTCGCAGTACAAATCAAGCCACTCTCGGCCATGAATGTCTCTGTGTTCACGGAAGTCGTAAACTGTATATCCAAGAGAGACTAATGCTTTTGTAATAGATTTAGTCCCTGTTTTACTAAATCCTGCACAAATAACTTTCATCGTTCAGAAATCGTGCAGCGTGCACAAGATCATTCAAAGCGGGGAAGGATGTCACGAATGTCACGCGACGGCGGATTTTTTCGTTGTGTAATGCAGTCCTGCGCAGCTACTCGTCCTGTAAGCAGTACAAGACGAAGACACACTATGATCACTGGAAAGGGAAGGTTCAAGCACAAGAAAATGGGTGAAATCTTTCACTCTTCCCAAAATAGAGCTATAAAAGCAAAATAACCCCAAATCCCAGTTGGGTTTCCTGGAAAATCAGGATCGAGGTTCAAGGATCGAGGATAATGGATCGAGGGTTAAGAATTTTTGCTAAAAACAATCATGCTATATTGCCTTGGGAGAATCAATAGTTATAGTCCACATTAGTTGTGATCATGGTGTATCAGGATTCCAGAAACATGATAACTGCCTTTGTCAATAATCAATGTGTTGAAATGAAGGTATGATCGTCGCAGTGAAACGCAATTTAAGCAATTGCGTAAAGAAGCCTGAAAAAAATTCAGGACTTCAACGGGGTTTGAACCCGTGACCTCGCGATACCGGTGCGATGCTCTACCAACTGAGCTATGAAGCCACTGACGTTGGGAGCAGGTCAACATATGAACCCATAATTGACCTGCTCCCAACGTCAGTGGCTTCATAGCTCAGTTGGTAGAGCATCGCACCGGTATCGCGAGGTCGCGGGTTCAAACCCCGTTGAAGTCCTGAATTTTTTTCAGGCTTCTTTACGCAATTGCTTAAATTGCGTTTCACTGCGACGATCATACCTTCATTTCATTTCATTTCCGCAGTTCATATATGATTCATTTCATATATCATTAACAATCAATGTGTTGTTAAAATCATGGTTATTGCTAGTTTTCACATGACGTCACTAAAATTCAAACTAAACAACTATCCGTCCTACCGAGATTTTACTTTCACGATGCATTAGAGCAGCCGAAAACTAATTGTCAAACAAATTTTCGCTTCAAAAGGGTTCTTGGTTTTGTGATAGAGTACGCTTGAATTTCTAAGCTTTTGCGTGACGCGGCATTTACATGACGGCCAAGAGAGCTGTCATGTAGGTTAAAAAAATGACTTATTTCAGGAAATTTTGCCATCTAAGCAGTTCATGTACTGGAAAAAGTATTATTTTAATGTTAATGAGTTTCTCGAAGAATAAATTCACGCTTTTGTAGCAAAACTCGGTAACAGATGTTTCTGTTGGTTTCCGTCCGCCATGTTGGAGCTCATCCAGGTGAGCACCAGCATGGCGTCTCCATACAAATCTCTATAAATTTGGGTGAAACCTCTCTTCGGATATCTCGTATACGAAATATTCCTCTGACCTGAATCTTGGCGAAGGTCTTTGCATATGTACCTCCTTTCATTTCCCAGATTCTGGACTTTATCTATTGAATGGTTTTGATTTTTATTTTCATCTATTTTGAATGGCGTGACACTGAAAACCAGCAATAAAGCCAAGCATAGTTAACAGTCCCAGAGCCTTTAGTTGCTGTTTTTACACTATTTATGTGCCTTATGATTATGGTTTGTCTCAAAGAATCAAACACCTTTAACCCTATTCAAAAAGCCATAAAATTCCTGTTATAAAGGAAGCTAGCCCTTATTCTTATTGCGTTCGACGTTAGGAGAACGCAGCACATAATCTTCGGATTCCTGTGGTACTTAAGGGTCACCTTTTGTGGTACTCATTTCGTCGTACGTGTGCATTTTTTGCACCATCTTGAATAATTTATCTCATGGGCACAAAAATGTTAAATATACAATAAACTTGACAAGCGGTCTCAGCAATGGTTGCGTGGCGCAATGCCTAATGCGTTGCCCTCACATGTCGCGGGTATTGGGTTCGACTCCTGCCGGGTGAGACTTCATTCTTTTTTTTCGCAGTCGTTTTGTTTTCTTTTGTTTTGTTTCTTAAAAAAAAACATATAGGAAGCATTTTGCAGCATCAATTTATTAGGAAATAACGTCACATTTGACAGTAAACCTAAAAAAGCTCGAATGCACTTCCTAATCTGAGATTACTACTAGTACTAATGTAATAATTACGCGACGGCGGATTGTTTGTTTATATACACTTGCAGATACAAAACAGAAAAATCACAGGTAACAGGTCACAAATGCCTAAGGACACTGCTTTATTGATAAATAACTGAATTAAGCAGTTTCCCCTTGAGCTAATACTCAATTTCGGATTAAGAAAAGAAGGTTAAGGAGACACTTAAATCAGGGATGTTTATTTTACTGCAAGACGCTCGGACCAGTGCACAGCGCCCGCAAAGCGGCCTTCAAGTAAAAGACACACTGAAAACATACATACACACAAACTTTTTTACAGGCAGCCATTATGACAAGTGAGGGAATATCATGAGGTTAGGTCGTGGCTAGATGGAATCCCTCAGAAGGAGGTGATCGAGGAGGACTGGAAACGAAAGTTACTTCGGTGATCTTCGGCTCGTGAGACAAGATGGCGCATCTCGCGATCAACTTTGAAACAATCTCACATACATTTCCCATGCCGTTCGAAGTTCTTTATTCATACATTCTGCTAGTCCGACCACGAACTATTGATCGCGAGATGCGCCATCTTGTCTCACGAGCCGAAGATTACCGAAGCAACTTTCGTTTCTAGTCCTCCCCGATCACCTCCTTCTGAGGGAGGCATCTAGCCACGACCATGAGGTTGTCCCTATATTAAGGTCTCTCCGTCCAGATAACCCACCCAGCCCAGGAAAGGTTGGCCACACCACCCGGGTCTCAGGCGCGGATCTAGAATGACTGCATGATCGATTTCCTGCTTCCAGGGAGGGCTTGGTGCATGCTCTCCCAGAAAATTTTTCGTATTTTAACTCCTTAAATTCCCCTTTCCTGGGTTTCTGACTCATTCAGACAGGATATTTACTGACTCTCCAAACCATTTTCCAGATTTCAACTTGGAAAGTTTAAAGTTTTTTGCTAAAAATACATTTATTTTTAAAAATCTGACCGACTTCCGTAAAACGGTGGAAACCGGTATGGATGCGCGCCGGGGTCTACGTCCCCTAATTTGTTCCGAACAAGTTCTTACACGTCTCCAAAAGAACCTTAAAAGTGAAGCTGCTGTGAGACGGAACCTACGGTTTTCCGTCTTTATCCAAGAAGATTAGCAAGTTTAACCGTTTACTGACAGGTTTCATTAAAAAGGCAGCGCTTTCTTTTCAGTTATTTTAAAGAGATTCAAGTGGTGGTCCGGCCGGGGTCTTAGCCCACGACCTCCCACTCAGCAGACCGGCGCTCTCCCTACTGAGCGGCGGTTCAAAGAGCAAAGATCAAACACAAGGAAATGCCGTAAAGTCTCCTATGACTCTAAGCAAAATGTTTCAAGTAATAACCCTGAAATGATCCCAGTTAATCCTCCCGAAGCGGTCCCCCATTAATTTTTGTTTCCGTTCTCCAGGAGGATCCCGCTCTGAGTTCCAACCCCTTACCTGTTATATACCAGTTTTGACAGAAGAGGTATTCCTTTCATATACAGCAGTACATTCCGATGACAAATGGTACCCCTTTTACATACTAATTTATAATTTTGTTTCCCTTTTAACTGCTGTAAATATCTATTTTTTAGATTTCAATAAATTACAAACTAGAACGTTTTCCGTCTAGACTTTTCCACAGCCATTTTATAGCTCTTATGGGATCTTTTGGGTCTTAATTTAGACTTCAACTAGTGAAATCCCTAGCCTTTCATATACCTCTGAAGCCTGAAAATGATACCCCTTTGGGATAGAACGTCCCCGTATAGGCTATTCCAGGTGATCTGTGACATCACTGCGGGGGCCTGGGGAAAGAAATTTTAATGCCGTATCCCATAAACCAAAGCTGACGGGAACAGATTAAATTGAATTGAATTGGTGCGCGTGTTGGTTTATGGCATACGGCATTAAAATTTCTTTCCCCAGGCCCCCGCAATGACGTCACAGATCACCTGGTTGTTGTCGTTGGCATCCAGTTGTGTCGGGAGACAATTAAATCAGCGTCATGGTTTAATCAGTGGTTGAGTTGCTGCGTCTGCTGTGACTGTACTGCCGCATTCAGTATCGGTAGGCTCTGTTGAAGTTGTTGTAGATGAAATCAGTGCTTGGCTCCGTGGGTACTGATGCTACCCACAGCCGTCTGCGTTCTCTCATCCCACTGCTCCTCTCTCCTCCCGTCACATGGCTGACTGCCTGCCTTGACAGTAAGCCTCCCATGAATGACTTCGATATGCAGCTACAGCCAGGTGATCTGTGACGTCATTGCGGGGGCCTGGGGAAAGAAATTTTAATGCCGTATCCCATAAACCAACGCGCGCACCAATTCAAATCAATTCAATCTGTTCCCGTCAGCTTTGGTTTATGGGATACGGCATTAAAATTTCCCTCCCCAGGCCCCCGCAGTGACGTCACAGATCACCTGGAGTTATGATAGTAAAAAAATCAGAGTCATGGACTGGTTCACAGTTACATCATATTGATTTCGGACAAGGTAAGGATTAGGTGACCTGTAAGTTTCCAAAAATACAGATAGACGACGGCTATGTCCAACGTTTTGACCTATTAAACAAAACATGGGTAAACTAGGAAAACTAAAAAAAAGGTAGTCTGTCGCATTGTAATAGTACGTTGGGCTATCACACATGTCAATCAAACGTTAATTTACGCACTTTCAGCACTTTAAACGACGTTGCTTTTTGTTACCTTGAATTGATTGCTTTATCGGCCTGTCTGTATAAAGTGCTGCTATGAAGAAAACAGCGTTAATGGGGACTCCAAAATTAAGGTGTGCGTCGGATTGATGAGGTTATAGTTAAGAATAGAACCAGTGACTGAACCTTCAGTGTTCAGGCCAGTTAATCAGGTTGTACTATTTACAGAGTTCAGCAGGGTGGTCGTGTGGTAGGTTGCCACTTTATGGACTTTAGAAACCACACGAAACTCTGGTCTTAGCGCAAACAAACTTCAGTTACAGCAGAACCAAGCCCCCTCTCATTCCTCCCAGCTGCCGGCACGTTTCGGGCCAGTATGCAATTTTTGGGCCAAAACGCCTCTCTCGAGAAACCGGTCCTACAACGGCGGGAAGCGATGAAAGGCCGGCTGTATTCGTAGGCTATTATCACACCGGAACCTCTAGACTTTTTTCAACCTGCTGGTAACCGTTTTATGATAACTTCGAAGCACCTGCTAGCTAGTTTTATTACTGAAATTAATAATTTACGGATTGTTTGAAAACCATTAATCCCTTTTCTTAGGGTAAATACATCGAGTAATTATTAGAATCTAAAGTACGCTTAATGACTGACCTTGACATCTCAGTTCATCTTAATTTAGCCTATGTTCAGCCTATGCCGGCAAGAAAACCATACCGGATATTATATCTGTGTGTAGGTATTCACATCATACCAGATAGCTTTTGCGCCGGCACGAAAGCCATACCGGATAGGACATCTGTGTGTAGGTGTTCACATCATACCGGATAGCATTTGCGCCGGCACGAAAACCATACCGGATACGTAGGACATCTAGTGTAGGTGTTCACATTACACCAAATAGCATTTGCGCCGGCACGAAAACCATACCGGATAGGGTATCTGTGTATAGGTATTCACATCATACCAGATAGCTTTTGCGCCGGCACGAAAACCATACCGAATATATAGGGCTTCTGCGTATAGTCGTGTTCATACTTTACCAGATAGGTTTTTTTGGCACGAAACGCTATCTGATAGGTGAACGTAGCAAGGGGTGAAGCCAGGCCATAGACCTGTATGCCCGGGCCTATAGATTTTGGTTTGATCACTCTACCGCTCGTAATAAATATAGTTTTGAGTTGTTGGGGTGAGCTGAAGAGCTTGAGAGCTCAATTGTTCGTGAGGTCAGTGCGAACTAGTCATGCGTGCAATTTTCAGGATATATGGAAATGAAAGTCAGCCTCGAAAAGCTGGCTGCGCCCCTGGTAGCCTTAGTTTTATGGACCTCCGTTCTCTTTACCGATATTTGTATAAGCAGAAGGTACCAAAGGAACAAAGTTTTCATAAGACAGAGGCCCAAAACTTGTATAAGACTAAATTAAACAATAAAAAATACTAAATGAATGCATAAATTAGTATTATTGTCAACTGTCGTTGTGAGAATTGTGATGATATGTGAATTTTCCAGTGAGTGAAATGATGTTTTAAGCTCCACTCCTTTGCTGTAGCATAACTGTGAATACCTCCATGTAGTCCGGAATTTTTGGCTCTTTGTTTAATTTATTCTAAAACTCCTTTTTATGGTAAGGGAAAGGCATTCTGTATTGCAGATTCCAGCAAAGCTGCAACTGGTTATTAAAAAAGTCTTCACGGTAAACGCTCGCGAAAGCTGAAAATTAACTGACACTCCAAAATTTAAAGGTCCGCTCGAAAAGATGAGGTGCTAGACAGTCATATAATACATAGTTTATTCATCAGAAAAATTTGCAATAGATACAAGTTTTTTAATATTTTCTTGCCTAGACACAACAATCGTGTCCCCCCAAACATTATTTCAAACGTTACAACAACAATCAACTTTACAAAACAGTTAGGCTAGCAAGTTTCCAAAAACTGCAATTGAAATCCGTTTCAATTTTCTTCAAGTTTGTCTATCCTCGCCTCCGTTTGTCTGTGTTATATATTTCTTCTTTTTACGTTTTGAGCTGTTATTAAGTTTCATTCAATTTGTTAGTAATCCCCAGTCTTTTAATTTTGACAAATTTCGTGACACAACTCCTTGCTCCTTTAATTCTGGAATCAGATGTTCTACTGTAAGAGAGAACAATGAGACGAAGATGATGTCAATTTCAAGTATTATACCGTAGTGCATTAAAACTGCTTTAAATAAATCTATTGCTTTAAATATATATCTATTATTTGTCATTTTTGTTTTGTTGTTAGTTTTTGCAGTTTTGAATGACACCGTTCATAGGTGCATACACAGGCAGCCCAGGCTCTATTGGAGTTCGATTTTTATTAAAGAGAAATTATGAGAATAAACAGAATACGTTCTAAATTCCGCTTCTTGAAAAGATTGGGAAAAAAATAAAGATGAATCACTTTTTGTTTATGTTGTGTGTACATTCAGTTAGATTTCGAGTTGTGCTTGTAATTAATTACAACAAAACTTATTCGTCATTGTAAGTACAACTCGAAGTCTAAACCAGGGCGGATAAATGTTGGGCGGGGAAACGAGCGCTCCGCTCTTCATTTAATGTGTGATGCGGAGTAGGACTGGCACGAGCGCTCTTTCCGCGCTTCCGGTGCGCTTGAAGGCCGGCGAAAATTTCCTTTCTGCAAACCGGAAATCCTATTTTCTTTCTGTAATTTCAGGCTACAGTGTTAAATAGATAAATTCGTTTCATAACAATATCAATGAACAGTTTCATATGTTTGTGTCTGTATGCCTATAAGTCAAACTTGTTGGTCGTATAATGCCAAAATTTGAGTTTGCAAAAGCTTAACACTTCCTAACCTCAATTTTTACATATGTTAAAGGGGGATAAATTTTATATAACATAACAAAGAATTAGATTGATATATTTTGATATAGTGGCGTTGTACTGCTTCAAACTTTGCTTCTCGGGTGCAACGCGCCATGGCGATTCGCGCTATGCGTCGCAAATCCGGCAACCACATGTAAACAAAATTTATTGGGGTTAGTTGTAAGGTTTTTTCTCCGTTTTCTCTCTAAAACAAAACAAGGTAAACAGTAAAAACTGAGGGGAAACTAATTTTGAGGTTTCGAAGAAAAAGGAAGACGTATGAGATGTTTTTTTTCAAAATTAAAAAGAAGGATGATGGTGATTGAAATTAGCATCATTTCACCTTGCACGCGCTGCACGCATTTATAAAATACACGTCATCTAGTTATGAAAGACGATCTGCTGTCTTTTAGTTTGCCATGGATAAGATTTTTCTTCGTGTTTTAGACAGTACTTAGTTGTTTTTGTTTTGGAATAACATCAACATTGACGAGAAGTAGAACGAAAATATAATTCAGTGGTAGCGTCATCGCTCTGTCCCTTCAGTGTCCGTATTAGAGAGGTTTGACTGTAGGCCCCAGCAAATTCGCGTGCTATGACAGTTCCTCAGGTTGACGAACATAGTTATAAGTGTTATTAAGTTTTTCATGAATTCGAATTGTTTTACCTTTCAGTTGATCAAGACGCCAAACGGCAAGGGCGATTTCCCGCCCCTCCACCTAGCTCCCGTCCCGCACCTAGCCCTAAGACTTGGCCATCTGGAAATAACATTGGACGATTCCCAAAGAAAGGGTAAAAGCAGCTGACAAGATGGACGAACAAAGGGACAGTCAGGGAGTCAGTCGCAACAACAGGAACAATTTGAAAGCACTAGTTATATATAACTTGAATATTAAACTTTCCATGAAAAACTATTTGTTATGTGTTGAGTAAAATAAAATATCAGTGGAAAGTTATGTATGAATAAGAAAGACAGGGAAAGGCTGCAAAAATTTTCGAAACCGTGCGGCGTTCCGTTTTTCTTTTTTTTGTATGCTGTTATGGAGATTCTCTGCAACCCTTGGCTTCTTTGTGTCGATTGCGCGCGAGGCGCGCGAGCCTTAAATGTCCGTTAAAACGTTTCCTACAGTCTTAGATTTTTTATTGAATATAGAAGGTTTCATAATAATATGGAAATTTCTATAATTTCAGTGTTAAAGATTTTTACTGAACTAAGAGTATCAGTTATACTAGTTTTTGTTAAAAGCACATTTTTGAGGAACGGTATTACATTTATGGCACAGGGAAGCACAATTCAGAGAAAGGCCGATAAAGTATAAAACTCAAGTTTGGCTATCTCCATTTTGCCCTCGTTGTCGAGATGTCATGCAGTTATGTTGTTTTGTATCCTCTGTTCTTTACAATAGGGACTTGAAGATTCAACGACCCGACGGCAACGACAACGTCGCTTGTCGCGTCTAAAAAGTGAATTTGCGCTTTTTGAGTATTTATCGCGATTTTTCCTTCCCAGCTACCTTGGAAAATGTAGGCGAACCCAGCAGGAGTGTTCCAACATATCCAACGCCCAGATTTTTCATCACCTTCTAAGAGGAGAAATTCAGTTGATCAACGGCAATAAAAACTTGCTTTACAACATATCCAAATAGGCGGAACATTTTCACCTATACTTACGTCAAACTTAAGTTTAGAAAAAACAAAACTTTGCAACTACCTTCTTAAATCAAATGAAACATCAGCAACGCGTCGTTGCCAATACAGAATTGATCTCATAATGACATTCTTTGTCCATTTAACTGATCTACTCTCAACCTTAACATCCTGCAAATTTCTTTTATATAAATCTCTTTGGAAATCTAAGAATACCTAGACGCCGTTTCTATAAAAGCTTCCCTTTCACGCAAGTCATTCAGTAAACTTGTAATAGGACCATTAATACCAAATTAGCAAATACCTCAATTAGCGAATGGAAAATGCTGCTGCTACCTCTTCTCTGGATGATTCATATTCCATTATCTACTGCTCCACTCCTTGGGATTGCCTCGAAGTTACGTTTACCGCGACCCAGACCTTTTCATCTGTGAACAAGCATTTCCCTCAGAGGATGACACAATTGGATGGCACCATTCAGTCGCTCTGACAGCTAATGCGCTTACCGCTGTATGACTGCTGCTGATCATTAACCTAAACTGGTCAGTTTACAAAACCGCGAAAAGACAAGTAGAGGCATTAGCTCTACAGATTGGAAGCACTTTTGCTGGTTCCAATAATATCCAACAGCGAGAAATGTCGAGGAAGATTAAGCCTCGAAAGGCAGCTGTAGATATTATCAGAGATCATTATTGCCTCGTTTTCTCTTTGCTTTCTTATCCGCGTTGTTCGGCGGTTTGGTAAAGGCCTTGAAGTTCTTAACCAAGTCATTCAAGTCACGAGGACAGTCTTCCATACAAGTTTGCTGTTTCATACTGTGAGTTGTGACAGCAGCTGATTGTTCTTAAGCCAATCGGAAGCGAGTTAGATGCACGCAAGGAATTTACATAATTCAAATTCATTTTAGTTCGATTTTATATATCCCCATATTCATATTTATTCTCTGCTATTCCTCAGGTATATATTGCAGCCGATAAGAGTAAGCTAAGATTTACAATGCTGTCCTGCTTTTAAACAAACATTTACCTTTATGTATTCTTACGAGGTCTTTTACGTACTCACGCTTACAAACCAGTCTCCGATCGTCAAACAATAATAATTGTAAACAAACCTTATAGACTGTTATATTACTGACTCTCTGCATTTCGCCCTATTTAAACATAAATCTGGAAACAGCTAAAAATAGTGCCTGATGGCTGACTAAAACACACAGTGCACAAGTGTAAAGATTATCCTAAAAGGACAACGCAAAATTGAGCATAAATTTCAATTGCTTAACAGCAAAATAGACAAATTCCTTCACCTTGCTTCGGGTTCCTCAAAACAAACGTTATTGAGTAAAACAAAGAAACCAGATTATAAAAAGAATGCTCGGGCAACAATTTCTTTTTAAAACTGATCAATTCTTAAACATATATACCCTGCTAGCAGAGTCGCTTCGATCTTTCCTAGATAAGTCAGGAAGATCGAAGGAGACCCTGTTCGCAGGGTAAAACATATACAATCATACAGCAAAGATAGATCGCGCCAACATTGCAAAGAACCCACAGCAGACCACGGGATCCACCCTCAAAGCAGTAACACCCGCCCAAGATCACCTTTGACTCTTGCCGGCATTAACTAGACTGAACTTTTAGTGTTGACTTTCTTTAATTCCAGCCGAGGCTGATTGCTGAGAACGACAAACAGACATAACACTAAAAAGCTGGTTGCAATCAGTAAAAAAAAGACGCCAAACAGTTTGTTGGACTGTCGAATCAAATAGCTAATTATATAACGGATTTTTTTCTACATTCCTTGTTCGTGCGATGTTTTCATACGCTGTATCTTTTTTCTTTCTTGTTTGTTTTTTTTTCTGAGACTCTAAGCAAGGTATTTAAGCCGGTAACCATGCATAATCGGATAAAGAAGTGAGCAATATTAAATGCTGTAAATGGGCCTAAAAGTAACTGCTTTTAGTCTGTGGTGGAATATAATGATAAAAACTGAAAACATCTTTTCGTTGTCCCTGACGCATAATAAAACGAAAAAATTTAGACTCTCCTTGACCGAATCTAACACTCTATTTTATTTGAGTCGCTGGTTTGGGTTTCCAGCGGTTGCTTTTCAGTTACATGAAACAACCGTAGGGACAGAATGTGTTCCCATTTTTCAAGTGTACGAAATATGACAAGTAAGTATGTCTTAATAATGAAATCATGAAAGCGTTAATCCAAGGGACAAACACCAAGGAAATATGAACGTTCATTCAAAAGCGGCCCAAGCTCGATGTATAAAAAATTTAATATAGTTGTTAAAAGGTTGAAATATAGGCATAAATATAGAAATAAATTTCACGTACGTAAACTTGGGTTTGTTGCTACTTTTTCTGTGTAACCTGGACTCAATTCATGGCCATTTTGTACGGTTTTGGGGCTCGTTGCAAGTTCGGTGCCTGTAAGTTTGCTATGGGGCTGTAAGTACGACTTAGAGACCGGTCATTATTTATCGTCTAGGGCTGGGGGAAGATTTGGGGCTAAACAAGGTGAAATTTAGCCAACCCCCCCTTTGAATGTTACTTCAATGAAGTGATCCCCCAATAACATTTGATGACTTTCGCGATCCCCACCCCCATGTCCTCATTTTCTAAGCAAATTTGAGTGGTCCCCCCTCCGAATCCTTCCAACGTTTTCAGTGATCCCCCCTTTTGTTCTCCTCAAAATCAAGTGATCAAGTCAAGAACTGGCAACAAGACTTTGAAACCCACAGTTACCTATATAGCGGATCAAGGTGCACACATCATAGAAAGCACGCTATATTTAGCCTGCGTGCAGACGATAAAAATACTCTGATTAGTACCGTCTGCGAAGCAGCGCAGAGATCCTTGTTCTGGACCACCAACGGACTCAACGAATTACCGGATGTGCGTTTCGAATTTCCCTTCAACCTGATTGGCGATCACGACAAACAAAACAAAGGCCTTTTTAACTGGCCAATCGTGGCGCGTACTCAAATCTGGGTACACAGCTGGAAGTCCAGACCAAAGTTTTCGGCGCTGTTTCGCAGACGGAGTTAACCAGAGTTTAATTTCGTCTGCGCACAGGCTAGCTATATTAAAAAACTCATTTAATAACGTTATACAGCGTTTGCCAGATACTTTTTTGTTATATCTATTAAAAATGTAAAATAACCCTAATTCACAAATTTTGCGACACGCGCTTATATACAATGGGTTATTTAAATATATTTCTGATGTAAGATATACGGAAAAGTACGCCCGGTGGGACGCTCCATTTTTTATCCACACTTAAGGACGACGGGTTTTTTAATAATGAAAGGCGGGAGATGGGTGCGGAAAATATGGAACGTTCCAATAGAAAACCCTTGAGAAAATATTGGCTGAAGGTAACAAACGACATAAAAATAAATTAAAACTACGTTCACGATGTAAATGTTTGCAGCAATGCCTCTGTACACCATATTCTCGAATTTTCACCGCAAATGACTTTTTTTAATGATCAAAGATGATATTGGCACCTGAAACATAACGACGCGACAAGAAATATTATTTCCCGGGACAAAAATGTTATTCTGCGACTTGGCAAGAATATTCGCCGTTTTAGTTCCTAAAAGTGGACTAAGTCAAATTATTCAAGAGGTTGAATCAGAAGGATCATTTAACAAGATTTCATCCATCAACTGTACAGTTAGAAAATGTTTTCTCCATAAATTATTCTGGAAGTGAAAGAGTCAAACGTTAAGAAAAACAACGGGCAGAGCATTAGCACAAGAAGGTTCACGTGGATATACGCAGAAGTGATGGAATTAAAATCGACCAGAGGTGCCAATCGAATCCCACAAGGCGAAGGAAGAGAAGTTCTGTTAGAAAGATCAATTTGAATAACTGACGTAAAGTTTCCGGTTTTCGAGTTGCTTTGCCTGTCTGGCAACGGCGGACATAAAACCGCTCTGGTAGAGTGCTTATACCAGACCCGTAAATTAAGCAGCAGACTGCTGCGTATGATTATACATTAGTTCCATTGTTTTCCGAGTTCCAAAAAATCTCACTTTCAAAACGAGGCTAAGTGTGAAACCTTTGTCGTGAAAATGAGTTTTATTTGCATAATAATTGAAAATCATTTTCATATCAATGGCTTCGCACTTAGCCTCGTTTTGAAAGTGAGATTTTCTGGAACTCGGAAATGGCCTATTGGCGTTAGTTTTTAGTGTCTGTTTCATCTGTTAAGTTAATTCGCTCTAACACAAGAATAATCGCAAGAAAAAAATATTAAAAGTTGGCTTGTCTGTGTTTCAAGCCAGTATAAACTGGTGAACGTTTTTTAAACAGTTCACACGAGACCAGCCCGTGAGCCCGGCCATCACTATCGACTAGAGCCCTCAGTGAAAAAAACACAGTGAAAAAGAAAGCATGTTTAAAATCGTATCTTCTTCATGTGCTTTCAATTCAGTCGACGACATTTCTAACTAGGCACTCATCTTAAGCATGAGCACAGACGAAGCATTTCTTAGTCTAACTTAAGTTCTACATCAACTTTTGGTCCGGTGTGAATGCGCATGCGCATGTGAGGCCTAGGCCCTGGGCATCAGCAGGTATGTATTGATAGTTAACCCTTTAAGTCCCAATAATGACTAACATCAACTTTCTCCTAACATATCCATACGTTGTCAAGAGGAATGGTTATGAGAATTAATCATATGATCGCCAAAGAGAAAATGCTTTGAACTTTTAATTAACTCTCTCAACTCATCTCTAAGGAAATGTATGAATATCAGCGCGGGGAATTTGTATGTGGATATTGGGACTTAAAGGGTTAATCCAGTGACAGAAAGCCATTAAAAATATATTTTAAAACCTATACTTATTATCGTCCACCACTAAACGGGATCTTGCGAACAAATGCGATTCCTTAAGGGATAGATGGTGTTTTTTCTTTCGGCTCTTTTACACTAATGCTTTCCAGGGAGAAATCTTCTCTTGTGTAAATTCCGGTGAAATCTGCCAGTCTGTAGTAAATCAGTCTTCCTTGAGAGGAACTTCTTGTTGAATGACGCTTAGCATTTTTTTTTTGTGAACGCATATCATTTTTGTTAGATCTCAGAGTCAAATATCGACCAAAGTTACCTCGTCAACAAAATTTGACTTGATGGATGAGTAGAACTGATAAGGCATGTAATCTTCGCCGTTTTTAAGTACTCTGCCAAGTGAAATTTGTGATTTCCTTTGAATTTAAAACTTGGCAGTCTTATGACCTTTCTGTTTCCTTTTCTCAATACATTTCGCCTGTTGGATACTCGCTTGCAATATGCAGGGAATCATATGAGTCTCTCTAGAGGTGGAGGTTTGAGTATGGAATCCAGTTCCACTCGGCCAGCTTCTCCTTCCTCCTTGCTTGGACTATAAGTACCGTTACCCGCTCGTTTCCTCAGAACCAAAATCAGAAGAATAAAAAGTAAAATGGCAACGAGACCCGCCACTACCACCCCACTGATAAGATACGGAGATACCCGAGATTCCTTTGCAACTGGGGGACTCGATGTGAGCTGTGTTTCACAAGACTGTCCTGTAAACTCATCAGGGCACACGCATGAAAAGTTTCCAAACTGATCATTCATTATACAAGTAGCACCATTCTCACAAGGGTTTAGCGAGCAGCTATTTTCAAACTCGCACTGTCTACCTACCCATTCTGAGCTGCAGGAACAAACGAAGGAGTTTTCTTGCGCAGTGCAAGTACCACCGTTTCGACAAGGATTAGAGTCGCATTTGTTGATGAGTGAATCACAATTCCTCCCAGTATATCTAGGGTTACACTGACAAACGTAACTATCCATTAAAGGGATACAAACTTGATTGTTGCATGGATTAGGAAGGCAGTTCGCCGATAGTCCACTACAATTCACATTTCCAAACCCTTCTGTGCAGTTACATTCGTATTTGTCATATGCTAACCTTTCACACGTTGCATTGTTCTTACATGGATACTCATCGCATAAATCAATGAGCTTTTCACACTGTTTTCCAGTGTAATCCACCGTGCATTGGCATTTATAACCGGGAAAATACGACTTGTTGACATGACTGTCGATGCATGTTCCATTGTTCATGCAAGGTAAGTCAGCGCATTCGTGAATGTCAAATTCACAGAGTGTACCGTTATAACCAGCAGGGCATGAACAACTGAAGGTTGTTGCGTTATCCGAACAATTTCCTCCATTTTTGCAGGGTGCCCTTATCTCACAGGTCAAAGAAGGATCATACTGACACAAGGTACCAAAAAAACCCTGTTTACAGTCACAAGTGAAGTCACCTATAGTGTTGTTACAACTGCGTGTTCCCGTAGCGTTACAAGGACCGTAAGGCGGGGTGTCAGCACATTCATCAATATCCAGCTCACAGAAGGTGCCATTAAAACCATCTACACATGAACAGTTATAAGACGCAATTCCATCAACGCAAGTGGAATTGTTTGTGCAGTTATTGTCTGCACAGTCATCAATATTTATTTGGCAGTTTCTTCCCGTAAAACCCGTTGCACACGAGCAACTGTAGTTTAGGTGCAGTTCTGTGCAGGTTCCCCCATTTTGACAAGGCCCAGAGGCGCATTCCTTCGTGTCGTTCTCGCATCGCTTTCCTTCAAATCCTGCAGTGCAGTTACAGCCAAACATGTCAAACCCTACGTCACTTACTTGGTTCTCACTGGTTGAAACGTTTACGTGCGTTAAGTTATAACACGTGCCATTCACGCACGGGGAGTGTGCGCAAGTCATGTTAGCGGTCAGGTTACAAACATTTCCCGCCCATCCCTCGGGACACGCACACGTGAACTGGTTCCACACGTCACCGCATACACCGCGTACACAAGGACTCATGGCGCAGACATCATCACCATAGCAACCAAGCTGTATTCCGCTGATGGTGGCGTTAAAGTGAGGCTTTAATGGTGTCACATGACTTACATTCAATGTACCATTGTAGTAATCAACAAACGGGAGTAAAAGACCTCCAATGCGGACATTATCTAAGCAACCTTTGAACACCGAGTTGCCAACCAAAACTGGAGCGCGTTGTAATAAGCCGGTTATTTCCCTACTAGGAGCTCTGGATGAGTTATAAGTCTCGCTACCGTCCACAGTAACATGACTTTGATTAGTGGTGACGTTGAAGACGACGTCATGCCATCGGCCGTCATTAACAACAATATCTGAAAATACAAACACAAACCAAAACATAAGGTTTTAAGTTGACGGAAGTTCCTGAAAAGTAGATGGTGTCCCAATAGGGGTACGCTGAGGCACCACTAGGCTTTCTGTAGATTGGTGGGTCCTGGCTGTGTTCCGTAGTTTTAATAAATTCCCTCCCAACCATTACCCTGAGTTCTAGAGGTTATCTTTTTACCTTTCTATAATTCCTGATAGTTCGCGGCGAGGCGCCTCACTCTTTCTCAAACCGCAAGCGCGGTTTACTTCATCCTAGGTATTTCGAGAACGGACCTCTGGAGCCAGGGTACCCAACCAAATGTTCATTACGCCATGCGTTTTGTCCTTAGGTCTTAGTTTACCGGATTATAACCGAGAAATATACCGTGAACATGTTTCTATCTGAGAACTTTAAAGAGTTTAAAATACACAAGGCCATACGTTGCAGCATGCAGTGATAAATAGTATACGTTCACAGCAGTATGATCTATACTTAAGGGTAGAATATCCTCAGTACATACAGAGGGTTCACCGAAATTTGTGCCGAACTGTATTGACTCTTACCTGACAATATTAAACCACTTTCTCCTTCTAAAAGGTAATGGGTTCTTACTCGCCCATTCGAGACCTCCATCTTAAAGAAAGTATTCTGGTCTTGATTTATGTCAATCAAACTAGTTGATGACTGTCTTGTCCGCACTCTCAGGAACACATTGAAGCTGACATTAACGTTTGAAGTGAAATTGAACACTGCACTACTTGAACTGCCATTCAATGTGACAGGACGGACACCTATCAAATAGACAAGAAAAAATTCAAAATTCTCTTTACCCTGAGTCCCATACACATAGAATTCCGCACTGTCTCTGATCACAGGGTGGAGTGCCAAAGCCAAGCTAGTTATGAAGTCAACCCTAATTGTGTAAAAAGCACATAGCAATCTTTGCAGATATGTTGATGACAAGCACCCTTTCGCTTCAATACCATTTCTGGCATGGATGAGAGCGTGCGTGGGTTCCAGCAATGGTTCAACTCTTAGCAACACTGACTTGGCACCGCATGACCAATTCTTTCAATATTGGTGAGAAACGTTGAAATAACATTGAAAGCTTGTTGGAAGAGCGTTGCAACATAGTTTGGGCTTTTGTCTAAAATTGCTTTGATCAACATCTTTGTCTAGGTACACATGTACAGATATTGGAAATTAGGAAAATCCAACTAGTGGTCTATTATCAATGCTGCGTTCTGATTGGTTGAGCTACTACTAGGCTATATGTTATAGCCCACTAGTAGCGAAAAGCGCCGGCTTTTTGGCGGCAAAAAAGGATTAAAGTCTAGCTTTAACTAGCTAAAACATTTTTATTCTCCATATTTTTGACCATCTAATTGGATTTTACTAAAACAATTATTCCTCTCGCCGCCATGGGCTCTGAGTCAATAGCCCATTCGGGGCTCCAGGAATAATTGTTAAATATTGGATTGAATTGACACCGTTTAAACGCTCCGATCAATTTTTGTTGTTCCAACGTACTTGCGCACTTTAAGAGCACGAAACTGATAGCGGCCGAAAATAGTACTTAGCTGGAAAATTGAGACACTGAAGGGATATCAATCCAAAAGACGTGGCAGGCGATACTGAGTCTTTTGCTACAGAAAACTGAACCTTTCACCCTTATAACAAATCTAAGTCCTCGCCTTCTTGGTGTAATAAATAATGGTAATTGAACTGAGTGGAGTGCAATTTGGTCTGAAATCATACGCGTGATTTCAAAATCGAACGAGAGCGCAGCGCGAGTTCGATTGGAAATCATAAGTATGATTTCAGACCAAAATTGCACGACACGAAGTTCAATTACCACTTTATTACATCCATTTTGAAATCGCAGAATTTAGTTAGTACTAATATTTATTGATCACGTAGCTGAAACAAAAAGGCTTTTACATCTCATTTTGTATTCGAAACAGAAATAATGCGATATAGAACAAAAATGGTGCGATTTAAAACAGAAATGATGCGATTTAGAACATGAATGACGCGATTTGGAACAGATGCGATTTAGAGCAAAAAATGGTGCGATTTGGGAATAAATCACACTGCTGAGAGCCAATCAGATTGCACGGATCCCCAGTGATTTCAAAGTGGATGTAATAAAGAGAATAAAAGAATATATATATAAAATAGTTGACCACTTACACTCGTAATTTTCACCGACATCACTACAAGTTGAATTGGCAGGACACAGGTTTACCAGAGCACAACCATACAGTGCACAGTCCGTCCCACCATAGCGTGGTTTGCAGTCACACTGATATTTGTTCCATAAATCTTTACAGTATCCTCCAACACCACACGGAGCGGAGAGACAGACGTTCATCCCTTTACAGCCTCCATCCAGATGACCACTAGCTAGTAACTTATACTGATCCATGGAAATCAACGAGGGAGACGTAAAGCCGAAATCAAACAGTTGATTGTTAAGTCGAATGTCCTGCAAACAGCCCCGGAATGGGGTTCTTATAAGAAAGGCATCAGAAAACCGATTATAGTCATCCAACCCACCAATGAACGTAAACGTCAAGTTTATACTTTTCCCTCCAGTTAGAACAACTTCCTGTGTGCGGTTATCAAGACGCGACATGTTGCCTTGCACTTCCGCGAAATGCCATTCTCCGTCATTTATGCTTTCATTGAGCGATACATTTGAATTTACCCCGTTTACTTTCACTTGAACAGTCAAGAATCCTTCATGAACAACGACAGCAATGTGGTTGTCGCCATTGTCAGTCATAAATACCACGAGACCGTTATGTTCTCGAGTTCGGATGAAGAATGATAATTCTCCAGAAGCACCAAACCTTGTACGGTTGGTAAGAAATTTAGCAAAGCTGGCATTATGCATGCTCTGAATATCCCGACGCCGTCTGTTGCTAGCAACGTTCAACGGTTCGGTTGCACCAAACGTACCTGGAATCAAAGCTAAAATGAAGAGAACATGGCCGTTACCAAAGCATAATCTTCGTACAAAAGATAAAAAGGAAAACTGTGACAATTTTGTTGGGCAATTTTCTGTACAGATCACTAAACCGCATCTGGTACAGAAATAGAGTTGGCATATACATTCTTAGCCTAAATGGGTATTGCTACTGAATGAAGCGAATTTCCCTTTCGGCCTGACCAAACGGAAGCTCTACCCAGATATGGGTAGAGAAGCGTCATCAGTACGGAACTTCTGCAGTCGTTAAGGCTTTAAGGCTCGAACTGTTTGCTTCACCAACTTGTCTACATTTTTCAGTTCACTTGTCTTAAACTGATAGTTAATTATTGCACAAAACGTTGTGCACTTTGTGTAAATGACCTTTTAATTGACCACTCCAGAAAATACCATAACATACCATAATACTCTTTGTTTGTCACCCCAAAATTTTGCATAAGCATTGTCTTCAGTTTCTCTTGGGACCTTTTTAACTCCCAAGAGAAACTGAAGACAATGCTTATGCAAAATTTTGGGGTGACAAACAAAGAGTATTATGGTATGTTATGGTATTTTCTGGAGTGGTCAATTCTCTGAGCTATGATTTCCAGGCCACTACATTTAAAGTTGAAGAAAATTCAAGGACTTTTCAAGACTGTGCGAGCCCTGCAAAACTCGTTGATTGGTGCATGTCATTATATTACAATGTGGCTGATTGCTCTGGCAATCGATCAGCAAGAACTACAGTACAACTTGATGGACTATGATCACCCAGGTAATTACAAGCATTGTCTCGTTTAAACAGACATTTTACTTCGGTGGAGTAAGCTTCCGCGCAAAATCATGGCCATTCTTTTTTTTTGGGGGGGGGGGGGGGGATGGCGAAAAACAAAACAAAAATTAAATGCTACATGACATCTTGTATTGGTCCTGTCAGTTATCTATGGGAACAGCTTTTGCAGCTCATTTCAAACAGAAACATTTGACAGCCTTATCCTTTTAGGTTTGGTTATTACTCACTTGCATTGCATTGTGGGCCAATCCAGCGGCGCTCACATTCACAGCTATACTTGATCCATTTATCTACACACTTGCCATGCGCACAGGGGTTCGAAGCACAAACTTCACGGCGGAGACATCCAATACTGGTATTGACTAAAGACACTTGCGAGCCTGTGGGAATCACTGTGTTCCTGTCTATGGTTACGTGCTGGATGCAGCCAGTAAAATTATACAGCGTATTATGATCGTAACTTGGACCAAATGGAGATCCACCAACGTAAAGATCTGTTAAGTTCACTTGAGTTTGCAGAGAAGATGAAGCAACGCAGTGTTGACCGCAAGAAGAGTTATCAACTGTCACGCTCACATAGCCTAAAGATATGTTGATACGAATTGTGCGCCAGTTGCCATCGCTGAGGTTGGCTGTCTTGCCCGCAGAAAGCTTAGCAGCCTTATTGTACACTATAGTGACATTTTCTGTTTCGAGAAACACAAGAAAAGTATTTTGTGAATCGGCCACTATCAGGCCATAGCTAAGAGTGGTCCGAAACTGAAACGAAAGCTCGAAGGCGTTTCTGTCAAACGGGAAAGACATGAATGACGAGCCGCTTAATCCAATGGTGGTCACGTTCTCGCATAGCGCACCTCCAAACCCCGGAGCGCATTCACACGTGTAGTTGTTGTTTTCTGAGTGTGGCGTGCATGAGCCGTTATTGAAGCAGGGATTAGGAACGCAGGATGTGAGCTTTGTCTCACACCTTTTACCAGTGTAGTTACTAGGACAAGTACAGTTAAAATCAGCTATTAAATCTCTGCATGATCCATTGTTTATACAAGGACTAGACTTACACTCGTCGATTTCCTCGGAGCAATTTTTTCCTGTGGGACGAAAAAGATTGGAACTAAAATTAAAGCAAACATTTCAGAAGCAAATGCCCCGACTAATGTAATGCAATTAATTTCATGCTTGCGAGAAGCCCCGGCTTTCCGGTCCCACCCATCAAACCGACCGATAGCTTGCCCCAGGGAAGTAAGGTTGTGCAGGCAACAACCGTAGTTCAATCTGAACCAGGCCTTATAATGGTCATATTTCGGTCATTAGCTCCAGATTACAAAAAAACCATTTCTTCTTCAAGGATTGCGCCGACTATTAGAGAAGAAATCATGATGATGTCGTCGTATTTACGATACACTGGTAGTAGACATAAATCATAGCGTAACGGGGTAGTTACGAGGAGCTTTACACCGGTCTTGCTACCTGTCAAATTCGCTACGTGCGAGCTCGCTACCTACATACTGGGCTCGCTGCCAATTGGCAAAGTCCAAAACTTACCCCTTTGGAGGGGCAAGCGTAAAAGAACGAGAAACATATTAAACGATTTTTTTCTAGTAAGATTAAGGAAATATTTTAAATCGTTTACAGAAAATAATACGTAGCGAACAGGTAGCGAACTCGCACGTAGCGGGTTTGTGCTGAAGTCATTACTTATTGCCTTTACCCATACACAAATTTCTCCCGCAGAGTTATGAAGAAATTTCTTCATCATCAATCCATGTCCATCCTTGCCATCCCGATCAACAAACGACAGGAAACAGTTTCAATGCCTAAATATAGTCTTTAATAACAAAACTGGTCCATTATTTTTGTAAGTTAATTGATGCGAAGACACGTTTAAGCCCTTAAAAAAAAAACGCGAATAGAAGCATGATATGGCCCCTTTAATGTAGTCCATAACTACTTGCGTATTAACACCGACGTTACCTCTATATCCAGGAAAACAGGTACAGTTGAAGCCATTTACCAAATCTGTACAGTTTCCATTAACACAAGGGCTTGATTCACATTCGTTGATATCAGTCGAACAATTGAAGCCTGAAAATCCAGGCTTACATGTGCAGTTGTATGTTCCATTTAAGTTGTAACAAGTTGCGTCATTTTGGCAGACATGTAGGTCACACTCATTTATGTCAGTGTCGCAATTTTTTCCTGTCCAACCAGATGCACATGTACAAGTGTAGGCAAAAGTCCCATCGGTGCAAGTCGCGCCATTTTCACAAGGCGAACTTAAGCAGTCATCGATATTTATTTCGCAGTTATGACCTGGAATAGAGAAAAGCATTACTCTTATAGAACTAGAATTTTTCCCAAACCACGCGCGTCCCCACAAACATCGAGGACACGATGACATCTCGACATTGTTCTCTGCGAAAATCGCAGTATCGCCTTAGGAAATAACGAGATTCTCGGGACAGTATAAACTAGGGGTCAGCACGTTGTACTACAAATTGCCAAACTGTTTGTTAATTAAATAAATAATATCATAACGGGAAGAAACCGATACTGCAAATGAAAAGCGCCTAATCTACGCCATGATCGCAAGGGGTTTTTCTTACACTTCATTACGGGTCGCTTTCTTGACAGGCACTATTCAGGGTGGGGTGGGGTGGGGGGGGGGGGGAGAGAAGAATTCGGTCACTTTTTGGTGGGGAGATCGGCACCCCATCCACACTTTTCGCGCCTTAAGCGAGTACGAATCCTTTCCCTCTACCTCCTGTAACGCAGGCTAAATTACCTTGGAACCCATTTTTGCAAAAACACTCGTATCCTTTCCGTTGAGGATCGTCACAAACCGGGTAATCTGTCACCACATTGTAGTTATTGCAGACACCTTGCCTTAACTGCTTGCTACAGAGGCTCTGGTCTTGGCATTCATCAATATCAACCTCACAGTGTACACCTGTTGTCCATTGATCACAACTGCATCGGTATGAACCAGGGACATTAACACACGTACCACAATTGCAAGGATTAGCTAACAAAAAAAAAAACAAACAAACGTTATGACTCAGATAGGCTAGGAAACACAAATGATCTCATGTCACGAGACAAATCTACTAGGATCGTATGTACGTATCTCTAAAAAGTGAAATATCGAAGGTCTTAAGGTGACTATCTAACCCTTTCAGTTTAACACCAATTTTCTCCAAACAATATCCATACATCATAAAGAGAAAGAGTAATGGAATAGGCTATTTTCGATTTTTTTTTAACTTTCAAAAAACGAGGCTAAGTGCAAAATCTTTCTTGTGAAAATGAGTTTTACAATGTATTTGAATGAGACTAGATAGAAATAGCTTTACACTTAGCCTCGTTTTGAAACAGAGGCATGGAGCAGTTCAGAAATTGGTCATTAATAAATAATAATAATAATAATTATTATTATTATTATCATTACTATTACTTAGTATTACGCAAATTAACACGTATCAAATGATTAAATGCGCATTACAAACTACTAAAACTAACTAAAAATGTATTAAAATATCGAATTAAAACATGGATATATCTGTCAGTGACCCCTTATTTACTTGTTTCCACTAAACCTAAGGGAACACGCTTTGAACTTTTAACACATTCTCTCAATTAATTCTTTAAGAAAATACTATAAAAATCCGAAAATAAGCCTAGGGGCTTATATTTTTCAAAGACCCTTTTTGAGGGGCTTATATTCGGGGGGGCTCATCTACGGAGGGAAATTTCCGTTTACACATCGATTGGCTTAGCCTTATAGTTCCAAGTAAATTTACCGTTTTTGCTTTGTTTTACTTTGTATTTGAGGACAATTTTCCAAGTACAAGTCCCCGGGGGGGGGGGGGGGGCTTAAATTTGGAGGGGCGATTTAACGGAGGGTTTTTTGCATCACTGGTTTGGGGGGCTTATGTTTGGAGGGGCTTATTTTCGGAATTTTACGGTATTTGTAGATCAGTCAGGAGAATTTCTAAGGGTTAAGACGTCCTCAGGGAGCGGGGGGCGGGGGGGGGGGGTACTTCGTAAGTGCTTTGCACATGAAGTTACCTAAATATTACCAATAATTCAGTATCCATCAGGGGAGGGAGAAAACCCTATGTTACTCTATTAATCTACAACACTGGTCAAAACGTTTAGGACACTTAATCTTTTATATATTATCATGATCTGGGCAATTTTCGAATAATTCCCCTCCTCCTGGGCAGTGTTGGTGTCATCCGAATGTGTCTCAAATTCTTTTGGCGAGGATTACAGTAAAAAGACTTTAAGACGAGTGCGAAGTGTACTTACGATTACATTCATTAATGTCAGAGTCACAAAATTCCCCAGTGAAACCTGAGGTACAACTGCATGTGAATGAGTTAATACCATCGATGCAAGTTCCATTGTTACAGTTATGTGACGGACAATCGTCTATATTGTTCTCACAATGTGTGCCATTAAATCCTAGTACACAAGAGCAGTTATAGCCATCAATTCCTTCAACACATGTCCCATTATTCGTACAAGGATTTGAGTCGCACTCTTTAATTTCCAAATGACAGAACTCTCCACGGAACCCGGGTGGACACTGGCAAGTAAAGTTATTAACACCATCGATGCACGTGGCGTTTGCAACACAGGGGTCATTGTTACAGTCGTTGATATTAACTGAACAGTTTCTACCCTCAAATCCTAACACACAGCTACAGTTGTATGAGTTCCCGGCGAAAGAGCAGTTAGCGTTGTTGTCACAGGGATTAGGATTACATGCATCTCGCACTCTGCCGCAGTCGTCGCCATAAAACTCAGCAGGGCAGTAACAAGTTCGATGATTGATACCATCAACACATGTAGCATTGTTTTGGCAGGGATTAATCGCGCAGTCATCGATGTCGACATCACAGCGATGTCCGGTAAATCCTGCCGTACAGTTACAGGTGAAGTTATTAAATCGGTCAATACAAGTGCCATTGTTGAGACAAGGGGAAGAAAGACATTCATTTGTCTCAGTTTCACACCTGCAAGACATAAGTACTAACAGCATAAGGATTGATATCATCCGTGAACATGATGGACGTGGTGGAACAACTGTTCTTAGCAACATTTCACATTAACTGATGTACGTTGCAGTTTAGCTGACAAACTTCCCCGAATTGATACGGACCCGCCCCACCAGATTACAAGCTCTTTCATAACGAACTTTATGTTTCGAGGTATTTGCACGCAAGGCGTCACGTCTATAACGCCACTGTGAATATTAATTTGAAAAATTTAATATTGGTATTCTACAGCGGTTTAAGTATAAAGCTTGTGGGAAATCACAGTTCCGACTTGACCAAAAGGAGACATTGAAAATTAATGAAAAGAGCCATATTCCATTTCCAGTTTGGCTTCCGAAAAAGCTATTCAACAGTGCATGCCAGTGAAATTGCAGGAAAGTAATATGACGATTATCTACATATAGTTGTGGAGTATTTATAGAATCTTCAAAACCTTTTCATATTGTCAACCACTAATATTGTTGAAGAAACTATAATCATATGGAATTAGAGGGATTCCGTCGAATATAAGTCATATTTAGAACAGGAAGCAGTTTGTGGCCATCACGGGCCATACAAAATCACCGAGGCACGCGATGACTTGTGTAGGTTTGCATACTCTTTAGAGCTCTTCAAATTCCATGAATTTCCATGACTTTTTCCATGAACTTGTCCAGTTTTCCATGACCTTACGTTTAACTGTCAACTTTCAAAAAGTTTCAAAACAAAAACAAAAAAAAACAACAACAACACAGTTTTCCCTGACTTTTCACGACTAACCATTAAATTCTATGACTGACTTTCCAGGCCTGAAGATGAAATTCTTAAATTTCGTGACGGAGACAGTGAGATTTTCTAGAACTTGTACGAACTCCTTGGTTTTCTTCCTTTATGTCAATAATCTAAGGAACGCCGGGCTGGGAGACCCTAAACGTCAGCTCGTGAACTGAATTGAAAAGCCTTGAAAGTAATGAATCCTGAATAAAAAATTTAAGGTATGGTGGAATGTCAACCAGCTCTCTATCAACCTAATCAAAATAATTCTACAACTATTACATAGACTAAAAAAGGAACTAAAAGCATAGAAATAAAGTGACAAAACACAGATGGATCTACGCCAATCAGTTTAAATGTAAGTAAGGATAAAATTTGCGCGCTCTCCGACAAATCATTAACTTGTACAAATCGATGCGGTTGTAAGATTAATACAGTACAGGTAGTTAAGTTATTACGTTCTCAAGAAGACCTTAAGTGGAATTTTCATGTTTCAGAAATGACAAAAAAAGGTGCCAAACGCTTGTATCTTTTACTGCAACTAAAGCCTGAAGAAATGGTTCAGTTTCCTATCTTATATTCAGTTCCATATACTACTTATGTAGCTTGCATCCAGTCTGTTTTACCTTATGACTGCAGGTTTGTCATTTCAGTCTTTCACAATGTCTAAGCTTAACTTTTGAATGGATACCGAAACGTGCTCTGAGGATAATTTTTGGTCACGAAGTGCACTGCTCAGATGCCCTGTCACGTTCAGGCCTCGTTACGTTAGAGCAAAGAAGAACAGAGCTGTGTAAAAAACTTTTTAACAAAATTGTAGAAAATCCCCTTGATATTTTGCACCCTCTCATACCATTTAACGAGGAACCCTCTAAGGCCCTCAGGAACTTATACTCATACCGTGTAAAGCCATGCAAGACCAATAGGTGCTGTCATACCTACCAAAACGCAGTGAACACGTCGGAATGCAGAAAGTTGCTAACTTTACTATTGTCTCTACTATGGTTCTGATTGGTTTAAACATCAAATTTTACGAAATCTTGGCAAAGCAGCATGTATATTAATCCCTTCCCTTCCTTGTAACAAAATCTCGTCTTGGTCTAAGTAACACAGAAATCGTATGTGCGGATCATGTAAAATTGTAAACATTTCTTGGCTATTGTTTGCAACTCTTGTGATTGGTCGAAATGTTTTAACACAAAAATACACTCTTTAAAAGTGGAGTTTAAATACATTTTCTTTCGTAAACTGCCTTTTTGTAGGTTTATGCATTCTCTGCGTAAAAATGAAAACATTTCTATGTGAGGAAAGCGTATTGCGCCACAACAAAAGAAATTGCTTCCCTTCTTACCTGGATCGTTCCTTAAAACAAATGTGCAAGTATTTTTAAACAATTCATAGTTAGTCTAATATTTTCAACTTTCGTTGTTGCAGGATTCATATAGTTAGCATGCAAGTATTTTCGTAATTATATTTCAAAACGTTTTTCTGTGCATTGTAAACCTTAGCAATTCAGTCGATACTGCTAGTAAGGTGATCAATAAACCATTCTACTTCTACTTATACTTCTATACATCTGAGTCATGATCGATGACCCGTTATCTTCGAAGTATCACATCACCTATATCTGCTCTCGTGTCTTAGGGATATTGGAATCATTTCAAAACTCACGCAATATCTTTCTATTCACTAACTGAAACAAAGTTACAACAACCTTGTATGGCCTTAACTTTCATGTACTGTAAAAGCTTGAGGAAGTCAGCTTCAAAAACGCACCTGCAAAAATTGCAATCTAAACAAACTGAAGGTCCTAAGGTAAATGTTCTCTGCGACTACAGATGAGTCATAGAAAGCACTCTTCTCGTCTTAACAGTAAGTACAAAAATGTAATGTTTACCTTTTCCATGCTTTGAAATAGACCCATATGTGACATGAAGGGCTCTTGCATAAATGTTCAATAACTGATTTCAATATTCCAGTAGTCGGCATTCACTCATTACAAGTCAACACAAGTAAACATTGTAACAAAGAAAAAAAATGTCCTCGAAACCAAGGGGGTACACGCTAAGCGATACATTTTTTTTTTTTTATCTCAGTTCTTTTTTCTCCTTTCAGGAAGCACGGAACTCAAAGATACCTTTTAAGTTTACCAAACGAAAGGCAGAGTCCTTCAGAAGCAGGTATTGATTGCTGGTTGCAAAAAGTTGTTGCAGAAAGTAGAGAATAGTTCTACTTTTTGTAACAGAATCTGTACAAGTTGCGCCTTTTACCGAACCAAGGAAACTTGTTTTGCAGCAAGTGACGTAACTCTGGTGTACCGCGTGATTCCCGCGCTATTTTATCCAATCAGACAACAACAACAACAACAACATCTTTTATTTAAACACGGTGGGTTTTAAAGCTAATATAGCTTATGGGGCCGTGTAAAAAATGTTAATAAAATAAAATAATAAAAAATATTAAAAGTGAATATAGTCAATATAGTCGGAATGAACACCAGGCAATCGTCTCTCTGGCATCGATTTAAAGAGCCACATTGTACATGTGATTATTATAAGAACTCTTTTTACCCTAGGACAATTGCACAGTGGAACAATCTCCCACCAGAAATTGTAGCATCTACCTCGCCATGTTCATTTCGGCAATCCCTGTGTAATCTTACATATTGATTAGTAATCTTATGTTATTATTGTATTCATTGTTGGCATTTTTATTATTATTATTATTATTATTATTTAAAGCAGTCTGCAATACTCTGTTGAGAGTGAAGACTTAATTGGTAAATAAATAAAAGTTGAGATATGTACAATAAAAGATATGAATACAAATTAATAAAAGACGAAATCACTGTCACTTTGGGGACGACCCATTTGCGGTGACTCTTCATTAAAGTTCAAGTTTCTGTCACAACTTGATTTGTTGCAAGGTAGGTTTTGAACGTGGGTGGCAAAACGTGAACATCGCTATTCAACTCGTTTTGCAGCAATGTTTCTAAACAAGTTGCACGTTTTTGTCGCCCGACCGTTTTGCAGTAGCTTTAATGAAGACTGGATGAGCTAGCGGACGTGGATGCTCTTTTTTGCTGATTACGAACTTAACGTGAAAGTGAAAACTGACCTTGGGCCTTGATATCCAGGAAGGCAAGTGCAGTTGAACTTGTTGATGTCATCAACACAAGTTGCGTTATTGAAACAGGGATTTGTAGGCTTACAATCATCTACCAAGTCCACTTCACAGTTTGTGCCAGAGTACCGCTCAGGACACGAGCAATTATAGAAGTTAATACCATGAGTACAATTGCCACCATTTTGACAAGGACTTGAAGTACACTCATTGACATCTGTCGTACAATTGACTCCAGTATATCCTACAAAGAAAAAACAAATACAAACTTAAACACATGATGCTTATGAAACAGCATCACTGATCTTTTCTTATTATATAATTGCCGATGAAATACGGGCTTTTGTGCAAAAACGTGATTTCTTGACCCCTGAAAAGATCACCAGTTTCTGTGGTTACAGAAAAAATTGCAACCTATAATTATTTAAGTAAAAATGGTTTGTATTTCATTGGTGTTTATTCTATTATATCCCTGCATGGCTATGTAATATCCCCTACATATATTATGCATCCAAAAACGTATGAATATAGGATGACAGAAACAACTGTTTCTAAAGTAAAATCAAACAACAAGCTAACAGGTCTACTCAAACTTACGACCTGACATAAGATATGATATAACCAAGCTGAGCATGGAGTTGAAACTGTGTAAATAATACCTGTAACTAGTTTAGGCTACAAACTTACCAGGCTTACAAACACACGTGTAGCTATTGATTCCATCCTCGCACAATGAATAGTTGTTACAAGTGTGAGATACACAGTCATCAATGTTATTCTCACAAAGGGTGCCATTGAAGCCCAATGTGCAGTTACAGATGTAACCACTTACTTTATCATGGCAAAATCCTAAAAGTGATAACATTAAACACATTACTTTGTGTGAGAGTACCTAACACTTGTACTTGTGGTTGTAGGTTAAGTCCACTGTCAGGTTAAACATGAATTTTCTTTTAGATCCACTGGTCTAGTGGTCTGTGGTTTGCTTAGACCACAAAACAGGCCGTATTTTTGCGTAGTCAAGAAATGTATGCCTAAACAGTCAACACGAATAGTATGGAGAGTGGTACTGGGGTACTGGGGGAGAGAGTGATTTTTCTCTCTGCACCATATGGCAGGGGGTGGGAAGACTCCCATATAAAAGTGACCGGGATGCTCGCCATCTGGCTTAAGTCAAAATTGCAGGTTTTGGTCTCACTTTTTTTTTTTGGGGGGGGGGGGGGGGATAGAGAGTCACTAAGGGCTGTGTATAAAGACATTTACCAAAAAAGCTGCAACCCTGACCACACAGAAATATCCATTACTTGTCAGTTCAAACTTGAGGTTTAATTTTAATTTTCCGATGGGCATCCCTGTCAATTCTATAGGGAAATCCCCCTGGCCGTAGTCTTTCCCATTTTTCTGATAACAGTAAAACCTCCCTGGATGAGTTCCAGTCAACACCAAGGGGAGTAGCTCATCAAAGTCTGAAAGAGTGCAGCACTGGATCTGATTGGGATGCAACTCACCTCCATTTTTACAGGGGTTACTACGACAGTCATCAACATTCTCATAACAGTTCTTGCCCGTAAATCCAGCTTGACAGTTGCACTGATAAGTACCAGGGTAGTTTGTACAAGTTGCATTAGGATGACAAGGGTTGTCAGTTTCACATTCGTTAATATCCTCTGCACAGGTTTGTCCTGTATAACCAGATCCAGTACAATTGCAAGTGTAGTTGTTGATTCCATCAATACATGAGCCATGGCTGCATGGTAATGCTGCACATTCATTTACATTTATATTACAAGTCTGGCCCTTAAAACCTGAATTTATAAAAGACAAAAATAGATTACATTAAAAAGTTATCCATAACCTATGAACTTGTCATAGTCACATATACACTCTAAGTGCACATGATGGCACCGGCAGCTAATATAATGACTTTGTTGTGGTCACAAAAGAAATTCTCAGTTGGTTTGTGCTGCCCCCCCCCACAGTTCATAAATAGACATTTGTGGCTTGACAGCTAAAATATAGTGACTGAATTATATTAGACTTTCTGCAGATTATTTTCTTAAAAAGAGAAATCTTAATAAACTGAGGGGTTAAGGTAACTGTTATGCCCTGATAATAATAAAATGACAATTTTTTGAATCAAGGTTGTGCTTTAGGAACTGAACTATAGGGAGTCCAACAACTTTTTAGCATTCAGCCAGTACTGAGAGTGCAAAAAAAAAATTTCCAGGTTACCATAATTAAAGATGAAAGAGAAAGTGATCACCTGAATGCACAGAAAAAATTCTTAGCTCAGTGGTCTAAAGTCAAAAACTAAAAGAGTTTGACTTGCACAAAGGAGACAAATAAATGGAATTGCTATAGAGAGATTGATGATTGCTCAGTTGGGTCAATCTGATTATTTTTGATGACTGATTGTAAAATCTCTGGTGATTTCCAACACAAGCTAGAACATGGCAGAGTGAAGAGCTACAGTATCTAATTACACTGATAGACCAACAGTTTAAATAGCAATTGAAGACTAACCTGATGGACAGTTACACTGGAAATTTTCACTTCCAAGCTTAGAGCAATTTCCACCTTGTTGACATGGGGAACTGTCACAAGGATCAAATACGAGTTCACAGTTCCTTCCGGTGTAACCAGGAGCACATGTACAGGTGTAGTTATTCAAGTCTGCAGTTTCTCTACAGTGGCCTCCATTTTGGCAAACAGAAGAATTGCATAAAGGTCCCAAGTAGTTATCACAGTGTCTACCAGTCCAGCGAGGCCCACATACACAGCTGTAATTGCCAATGAGGTCTTTACATGTACTGTAGTGATGACATGGAAACTGTGCGCAATCATCAATGTTGATTTCACAGTAATCTCCAGTAAAACCAGTGGGGCAAACTGCAAGTCAACACGTGCAAAGAGTAATCAATCTAATTTCATGGGTGACAAATTACTCCTTAATCTTGGCACTAATTTCAGTGTTAATTCATAATAATTGCGAGTGGGAAATTATATTGCAATGTCAAAGTTCCATACATGCCACATCCTTGGAGACCCAGGGCAGTCAGTCACCAGATCATTTTCAAACAGCCAAGTGAATACTGGCTCCTGATCATTTGCACATTGTAAGTTCTAGACTGGAGAGATTCTTTATGTACACACCCATTGTATGTTCTATTGGATTCCGTTTTCATAGCTCTAATGTCTTTGTGGGTTTTTTCGTCTTTCCGTATGTTTTTTGTTCTAAAAACACACAGATTACGTACAATAAAAGAAACAATACAACCAAACAACAAAGCCCCAAGGAGAACTGTAAAAATTTGGTTCCTTTTTTTTCTTTTTTGATGATGGTACCCAGAGAAAGACCCATAAATTCAGTAACTGTTTCCCAAGCAGCCTCGTTTCCAAGCAAGTAAACCATCATTCAATGATCTTAGCTGACTCACTACTTGTAAATAGTACTTGTTTTTGTCACTTTTTGTCTGTTTTGTTTTGCTTGCTTTTTATCCAAATTACATTTTCAGTATGACTTTACTGCTTATGTCTTCATAATATTTAGTGCTTAGGGTGAGGCAGGGGGCTCATATAATAAGCCCTACGGTTTTTATTTGAGCTTCCTCACCAGAAAAATAATTTCACTTCTTTTACAACTAACAATTTACATCTCTTAAGTTTTTAAAGAACATTTTTGTCATAATTGAATGTTTGTATGTATATATGTATTTTTTTTTCTGGCAAATAAATAAATAGCCTGTGTGCAGACGTCCCCCCTCCCTCAGGAAAAATTGGGAGGAGACATCTGTGAATCGCCATCGTTAATCATGTTCCGGTATACAATTGCATAAATTACTTTTTTGTTCTTTCGCTGACAGTTGAAAAGGCACATGTGGGTCGAAAAATAGCTCTGGCACGGGCTAGCCGAACATCTTCACACAAAGTGCACCCAAAAATCCAGATATAAGATCTCTGATTACAGTCAAGCCAGGTCAAGCATACCTCCTAAGATCCCATTAATGTATTTATTATTCGAAAGTTGAACCGTTGGTAGTTGTAGATTTCAGATTCATCTCTGTGTGCATTCTTGCATGTGTAACGAGCCATGAATTCACACGCGATTCAGTTACAAAATTTCTACCAGCTCAGTTTCTCTGAATTAGAATTTTCAATCTGACCAAATGCAGAGAAGTTCTCTTATTCACTGCTCATGAATGTCGATTTAAATTTGACACCAGTTATGGGAACAACTAACGGATTCATTTTTTCAACTAATTAATTCATTAATAGAATCTTTTTGGGGTAAGCCTGACCTGCCTTGGCTGTTAACATTGAATTTTGTATGCCTTCTCTTTTATTTACAATATCGACCGGTACAGATAGACGCACCCGCAACCAGTGCAGCAAACATTGGTGGTCTAACTTCTCCTTTTCGAGAGAGCCGAAATACAAATACCGGTAAACAAATATGAATGTCCAGAAAGGCAGAGCTTTTCCCTGGGGAATCTTTTCTGAGGTTCATTCACCAATCACAACACCAAAAATTATTTGCATCATGGCATTAACATTACAACCAATCAGAGGCTGTCCCCAACATTCCGGGGGAACGGGAACACGATTATCATCATCGTTTCAAAGACGTCTCCTCTCCCAATTTTTCCTGAGGGAGGGGGAACAACTGTACACAGGCTAATAAATAAACTGAAACTGGAACTGTATATTGCTTGCACCTTTCAAATTGGAAAATGCCGGCTCCTTAAGAATAAAACTAGCTGGGGGATTTCTGCCAATCAGATATGGAAAACATTTTGAATGAATAATAACACTGAAAATTTGTCACTGACACTAACCTTTATCAGGGCATCCTTGCTGGTTGTCAAGAGTACAGTTTTTAATGTTAAAAAACGGCCCAGATCCACTGTCTCTGAGTTGAATGTTAGTTCCACTTCCAATACAACCAATGAATCCTTGCCCTACCCTTAAAGGACCAGAATTACTAAATCCTAAAATACTATTTGGAACATCAACAGATGATATACCAGTTAGCGCAAGCGTTGAATTTACGGCTCCACTTCCAGCAACAAATTCCACTTTATAATTAAAATTCTGATCCAGCTTTGTTCCTACTGTAACAAACTGTCTCGTGCCACTAATCTCCCACGTCATTCTGAGGTGGCTGGCAATAAATAATGTAGGAGCATGTGAGTAGTTCACCACTGTGGGCACAACTTCAAGGGTGAAGAAACCATTGTTTGTACCCTTTTGGCTGAGCAAAACTCCACCATTGCAAGTTCTAAATGTCAAATCAAAACCACTAGTAAGAGGAACTACTGCACTTGAAACTTGTATTAGTGACGTTTCATTGAAAAAGAACCTGTCGGATGCTGTTGTGAGTGGAGTAAGAAGGACAAGAAGCCCTACAATAAAGCAGAAAAAGTAAAGTATCAATAATAAATATATTGTAATAACATTCATACTACATTGAGAGACCCGTCTTCAGGAACAAATGAAAATCATACATTGGTTCTTTCTAAGGCCCTGTTAAAAAGGAGGGAGGATAACTCTGGTGCTAGAGTTACCCTAACAAGAGGGTTACCCAGCACTCAAACATTTCTTCTTTTTTTACATGATGTGTTTACAAGGCAGGTACATGTAGGGTTACCCTAGCACTAGGATAACCTACCTGAGTGCCAGGGGTTACCCTAGCAAGAGGGTTACCCTACCTGCCTCGTAAACGCTGTGCAAGGGATAACTTGCCTACCCAGGGCAACTTTCTTCCGTCATGAGAGAGCAGTAATCTTAACAATTTGAACAGCATTATCCAATAATTCTGAGCTAAATTATAAACATCTGAACAATATAAGGTATTTTCTGTATACGATAATAATATTTTCCTCTTTTTTCATGAATTTAACATGTTTTCCATGGAGAACTTAAAGATTATTTCAAATCTTGGACGTAACAAAGAATGCCATGCATGATGAACCATGTCAGTAAAGCTGGTAAAGTTGACCCAGGTGATAAGGTAACCCTACCTGTGAAATTTGCTTGTAAACCACAGCTAATGTTAACCTCCTTACTGGGGTAACCCTGTGTAAACAGACCCTACGAAGGGACAATTTCTCCTTAGGTATTTAGAGGCATGATTTAATTGAGTTCTTAGAAATTTCAATCCTCAACCTTTTTTCTCTTTTAAGACCACATGTAACTAGTGATATGTGACAGTTAACATGACATTGGTTGAACTGACTATCTCCCTCCCCAAAATATTGTTGACTCATGAGCAAGAAGGTAAGTTCTGTTGGTGTCACAAGCAAGATGGGTACAAACTACATGTACATTCTTTTGTGGTGCAACATTGTAGGGGAAGTGGGGGGATTAACAAATCAAAAGAAATAGCATCCTGTGTAGACATAATAACTTGAATTGAAGAGTCTTCCCAGTTGTACCAAGTTCCTTTACCCTCCTTTGTAACAGCCACATTGCCAATATCAAAAGTACAGGGCCCAGCTGTTTGAAAAGTGGATAATGTTGTCCACTGGATAAATCTGTGATCAGTGGATAATGAAGTATTGGTTTTTCTAATACTTATCGTATCCACTGGATGGTGATTTATCCAGTGGATAATGCTCTCCAGTGTTTGAACAACTGGGACCAGAGAAATAAAGTCTCTGTGAGATACTGACATTAGTGTTCTTTCACAATGAATGTCATTGTGACTTCCATAACTGCAGATCAGACTCATGAAAATGGATTGTGCAGGAAAGGGCTAAGTGTCCACACAGCAGAGATAAGAGGTAGGAGGAATAAGGGTAGGAAAAATGTTTTATTATTATATGACCTTCATGGCCCGGAGTACAATTTCGACATACACATCAAGTGGTCAGGCTGGGGAAGCACATCCGACCATGTTAGAAAAGTGTACTCATCGACACAGGTTTGCTCCGTTGGAAAAATACACAAACACAATGGTCAAATGACAAAATGCTTATTGACTACGTTAGGTCTGGCCGGGCGAGAAAATATTTGGCTCTAGGTCAGGATGGACAGTTTTTGAGCCAATTAAATATTTCCCTATCTGGCCTGACCAAACTCAGTCAAGAAACAAAGCTTATACCAAGTTAACTGGCTGCAATACAGAGCTGCTCATAATATTAATAAGATGAGTTCATAACAAGACTGGTTTTGATTGTATTTGGCCAAAAAAGAGGGGAAAAAGAAACAGACTAGGGGAAAACATATAACACATTTACATCTTACATGTTCGCAGTGGACAATATGGATAGAAAAAAATGTCACTAGTATTTGTTAACTGAGATTTATAAGAATTTAATGAATTTCACCAAGAAGCTGTCCGTTGCTAAAGAATCATAAACACCCTTTCAACTCCTTAAATCAAGTACATTCCAATTACAATTTTAAATACTACTTTTCTTGCAAATAATTTTTTCCTAAATGTCTCAAGCTATAGCTGGGTTACATGTATCCGTATTAAAACCAGCGAGAAGAACAACGAAAATTTCATATCTTAATATAACATCTGTAATGATAAACTCGACCTGTTTACTTTTTTCTGTTGTGACATTGTACGTGTACTAAGAAAAGTAGATCATCATTGAGTAAACAAACCAACCTAATGGTTGCAATATTGATCAACAGAGAGATGATGATATATAAGATGATATTGCAGCAGACAAAATTATATTTTCTTCGCGTTTTAAGATCTTGTTACTCTATGTAGCCGCAATAAAAACAACTCTGACACACTCTTTTCAATTTGCGTAAAATCGTAAATATGACCAAATAAAATTTTCAAAAAGATTTCTCCTACTTAACTCTTCGCGAACAATTAAGATCGACGAAGCTATTTCTCGGATGAAACCCAAATACAAAACAAGAGAATACATCAATTTCAAACACCAAAAACTTTTGAATAAGAAAATTACAGTAAAATAAAATAATAATGGTGTCACAGCCTTCGTGATCAATTATTTAGATTTGTACTTAACGTGACGAAGTGGAATTTTCGAAGAGCCAGTTACAAAAACTTCTCGGCGCCAAAATCTAAAAAACCTGCACGGCAAACTGAAGTGCGTTGTGGTTGCAGCAGTTTTAAACTTGAAAAATAAAACTTAAAAGATTTCGTCAATGATCCGATCTCGTTAGAAAGATTGCGGGGAATTTGGCGGAAATAAAATTTATGTAGAATAAGACAAAAAAAGTGCCGACAAGGAACGTTGCACTGCCTCCAATGAAATATATACCAACCCCCCGGCGAACTTCGTGTTGTGCAATAACAAAACAATAACGCGAACTTACCTTGAATAAAAAAGAATCGAGGTAAAATTGCTTCTTTCATTATTGCCTAATATTTAACACTGACATCCAGAGTAAATGGTATAAGAACCGGTTTCCGTGGTTGCTTGACGTCGCCATATTGATTCCACAAGCCATAGTTAGGCCTGATGTTGTCTGCAAACCATCCTACGAACGCCGGAGGTTGACAGTTAGTTTAGGAGAAGACAATTTCTGATGTCTTACGTCATCTTTTGAAACAGATAACAGTTTCGAACCTCTAAATTTCAATCACTTAAATTTCCATTCTATATTTATTAAACGTCGAGCTCATAAATGAAATAACAAAAATTTTTCAACCTACGTGTGTTGGACTGAGATTGTGTATGTGAATATGCTGAAGATCAAAATGTTAATTCTTCTCAGTATGAAAGAATTGAAACCATTTCGTCGATCAAGGACCCTGAACGTCATATATTTTGTCACAAAACTCAACCAAACAGATAACGTGCCATTAAAAACTACGTGAAGATTTTTTTGCCCACGTATAAAAATCACTCTTTCCAAATATCGACATTAAAACTTATCTTTCAAACTTTCGCTGCAAAAAGAGGCAATCAATTCTGGTAGACAAAAACCGTCTTTTGTCCCATTTGTTTTCGTGAGGATAAAAAAAGTATAAATGTTATTTTTAGGTCAGAAATACGATCATCCGAGATTACAGTAATTTAAAGCTAAAACTTGAGTCGAGTGGCAATGATTCTACCTTGCATGCAGAAGCTTAGTTTCGTGATCAGCACTGGCGTATCAAGCTCGCAGGGTACATTTCCTTCCTCAAAACGGCCGCGGACGACGTTTTGCCAGTTTTTCGCGAAACTATTGTAGCTGGATACCTTTTCTTAGCTGCTGTGCAGGGGCGAAGAAAGTTATTCATTTTTTTTCCATTATCCAAAATCTGTGTTAAAGTTGAAGTTGTTCGTGACTGGAAGTTGTCGAGAACGAAAGCACGCACTTTCAACAGATTCGTGACTAGCACATATTAACAACAAAGTAGCGTGTAAATGCCCACCGGCTATGCGCTAGGGTTGGGCTGTATTTTAAGTGATTTCTAGAATCAAGTCTTTATTTAGCAGATTATAAAACTTGCATCACAGTCAGGTTTGTCGCTAGTCAGTTTGCAGCTGATGGCCAGTTCGCTGACCTTCTTGACTGTTGGACTTGCACTCCATAAAATCTTCGCGTGCTAGGAAAGACAGTAGGGAACTCATTTTTTTATGTCCTCACACTGGTCTGAAGACAAGGAAAATACAGCCGGTCAGACAGAGATACAGAGAGAGAAGTTGACTGATAATGGACCCGTGATGCATGCAATGTTTCAGTTACAGACATTGCTGCCTTATGTAAAGTTTACGCTATAGTCGACTGTAGTTCGTGCAAAGTTGGTAGAACCTCACCTGGAGGACAACATTTTGAGGAGAATTTGCTTGCTTGTTACGTCCATCTTACCTAGTAGCTTTGCAAGAATGATTGATTTGTTCAGTATTTTTTAAAGCTGTTTTGCGAAAGTCGTCAGAAGCCTCTAAAGGTGTTTGTTATAGAATAAAACAACCTGCTAAATCTAATAATGCTAAAGGTTTCTGACCAAACTCTATTCAACGGCCACTTGTCGGTTACCATGAGTGTAACCTGCGATCAGGTCTCCCAATAAAAAGGGAGAAAGGACACCTGATCGGAGGTTACCCAGAGGGTGGCCGCTTATGGCGGTTCATGATCAACTGCATGGATAAGATTTCCTCGGTGTGCACTGAGGGCTTATGAGGCATCCGACTTCCTTCTAATCAACACAGGGTAGACTCTACTGACCGTGAAAGAACATGGGCAAGCATTATGGAATATAGCAGTTTATGCAGACAGCAGTGAGATGCCGGGGGAATTAAAGAAACCGAAATGCCTATTAAAATCGTTCAGGACAGAGAAAAAGGGCTGGCGAAGTGTTAGCCATTGAAACAATGAGCTCTCCTTTGATCATGGAGTGGAAAACCGTGAAACAGATGGCGAAGACACAGAGATATGGTTCAACTTAAATATGCGTGAATTGAAAGAGGACAAATCCTGGCTGACAAGTGTTAATGCCAATGCTAATATTCTAGGGGGTAATCAGCAGATGTGCGAGAAGAGAGCCGCCATATTATTACTTTAGAGTACTAAGCATTGTGTTCCATTAAATAAAGAGAATAGTACAGAACTGCATTTTCAAAGGATCTGTTTGTCAGAATTTCTGCCATTTTGTTGTAGATTCTGTGCTAAGAGTATCAGTTAACAGTTGTTTTGTAAGAAGGAAAATTTTTGAAAAAAGTTTATGGGATTTAATTCGTTCAATGAAGACTTTGGTTATTTCTGCTTTTTTAAATATAGATCTTATATACTTGGACAAGACAGTTCAGTTTTTAAGTTCGAAATTCTAAAAACAACCTATCATGTAATATTAGAGGACAACATTTTAATCTTTTCAGGAAAAGAATTTCAAGAATTTTCTATTTTCATTAAAATCAGGAGCAATCAGCTTCCTTTAATACTGATTATACAGAGGTGCAATGCTGCCATGATGAACAATTATAATAACAATAACAGTAATAATAATAATAATAATAATAATAATAGTTAGCTTAATGCAATTGAAACAAGAACCCCATTATGGGTTTCTGATTGAAACTGAATAAGGCCGCTACATGAGATTTCCGCGCCCACCTGCTACTGAGGAAGATCTCCTTCAAAATAAGCCTTTACACAAATATAAACATGGTACAATGACAACTAAGAATATGGTACAAAAAGCTAAAAATCTGCTGGGCTTATATTAAGACAGTCAGCCTTGGCGGATTGCTGTCTCGGCTCTCCTCTTTTAGGAATTCTTAATACTGAGTTTGCGATTACCGCCTGTTGAAGGCGGCTGTTCTAACATTTGAAACCACGTTATACAAGAATTTTAATTCCTGCAAAAATAGCAAATAGATAGATAAATTCAAGAGAGGATCATAGATATAAAAAACTAAACCACACGAGTGAAGTTACTGAGATGTCATGATTTTGCCGCAAAGACACCAAGAGAAAACTGAAAGCCATTACCAGGAGCGTACAAAGCTTCTCGATCGTCAGTACGCATACCTTGAAAATGTCAAAAATTAATACAAACAAAAACAACATAGAAAAACACAGCAAAGAACTATTAAACAAACAGGCAATAAATAAGCACTCGCTGAAAAAGAAGCACTGAAACGCCCATGTAATCCTCATATTGTTTTGTTTTTCAAAACTGACCGGCTTTGCCATATGCACGCAGACACGCGAAGGTTGTCGCATGAATAACAAACTCCTACGACCACTTCACCAACACTTAAGGAGTCACCCGGAATGGAAACGTTTCGGTTGAAGGGGCTGAGAGAGGATTTAGCAAACTGCGCATACCTCTGGAAAAATTCTAGCTACGCCCCTGCAAAGCCAGACTTTTCTCAACTCAAGCTATAAAGACCTACAAACGCTCAGTGCGGGATGAAACCAAATAAGCACTCACTATTAGTCCTTATATTCAAAGAGCTCGGGGTTGACCTAACATGCATTTTCTTCCTGTCACACTTAAGAAACCATCGCGTATGGATGCAAAGCACTACGATCCAGACTATCCTAGAGAGCTATCGGAGAGCTAGTCCACACTGCATGTAAGCTGATTTCCATATAATCCTCCGGATGGTCCCAATCGACTGACAGTCTCAAAAGACAATCCGGCTGAATGATAATAAGAATTAAAGCCACACCTAACCCTTTCGCTCCCAGGCCAGGGTGAATGGAAGGTGATTGTTCATTTATTTTTGAGCCAGTGGGCAAAATCTTAAGGTGGGACCAGCCAAATGAAACCTCTCGAGGTATTTTACTTTTTTTACTATATTTATTATAAAATTAGATTTTGGAATTTGGTTGAATTTTGACTAAGGTTACTTTGGAGATAGGAGGGGAGGGGAGAGAGAGGAGAGAGGAGAGAGGAGAGAGGAGAGAGGAGAGAGGAGAGAGGAGTAAATGAGAAAATTTAAGGGTGATCGACATCTTTTAAGTTAGCACCTGGTTGGAGTGCGAAGTTTATAAAAGAGCTTTTCAACTGAATACCGTTATCACCGCTTTCACTGTTCCAGACTAACATAAGCAACTTAAACGCAACAGTATCCGAATAATAGAGTGTTTACCAAGGTCTCTGTAGGCAACAATAATGTCATGATCAAAGCTTATACCTCTATGTTCACAGAGAATTACAGATATTTTTTAGATATGCAGGTTTTACTAACTACTCATCATATTTCCCTCTATATTGGAATGAAACGCGTACAAGTTAATTCCGGCCCATTATAAAAAGCTACTGCAACTACTTTTAACCAACGACTTCTCTAATGAAAAAACCATCTATCCTAAAACAATCTATGAATGGTAAACAACACAGCAAAGCAGCAAAGCCGGCTGATCAGGTGTGACTTGGTTCAAACTTCTTTCAATGTCGAGACAGGAAATCGCACACCAATCCGTTCTTAAGTGGATTTTAAATCGTTGAAACAGGATTATATAATAAAACAAAATACCCAAGTGGAAAATAAAAGGTAGCTTTGATTTTCGCCCTTCTCCTAATTGTCCATATTTGTGTTCACGGAAACGAACGTCTAATCAGAAGTCTGTTGCCCAATTACTGACTAACTCGTTCATCCACAACAACAAGGAGAGCAATTATCAAAGGAAGACTGGTGCTTTGAAAGGATTTCAGTAGATTTCTATATTCGGTCATTTTTCTGATCTTCACACCTGAAGTTTAGATGCTTGATAAAAAGTTTCTATCTCCGAGGAAATTAAAATAACATGAGGGCACACGACTACATATAGAAAATTACAGCGAGGAACAAAGATTCAAGTTCTTGTCAACGTATCAGAAGGAAAGCCACTTCTCGGTAATTCAACCCCAACGAAGCACAAACTTGACAAGGGAGCTAAGAAATGAATTCGTCCAATAACACAAGCGAATGTTTGACAAGTCCCGGGAGAAGCGCCGAACTTTATAACTATCCTCTGCCGATAAGAAGTACAAAGGAATTAACTCTTGAAATTGTAATAGGTTGTGTTTTGTTCATTCTTGGCATCACAGGGAATGGACTGGTCTGCTTTGTTATCAGCCGCAGCCCTCGTACAAGGTCATCAATGTATTTTCTATTGGTACAACTAGCCGTGGCGGACATCCTCGTTTGTTTGGTTTCCATTCCATTGACGGTTGTGTCCACGCAGCCAATACCATTTCTGCTATTACAAAGCGACACTTCCTGCAAAATGGTTCGCTTTATACAGTATCTTTTGCTACCTGCGTCTGTCAACCTTCTTACTGTTACAGCAGTGGACCGCTTCTTCCAAATTTGCTACCCGCTGAGGTTTTTTAACCGAGACAGCAAAATAAAGTGCCTCGCGGTTTGTTCGTGGATATACGCCGCGATTTTAACCCTCCCAGAATTTTATTTTATTAGTACGCGACTGGTCAAGCACGGTGAAAAAGTTTACGTATTTTGCGCAGTAAAGGAGACTTCTAAGGATGCAAAACTTGGTACCATATATTTGGCAGTTCGTGGGATTTTAGGATTTTTGACCCCACTCGCGATAATAATAACCCTTTATTACAAAATTATCAAAACAGTTTGGAGCCGACAGACCATTCGAAGCCGAATGCGAAGAAATGTGATCAAGAGTTTAGCGATGGTTGTTATTGCGTTTTTCCTCAGTTGGTCACCGTTCTCTATCATATCAAAGCACTCTATTTTAATGAAGAAACGTTATAATTCCGTTTCAAGAGCGGAAATAATCACATTTTGGATTGGATTATCTGCGTCAGTGTATAACCCTCTGATTTATGCATTCTACAACAAGAATTTCCGAGACGCATTTCGCGAAGTTGTCCTTCACAGGAAAACGACTAAGAAGTTGGCCTTTGACGTTCAGTCACCAGTGAAGCTTGTTAAAAAGCCAGGAAAAACAACTGACACCTTTGGCCTACAAAGTGAAACACCCATCTTGCTCAAATACAGCGAATTAACTAATCTACAAAATCAGAGGACGGAAGAAAGCCACAAAAACCTCTAAGGAAAAGCTGGCGCCACCCTCCTGGAAAATGCGCTTATCTTGTGTTTGTTGTGGCGATAAAGAATCGCACGTGCGGGATGCCCAGTGTAGAATTAACGAGAATTTGAAAAACTGACGGACAAGGCGTAGTCGATTTCAGAAGGTAGACTTTCGCGTTCATTCTACAGCTAGTAAGTAAAGTGGGTTTATTTACCGGTAAAACAAGAACTAGAAGTCTCTCATCTTTCTTGTATTCAACTGAGAGCTCTGAATAGAAAAAGCGACTACAGTATTTGTAAAGAACAACAACATCGCCAAAAGTCAAGATTATGCAATTATTAGTTAATGTTGAGATGGCGTTTCTCAGTTAAGGTCTATAAAATGGGCGGTGACTGAGACAATAGAAGTCATTAACGCATGTAAATCGCGCCTTAAACGCCATTAACACTCTCGACAACCAATATCTAGATTCATATCATGCACGAAGTTTGACAATCTAAAAAATGTGTTGTGCGTTTTGTTCATCTGTTTCAAAAGCTTGCATATTCTCAGACGTCTTAGTCGTCGTCTTTCTTTAATCCTCCAAAAACCTGAAAAAATAAAAACGGTATTTTTAGTATATATAATAAGCACTTGGGAGGAGACAGATGAAACAGCTCTATAAAGGAGCTTTTAAAACAACAGATCTCTCAACAAAAGAAAGTATAAAATCTTTCTTTATACTAAAAAATATTGTTTTTCCGGCCAAGGCTGATTATCCTTGTTTTTCTGCCGATGTTAGGCTGAAAATATTCTCGTGATTATTCTCAGATTAAAGAGTAAGTGGGGTATCAATTATTACAAGTGTTTGTTGTCTAGATCTGTATTTAGCCATTGCTGGTTTTGATGGTATTATTGGCTAGTTTTACCTTTAAAAGAAAGGAAGATTGTAATACGGTTCATTTCAGTAAATATGATTGTCTTGTACCAGCAAATTTCAACCCACAAAAATTATATTCTTTTCAAAGTCTCAGTCTCGGGTTTATTCTTAAAATACTGGTAAAATTTCACAGCCTCTACATTCTTTTAACACAAATTCTTATAAAACAAACAGTATATACTAAGGGAGTGTGCAGTCGATAACGGAAAACAAGGACAGAGTTTGGAACAGACGAGGTGAAGCTTTGGTGACATGATTTTATGTTCAGTCAATTCGCAGTTAATTACTCAATAAAGCTAAATACTAATTAGCATTGAAGGCTAGCAGTTTTCAAAATGGCAGCCAGATTTTTTGATGTTTCGGGGTCGGAAGTTGATCAATAATTTTATTTTCTCGAATAATCATCAATGTAATTATACTAAAACAATTAGTCGCCTCAGGCGACGTGAATATTGGCGAATAGTCACCTCGACTTCGTCTCGGTGACTATTCGCCGATATTCACGTCGCCTTCGGCGACTAATTGTTAACTATCAGAAACCCATAAGGGGTTGAATCAACCCCTTATGAGTTTCTGGTACTATTCAGTACTGGCTTGTTAGATGTGCCAGCATGGTCGCGTGGTTTACTATTTGCAGGATTTCAACCAACCTCGTTCCCAGGTTCTCTCTCGACGGGTAGGAGAGAGAACCTGGGAACGAGGTTGGATTTCAACTCGGTCTCCCCACCCGACCGGCAATGCTTGAGCGCTTTCCATTTGTACGGAAATTTTGGTGAAAAATTTCCGTTAAATGGTATTGGTATTTTTTTGGCACCAAAAACAGGAACGGGATTGAGTTGTACCATTTACAAAATACGCTGTGGCTATATGGCCGGTAACCGGTCAAGGTTTCCAAAACACTAAATGACCGGCAGTCCTATATTCTCAGTAAATTTCACAAAATCGAAAGATTTCAGCTAATCTAAACTATCACATGTCGATTTAGAAAAGTCAAGCAATCCTGAAATGCTTTACAGATCTTTGGTCTAGTGTTTGGTTTGCGTTGGGCTCAGAGGAGGAAATCATGTTTTGTGACACTTAGAAATTTTTTCAGCTCGACTGCCGGTCAAGGTTTTCAAAACACTAAATGGCCGGCAGTCCTATATTCTCAATAAATTTGACAAATCGAAAAAATCCATCTAATCTAAACAATCATATGTCGATTAAGAAAACTCAAGCGATCCTGAAACGCTTTATAGATCTCAAGTCTAGCATTTGGTTTACGCTGTGCTCAGAATACGAAACCTTGTTTTGTGACACTTGGAACTGTTTTCAGGTCGACTGCTGGTCAAGATTGTCAAAACACTAAATGACCTGCAGTCTACCCTGCTACTTATCTAGGAAAAATCGAAGCGACTCTGCTCGGGAGATGGGAAAGATGAAAGCAGAAAAAGGAAAGAGGAAAGAGGGAAGAGAAAAGCGGAAAGCGGAAAACGGAAAACGGAAAACGGAAAACGGAAAACGGAAAACGGAAAGCGGAAAGCGGAAAGAGGGAAGAGGAAAGAAGAAAGAGGAAAGAGGAAAGAGGAAAGAGGAAAGAGGAAAGAGGAAAGAGGAAAGAGGAAAGAGGAAAGAGGAAAGAGGAAAGAGGAAAGAGGAAAGAGGAAAGAGGAAAGCAGAAAGAGGAAAGAGAAAAGAAGAAGCCGAAAAAAGTTCTAAGTGTCACAAACCAAACACTAGACCAAAGATCTGTAAAGCATTTCAGGATCGCTTGACTTTTCTAAATCGACATATGATAGTTTAGATTAGCTGGAGTCTTTCGATTTTGTGAAATTTACTGAGAATATAGAACTAGCGGCCATTTAGTATTTTGAAACCTTGACTGGTTACCGGCCATATAGCCACAGCATACAAAATACCGGTAAATGTTTCACCTTCTCTCGACATGAAGCCTGGTAATTTCGGTCGTTTCGGTAAGAACGGGAAAAAGGTAATACCTCGAAAGGTATCACTTGTTTTTGGAAAATTTCCACCGGGATGAACCGTTCCATTTGATATTCTCCCCGGAATTTCCGGGTTTTCCAAACAAATAGTAAGCGCTCCTTGTAAATAGCCATCTGGATTGCCTCTCACAGGGTGTCCCAAAAGTTCGTTCCTCTAATTTCATGCACTCTAACTTTTGATCAAAACTTTATTTTTCCATGAAATTTCTTGAAGATGTTTATTTCTCTAGGCATGCCGTTTTTATTATTATTTTTTATCACATTCTGTGGCCGTTGCGACATGAAGTGGGATACAGCGTGTAGACCCACAGATGATCCATTTTGAGCTTTTTTATCACCTGGCGCGCAGGATCCAGTTCAACCCCCAAACAATTTTTTTTTAGTTTAGGCAGCTGAAAAAAATATATTTTGGGCATTCATCCTAAAAAGATAATCATCCCGGCCCTCTTCCACAGCAAGGCTTTTGTACTTCTTTACAAATTTGAAACGAGCTGGCAGACTAAGCAGAGGTTTTTTTACCATCTCAGGGGCCTCTAATTTTAAACATTTTAAACAGCTTTTCATGACCCTTTTATTTGGCTTGCTAACTATGTGAGACGGAGCTTCTTGGTCGAGTCTCCTATTTTGTACCTGGTCTTCTTTAAAACTATTTTAGCTGCTTTATTCATGGCTTTTAGTCTTCCCCTTAGTTTCTTGCCTTCAAAACCTTCATTTCTCCATGATCATTCTACCACCCAACATCCGGATTTTTCCGTTTTTTTTAGCAATTTCTACAACAGATAAGCCACTAAATCGAAGTATAGAGGCTTATGCTCTCACGCAGCTGAACATTTTTGCGTTAAGGGGATTATCTTTCGTGATATTGACAAAAAACAAGGAAGGAGTTCGAGCAATTCGGGCTATGAAATACAAAAAATATGTGGCTGGAAAATATACTCGCGCACGCGCACCTTTGGTGCGGAAGTACACAAATCGAATATTCGAGTCAAAAGATGGCACAACAAGTACGAAAATAGTGAATTATACTGAAAGACACAACTTTTGTTGAAATGATTTGCTTACCAAGTCCAATCGTACTGAAATACAGACTTATAAAGTAGAGCAACGAACTTTTGGGACATCCTGTACTTCTATGTTAACTGAAATATTTGTGTCACCCCCTGCTTTGTTGGCCACAAACCATAAAAAGCGCATTTATTTAGCCTTATTTTTGAAAATGCATTCATTAGCAATGTACTATTTTCCACACCGCTTGCCACGTTTTGTATAGTGCATAATTTTTACAATTTAATACCATTAACTGAGTAGAAAGAAATAAAACTTTTGTTACCAACCTTGCTTGGAACTGCCTGTTCTTCAACTTGAACTTCTGAAAAGAAAAAGAGAAGAGGAAAAAGTAAAACAAATAAGTAGAGAGTAGCATAAACTGCGCAATCTTCACGACCCATATTTTAATGTGGCAAGCAGCTGGGTCTTCATCTCATCAAGAATTTTAACAAAAAAAAAAAGGAAACCACTTGTACTATTACAAAATGTAATAGCCATCCCACTTTGTAATACCTATAGGTCGCAATTTGTAACAAAAATTGTAACAGATGGATTATTTCGGTCACTGAAGTCTAAAAACTCAAGTAGCTTGGGAGGTTCTGGATAGCACCTTTCCTTTGGGTTTAAATTGCATTTCTCCGCATTATCATCATCCAAATAGCTTATTGCACTCGCTCGGACTAGAAAAGTATAAACCTATTTTCATAACATTGTCTACATAAGAACCTGTATTAAATCTGTCCCACAGTCTTTTAAAACAAAAGGGGACAAATGAACGCTTTAGGCGAGGAGGAGGAGAGTTCGTGTTAAAGCGTAAAATCATGCCAGCTTCTGATACTAAACAAACACTTGTGAGGGTCCCCTGGGTGTTTGCTAATCCAACAAAGCAGCCCTTCCCTCCCCACCACAGAACATTAAATAATGAAAGAACACTTCTCTCTTACCAGGTTCGTCATCATCATCGTCATCGTCGTCATCATCTTCATCAATGTCGATTTCTTCGGGGTTTGAAACTGTCTGTGTTTCCTCACTTTCTGCATGGCTTGTTTCACCCCTAATGTGAAATCAATATAATGTATAACTTGTTAAACAGAGATCCAGATTTAATAGTGGTAGACGCTCGCATGCATGTCAACAAAAACAGAGACAATTGTTTTTTGTTTTTTTTTATCAAAGTTTCCATTCTGCGCACGAGTATATTCTGGCAATTATGAGACTCACGGTTCCTTTACCCAACAACCCAACCTAATTCTCTCCTTTTCGGAACGTTCTCACCCTAGGGTTCATGAGGGTCGCGCGCGGGAAAAGTATTGGAGAGCATGCGGATAGTTAAATGGACTATAGCAATTCTCATTACGTTTCTTCGCAAAGGCATCTAAGTGTTTATACTCGTTTTATGCGACGGCGAGAGATGACAAAAGTTACCTCAAGAGTCGAAGGAAGTAGTTTCTGAAACTTCAACGCGCCGGACAGGTGCTTTCGGCTGCATTAACTTTTGGGGACAAATAACAAACGTTTTCGCAGAACAACACTCATTTGGTGTCCCACGTGTAGCCAAGAAAAATGCCAGCTGCCGTAACATCAGGTCTTGGGTCTCTTTTTTCTCAGGCAGAAGCAAAGGGTGGAACATATTAACTCTACCTTGAATTTACCTACATCTGGGTCGAACTATCTTACCTGACGAACAACACTTTCTCTTTTAACTTGGCGGTGATGTCGGCTTTACTGGCTGGTGCTGCCGCGGCTGCTTGAGCCTGCTGTTCTAACCGCTGCATGTCATCAGCTACCAGTTCATCAGTACCTTTACAAAAGAGCAAACACGTTGTGGGTAACAGCACTCATACAGGAGGGAACTGAGTCACTATACAGTAAGGATATTTAACAATTAGTCGCCGAAGGCGACGTGAATATCGGCGAATAGACACCGAGACGAAGTCGAGGAGCCTATTCCCCAATATTCACGTCGCCTGAGGCGACTAATTGTTTTAGTATAATTACATTGATGATTATTCGAGAAAATAAAATTATTGATCAATTTCCGACTCCGAAACATCAAAAATCTGGTTGCCATTTTGAAAACTGTTACCCTTCAATGCTATAATCACTGCGCGGTGATTATAGCGAGATAAAGCGAAGCTCCTAGCCAATCACAGCGCTCTATTTTCGATAATCACCAATGCAATTATACTAAATAAATTTAGGCCTAGACCAGCTCATTTACCTAAATGGTTTTTAGTTGAAAAGACCTTAGAACAGCTCCTCGTCGTCAAAGAAATAACCAACATTATCGTTACCACACTACACATCACTAGACCTCGTAGCGACAATTGACCACTCCAGAAAATACCATAACATACCATAATGCTCTTTGTTTGTCACCCCAAAATTTTGCATAAGCATTGTCTTCAGTTTCTCTTGGGAGTTAAAATGGCCCCAAGAGAAACTGAAGACAATGCTTATGCAAAATTTTGGGGTGGCAAACAAAGAGCATTATGGTATGTTATGGTATTTTCTGGAGTTGTCAATTCTAACTTCCTTTCAGCTGATTATCATCATCATCATTATCATTTTTATTCATTCAAAATATTTCTCAGTTTCTGACTGGCTAAAATCCCAAGCATAATTAACCAAAATCATCTGTTGTCGACCAAATTTGGAAGAATTTTGCGATATGTGAAAAACGACGTCAATCGTGCAGCAAAATTGCCAGATTATTGGCACGACGACATGGGAACGAGGTTGAGTTGTGTTGGTAGCGACAAAAAAAGTGGCCGAACATTTCACTCGTTTCACGAGGAAGAAGTAGGCGAACTATTGGCTAAAACATAGCAAGAACAGCAAGAAGACAACTCAACAGAAGACATCTGCTATTTGGAGAATATTTGCAGACCCTAACAACCTTACACTATCGAAGATGAAATTAACATCGATGGAGGTAAGCATATTTTAGCTTGTTTTTAAACTAGGAATTATTTCGAATGAATAATAAAACAATTATTGAATTCGGCTTTCGTATCATCTCAAGAATTATGGAGATCTCAGAGAATGTTATCCGCCTCCGCACCCTTCTCGATCTCCATAATTTCCATTTTTTCCAATGCAATTTTACGTTTGTTTGAATTCTCACTAGAAATCTGTTTTCCATAAACCATTATGTATCAGTAGTACAATTTCTGCCAATGGCTACACTAAGACAACCCCTCAGTCTGAAAAATAAGAACCTTATACTACTACATGAGAACATTCTGCAACTTGATTGGCTTTGCGCAGGGGTATTTCAGCTTAATTTGAAACACCTACATGTGGAAATTACAAACCATTTGTGGGTAGAAGTATAAACAAATAATAACATTATTTGTACGTGATAATTGGCATTAAATGCCACTTGTGATATTTCAAAATTGTCTCAAATTTCACTCTCGCCTAACGACTCGTGAAATTACGTATAACAATTTCGAAACATCACTCGTGGTATTTATGCCAAATATGTTATATCACTACAAATCATACTATTACCTACACTAACCAGCCCGAATTATGAAAAACTACGCTATAATACAAGAGCCTGTTCCGCCTGACCTCGAAAATTCTGGGTTCTTATACGTGGGCTTTTACTGTATTTTCATCATCATCATAAATATTATATCATCATCTTACTTGCTCCAGCAGTCTTGCTAGCGGCCGCCGCCAACATTTGTGCTGACATGAAATTAACCTAAAAAACGAACAAACATATCTTGTTAGTCGAAGCCTCTTGGCGTGCGTCTATTGCGTTTACACGAATAAATAAAGCGCACGAACACTAGTAAAGTATATTAGCCTATAAAGAGGGTCTCTGTTGGGAGATATAGCAAAATAGAGAAAGGAGGGTGGGGGGGGGGGGGGGGGGCGATCTAGTGTGAAGTGGGGTGTTATGGAGAGGCGGTATCGAATGTTTGTCCACAGGCTCTCCCTCCCCTTACAAATTACAATTGCCCCTTGGCCTTTTTTTCTCGCCTTATCTCTAGCGGGAAGGTCTGTTGATAGGCTTTATTCTAAAAACAAAAAGTTAATATAAAGGTCCTTATTTTACCTTGGCAACGCGTAACATTACGCATTAGACTAACAAAACTAAGGCCGACGGTGCGGCACTCTTTTCACCCCCCTCTCTCCATCAGGGCTCCTTCAGGTTTTACGGGTATTTAAAGCTACTTTAAGCTACACGGAAAGAAGTCGAAACAAGGCTTTAAGGTCACAGCTGGGAATCGAACACAGAAGGCCGCGCACTGACCGACTTTGCTCATCCTTTCTCTACATTTAATTCGACACACATCCGACGCTTCAAAGGACAGGGCTCTGCTTCACCTCTCCATTCAAGGAATATTGTCAGTCGAGCGAAGACTTGAGCGAAACTTCATGCAACGTTTGCTAAGATCATGCTGTTTGTTTGATTGTACGAAGTCGTCAACAACAGCTTTAATCCAAGACATTCGCGACATAAAACGAATGAATGAATCCTGTCTTTTCAAGATAAACTTTGTGAACGTAAAATGCCGGGTAGCAGCGGGCTGCTTCTTTGAGAGCTTCATGTAAATAGAACTAAGCCATGTTTAAGTTCGCGCCCGCGGTCTACTGGGTTCGAAAATTTTTGTGACACCGGCTTTGATTTGTGCTTTGTTATGTTGTTACGACAATGTTCACATTTGTTTTAGCAGAAAAATACCTTCACAAGGACATAGACCTGACGAAACGAGGAAAAGATCAGTTTTTATTTGTACCAGTGCGCTCGACCGTTAAGACGGCTTTTTTTATTTCGTCAAGTCACTAGTGTGAACAAGGAATGATAAGGCCTTGAGCTCCGACCTTCTGCAGCCGCCGGTTGCTTAAAAAGGTGGATAGCACTATCAAGTCGATAGCGAAATTGGTTTCTCTAATACTTTTCCACTGGGTAGTAATTTTGGATCAATTTAGGTCTCTGGGAATATGCCCACCTACCCTCCCCCCCCCCCCCCCCCCCCCATAATCCAACATTTTGCCCCGAGTGAGAAGTAAGTGTTACTGTTGACTTAGGGGACCGTGATTTACAAGTATTCGGTAGATAGCGCTATCCATATTTTGAACAAACGGGGCCGGGTTTAAACACAGCGCGCCAAATGCTATGCCACTGAGCCTCAGCACAATAGGCTTGTCTTAACTGAATAAGATTCTGACCTGCGTGTTGAACTGTGCCTGGACGCTCCTTTTGATTCGCAGCATTTCACGGAATGTATCCTCGTTTCCGTGCCGAACCTCGAAGTCATGCCACACTTTCCAGAATGTTGGAGTGGTCTGTAAAAAAGACAAAAAGATTAGAAAACGAGCTGACTTTTGAAAAGAAACGAAATATGTATACAAACCCGTGGATCAGCCAGCTGTGAAGCGTGCATGTAAATAGCCCTTGCACGGTCAATTTCCCCTAATTTACGCTCAAGGTCAGCGAATCGGACGCACATTTCCCTGTAAAGATATAACACAAAAACTCGCATATGAAATATCACTACCAAATATCCGCTGACTCAATAATAACTCAATTAATTCGTTGTGTAGTTGCCAGAATAAGCGGCCGAGTGCCGTGCTCATTTTGGCAGCACAGCCGCGAGAAGATTAGGAACAAGTCAAATTTTTCTTCACCGCGGCTTCACTGCCAAAAAAGTAACCCAGGCAAAATAATCTAACAGCTACATAGGCTTCACAATTCTATCAGAAGCTTTCTCTATGGTGTCTGTAAACTGTACAAATCGTAATTGTTTACCCACGGAGCACTTAGGAGTTCGTAAGAACTCGTTGAAACATGTCCGTGCCTTCCAGATCGAATTGGAATTTGGAAGTGTTGGTTTTTAAAGGGAGGGGAAAACCGGAGTACCCGGAGAAAAACCTCTCGGAGCAAAGGAGAAAACCAACAACTAACTCAACCCACATATGTCATCGACCAGTATTCTAACCGGGATCACACTGGTGGGAGGAGAGTGCTCTCACCACTGCCCCCCAACCCCCCCCCCCCCCGCCCCCATTTAAAGCCGTTTAGGTAGAGGAAAGGGAGAAGTAAGGTCGGGATCAGCCATTAGAGGGATGTAAAGTCCCGTTTACGACAAACAGCAAACGTGAGATGGGAGTTGATAATTTGTCAAATTAGGAAATGAGCAGATAAGATCTGTCCAAATTAATTCTTACGGATGAACACAACAGGAGACACTTTACTCCCCTGTAGAAATAATGGAGAGTTTAAGCTTCACGTATACGGCAAACGTCAGATTCAAGTTGAAAATATTTCTCAAAATAGAAAATGAGCAGATAAAAACGGTTCAAAACAATTCTTATGGATAAAAAAAAATTGCTTGAAACTACTAATGAACAGTAAACGACAAAGGGGAAACTTGGTCACGTGGTACAAATTTGCGTTTGCCCGTTTGACGTAAGGTCAGCACTCGTTAACATCCGTCGAAAGGCCCTTGGACACCTTATGAAGTTTACACAAGGTAGATTTAAGTACACATAGCATCAACCCCAACCCAAAAAAGGAACCTAACCAGTTTCGAAACAGTGCTTAACCCTAATCAGTAAAGGCAGTGCTTAACCCTAATCAGTAAAGGTAGTGCTTAACCCTAATCTGTAGAACGCAGTGCTTCCGGCTAATCCAAAACGATAAGGAATACTACGTTGTGTAAACTTCATAAGGTGTCCAAGGGCCTTTCGACAGATGTTAAAAAGTGCTGACCTTGACGTAAAAGTGAAGCTTAACCTTTCTAGTGAACAGCAAAAGACAAGTGAAGGAAAACGTTGGTCACGAGGTACAATTTGACGTTTGCCGTAAACACGATTCTTAATCTCTAATGGTCATGTCCGCTCAACAGTGGAGTCTGCATAGGGACAGCTGCTATGAACGTTGAGTGGTGAAACAACCGTAAGTTAAACTTTTTTCTTTTATCAGCTTACCTGGCCTGCTCATCTGGGAGCACCTCAATGGCTTTTTCGTAGATTTCTCGCGTATGTGTCACGCCAAATATCTCTGCAGCTTGTTTAATGTACAAGTTGAACATCTATGGAGAAAGAACAACATCTGGGTTACAACTACTTTGGAGCTTTCAAGAGAACAGTTTACTCTTTGAAAGAAAGGCCAAAAAGTTTGGTAAACGAAAAAAGAGCCTGTAGAACTTACATTACAAAACAAAGAACACAACCTTTGACGCGAGAACTCGACTGTAGTAGGTTCCGAAATCAGGGGTTTAAACCAACGACTTTTTCTGCCCCCCCCACCATTGTCGAGATACTACTCTAGATATTTGTGTTATCATAGCTAAAAGATGACAGAAACTTGAAATCAGATCCATCCTCATATTATTAAAAAAACCTGAAAGGTTTGTTATTATTTTTTGGCCACAAAGTTAGAATTCATAGTGGCTGAGTCAACAAGGAATCTTACTTCAAACTGTTCCTCTGGTAACACGGCTTTCGTTGCTCTCTCGTATATCGCCATTGCATGTCGAGCCAGGCCGTGGTCCTCTTCAAGCTTGGCATACATCAAGTAAAAAGCTGAAAAATAACAGACCACTTGGTGAAAATCCAGATTTTTGTCTTTGATTTCTACAGCACAGAACAGGTTAAAAGAGCAACGGACTCTCAACAACTCAACAACATAATTTCTTTTCAACTCACATTTCGCAAATTTAGCAGGACAGCCTTCGAGAACTTGTTCAAAGAGATCCCTGGCGCGTTCAAGTTTTTTGCCACCCTAAGAAGGCAAATAAAAAGATAACTGGCGTTGGAAAATGCTTCCCTCAAACTGGTTCTAAGCGATCCCGCACTGCAATTAGGTCAAGCAACTTCCCTTTAATTAAAAAATATACTGTTGTTATGCAGTACAACGAAATAATATATAAATTTAGTCACGGCTAAAAGCGAAGCTCTCGTTAATATACTTAGAGTTTACTCAAACCAGAAAAATAATTATGGTGTAATGTTGCACGGCGACGGCAACGAGAACGACAACGACAAAAAAAATCAATACTGACTCTAATTAGCAAAAAACAACTTTGCACGTGCAGCACACATTTGTACATTTCTACAACGAGAAACTTCCTTGTTATACATTTTAGGGAGGAAATGTTATATGTGCTTCTGTTCGCCTTTTTTCGCTACCGCTCATTTTGGTGGCCGCTAGCATTTCTCATTTTTTACACCGCCGCTATAAAATTTTAATGTTTTTCTTCCAACGAAATTAGTCTCCCTTGTTTTTTTTTTATCTCTTTCTCTAGCTCTTTCTCTGTTGTTCACGTTAAGATTTATTCGGCTTTGACAGCTGTCAATTCATCTTCATATGTATGGCGTATATAACTGACATGCTATTGTCATTTTCCATGTCTTAGCATAGTGCTGGTAGGAAGTGTGACATTTGACATTGGCTTACATGTAGGGGGTGGACGGACGAACGAAAGTATGGACGGTCACGTGACTACCAAAATTTAATTTTTTTTCTTACCCATGGTGCACCACTAACACTCAAATAAACAAAATATATTTTACAGTGTACTCCTCTAGTACTTTTCATTGGATGAAGTTTTAAAACAACTTACATATCGCTGAATAAACTTTGTAAGATACGTGTTCCAGATATCAAAGACATTGGGCCATTTAAACATCGCGATTCCGCGCTCATAAACCTGCAAAAACAAAACACACAAAGCCCGCTTTAGTTCATATTCTCTTCCCTTCAGTAACACAACAGAAGTTGGAAAAGTAGTAAAAAGAATATTTATGCTAACGTCAACTGACCTTGAATGCCTCCTCAAAATAGTGGTGTTCCTCCAAAAACGTACAAAAGTTGATGATTATCTGAGGCGTGGCTATCCGTAGGTCTAGAATTCGATTATACACTGCTTTCGTCGACTGGGGTAAAAAAGGCAGCAGATTAGTTACTGAAGATGAAATACGATAAATAATGGTAATAGTCTGAGTGAATCTCAAGTCTTTTAACCTTCTTTACACGACGTAATTTGAATCTGTTGTTACCTGAAATGTACCCAGGCTCTCCTCTAAGTCAGCATACATGGACCAAAGCTTTAAAGATTTGTAAACACGTCTCTGTACTGTTTCAGACTGAAAGAAAGAAAAAATCTTGACTGAAATAATTGCTTTTAGGGAACCATCAAAAGGAAAATGAAATAAAATATATATGTTTTAGTGATCCTCGGTCTGTATTTTACAGCATAAACAGTTTACCGAGAAACAAAACAGTAGAATTGAACCGGAATTATGTAACCTTAGGGTTATATGCTTCCGACTGAAACCAGGGCCCAGTTGTTCTAAGGCCGATTAGCGCTTAACCCAGGGTTAAATTTAACCCTTGTTTCTTTTTCTTGTGTTCAAAAGCTTTTTCTCGGATAATTTTCTCTGTTATTTTTAGAGCTTCCAATCAGAAACTTGTAAAAAAAAAGACTTGAAACGAAAATGCTTTTTAAGCTTTCAAATCTGAATTCAAATCTCGCACTAACCTTGGGTTATCTTAACCCAGCTTTGAACAACCCGGCCCAGTACTTCAACTTGTTGTAGTATTTAGATTGAAATTCCTACGTACTAACGACCCGATCATACCACCTACTTCTCTTACCTCATCATAAAAGTCGGTCTTCACTGACGGCATGGCAGTCGCCCTTCTCATAAGATCAAGGGCTCGTTGGTAGTTTCTGCAAGTAATTGATATGAAAATACAACAAATACAAGGTAAACAAACAACTAATATTAACTTAAAAATCTGAGTCCCAGACTACATTCCAACATGTCATATCCCAAATACCATTGGGCGCTCTACTAGAGGGTGAGCTAGCTCATATATGGTAAATACTAGGTCTTCATGCACCAAAGCTTTTTATTAATACTGGCACAGGGAAACTATTCGGTCGAGAGTACCTCATAATTTAATTTGTACTTGCTTTTGTGCATTTTCCTCTCTTGGTGCTAGTTACGGGCGGTTACCCCGAGTTCTAATTGGTTCATTTGAATTACCGTGCGCATTGTGATTGAAGAGTAATGTCTTTGGTTATGCAATAGTAAGCTTCATGATTGCCTGAAACGCCATTTTCTAAACCAATCAGAGGTGAAACCAAAACAAACCACGATATGCTTGTCCTTTTTCCCGCGCTTTGTGTCGGCTACATGCATTTGCTTCGCTTTCTGATTGGTTCATCTGAATTTCCGTGCGCATTGCAACTGACCAGAGTAATATCTTTGGTTTTGCAATAGTAAGCTTCGGGACTGACTGAAACTCCTTTTTCGCAACCAATCAGAGATAAAACCAAAACTAATCCCCCCTGTTCAACCGCTTTTTCCCGCGCTTTTTGCCTGCTACGTTCATCTGCTTCGTGTTCTGATTGGTGCATTTGAATTTCCGCACCCAATGGAATTGGTCACTTTACTGATAAATAATACCACCAAATCAACTTACTCATGCCTGATCTCCATTTCACTAAACTCGCACCACACACTAGCCAGATCGTCCACTTTACGGTAGTTTACTTTAGTAGCTTTATCAAATATCACTCGCGCCTCAGCCAGCTGACCATGCTGCTCGTAAAACTTTGCAAACTCCACCCAAAGAGTGTGAGGTTTTCCCGCCGCCAGTTTGGGATCCACCGTTTGAACTGCCTCTGTGTACGTGTTGATGATTTCTTTCGGTTTTCCCTCGTATAGTTTCACTCTTTTATGCCATTCGTGTACATTGTGGGGATTTTGACGCAAAAGAACGCTAAAAAACAAAAAGAAAACAGTGAAATGAAATTAGATAATGAAAATAAAATAGGTATCTTTACTTAGCAAAAAGTCATTTCTGCCCTTACTACGCGATCATGCCAGCATATGTAGGTGATGATTACAGGGCAAAGACAGTACCTTTCTCTTCAGTTAGTTCAAAAAACCCTAAAATTGACCTGGCTGCTGTCTAATCCCACACCTCTTGGTCTGCAGATAAGCACTCTTTTAAAGGCCGATTTAGTCGGTATGATTCTATAGAGCTACATTGTCATTAAATAAAATATAATCACTATTGATTGAAAAGAAAACACCCAGCAAAACAATCCGTTATAAAAGTTCCTTCCTGTATTCTATTTATAAAAAACCAAGCAACACAATCGTTTGAGAAAAAACAGACGGCTTGGCTAGTACAAGTTTACGCAAGAATAATTGTCTTATATTGTCATGTCTTAAATATAGGTGTGAAAAAAGACGTGAATTAAGAAAAATGCTGAAATCTTCCATCACCAATTGCAAATATTTACTTCAAAGCAACGACAAAATCAACCTCTGCTAGATAGCTAAAAGATTTAATACACCACTGCACTGAAAGAGTTTCACGGCCACACCTTAGACTTGCTCACAGGTCGAGCTTTTGAGCGCGTAGCGCGACAGTGAGCGCGAAGCGCGAGCGTCTGTATTTGAGTACCTGCTAAGGAGAAGTGGTCTTCTGTCCATGAGGTGTTCAAATCTTGCCATCCTTAGTTCTAAGTCGATGTCATCTAACAACCAAAATTAAATGCACGGTTATTTTAGACTACAGAAATTGGCTACGATCAAAAGTTTATTAAATCTGACATTTTGAAAAGAAGCCCTTCGGCAGAACGAACAGAGGAACTGTGGGCTGTATGTTGAAAATACAAGCAGTTATATGTTCAAAACAGGAAAATATTAATTGAATGAAAAGTGTTCAGTGAGAGTAAAACAGTCTGCTTATTTAATGCTCCTGAAAGATGATGATGGAGTCCGCTTACCAAAAAGCGAAACTAGAGAACTTCCCCACCCCACCCATTTGCGAGTTACCGCCGCCCGGTCAGCTCAGTTGGGAGAGGACCCGTCTGCCAAGCAAGAGGACACGAATTTAAACATCGGATGCGCCAGCAACCAGGCTCTTTAAAAAACTGGTAATATCATGCTGGCTGTGATTTAAGATCCTGTGTCAGTTCAAATGATCGCATCATTGAGCAGTGACGTTATGCCATTGGCCTTGTATCCTTCGTCCTTTCGTATCAATTGGAAAGAGACTTAAAAGAAACCACACTGCTGTACAAAAAGAGTAGAGGATGTAGACCCTACTGACGTGGTTTTTCACTCATGGGGAGGGGACAGTTAAACTTATGGGCCCAAAGTAATTGATGTCATGCGTGTTGAGTCAAGCTTGAATAAATAAGCATCCCTTCTTGGCAAATATGGGCAACTAAGAATGATTCTTCTGTAACAGGAACAGGATGAAATAAATTACAGTGTACCTTCCTCAGTTGCACCCATTTCTGCTGTGGTTTCCATCTTAGCACTGATCATGCTTTCCTCAAATTGTGCATAAGCATCAAACACCTAGAAAGTAATTTAACAACAACAACAAACAACAAGAAGTCAGTACCACCCATCACTGCCAGAGTCCCATGCTATGCACAGTTCTTAAAAGTTAGCAATCAGTCAGTTGATCCATGGGTCAGTTCAATCACCCAATCAGTCATATTTCACAATACCTGCCCAAAATCTCTTACAGTCATTACAGTTTGAATCGCCTCTTCATACACATCTCGAGCCTGAGGAAATAAAAATCAACATTTGTTCATTAAGTTCTCAGTTAGTTCATTAAAGATCACTTCAAGGCCTTCTCCCTTCCACCCCTTTGCTCATAGTCTCAAAGATCAAAGGCCTCACCTTTTCAAAGTGTCCGCTTCTTATGAAGAAATCTGCCAGTGAATTCCACAGTTGACCTAAGCTGTCAGAAAAGCGACGCAAACCTCCTCGTATAATGTCAGCAACTTTGAGGCTCTTGATCTGAGGAAAGACAGAACTATAAGTTATTCAAAACACAGTATTTTTCTAACTTTACACATTAGGTACAAAGGTTAACTTTTGTTTTTGCAGCCAAGACGTCTTATAATTTTGATTTCTCTTTTTTTATTAGATCATTATATAAAGGACAAAACATCAGTGATTTTGTTACCCCTGCATCCTGTGTCCCTGACGAATAAAAAACCCCAAAGATGAAAAACAATTCATGGCCAGCATATAACCCAAAAAAGATGTTTTAATTTGTTTAATATCCTGTTCGTGTGATTTCTGTGGCTGTTCTTGAGGCTATTGTTTAATGATGCATAATTCTTTTAGTCTTTGTTGTGCTACACAAATGCCCAAGCATTTTCAATTTAGGACTCATCATTTTTTGAACTGGGACTCAATGGTTCTGGATTGGTGCTCATGATTTTTCATAAGATCAGAGTCCCAGCATGACTTACCACAATTATTTGGGTGTCCGTATTAAGTGGGTCAGGTTAAGGGCAAAGTTGAGGTAGTGTCTTATAACCAGGCATTAAAGCGAAATTTTCAGTTTGTCAACTTGAAAGAATGAAGTTCAAAAATTCAGGGCGTGTCTTATAACCAAGTGCGCCTTTTTACCGAAAAATACGGGAAGTAAAAAATACACCTTTTATTAATTTTAGACAAAATACTGAACAAATAAAAAGGAGACTATCATTGTCCAATTATACATATCAAACCATCACAATAGCCGTGATTGACCACATGTATGTCCAAGGAAGCACTCAAAAGTCGATCATTTATACGTTACTTAATCAACAACCATTCTCTGCATTACTCGTTTGATGCCAGAATAGTCTGAAATTGACGTTCAGTATATACAGTGTACTGTAGTGATGGGAACATCGACATACTGTCACCTAAAGCTTTTTTCACCTTAAAAAGGAAAGTCTTATTACAGCACACTGTTGATGATGAAGTGTCCACATTAGCAAGGTTGACTTTCAATGAGAATCTGTTGATTGGGCAAGAAACAAGTGTCCATTGTCCACATCAATGGGTGTATGTATTAGCAGGTTGAATTTAGAGAAAATGTCAGGGCTTTCTCTGGCCAGGGACAAGGAAAACTGTCTGTAATAACAAGGTGTCTGTATTAAAGCAGGCCAAGTCCTTTAAGGGGGGTTTGACTGTATTATGTTAAAATGATCACCTTATCTGGATTCTTGGATATAAGCTCACACAACTCTTGCCACAGCTGAACAAAAACAGACACAAGCAAACTTTTAATAATTATGGAAAGTATTCCATACAGTGTATATGATACTAGAGACACTCAGGATCATGATTACAGCAAAATTAATGGCAATCTGCACCACATAATCAACATTTCCCTTTGCTTTTTCCTATGTCTGCACTAAAATATAAGTAGTTTCACACCAGACCAGCTCATTCTTAAAATTTATTTCAGACAGTTTTTGTCAGCTCATTTCCTTGTTTGAGAAATAATATTGTCAAGTAGAATCTCATGTTTGCTATAATTTACATGATTCTAAATCTCTCATTAACGTAACCCATGCCAATTACCACCATCATTAGTGAATTCATTAGGCTTCAGCTTTATAACCATCAAATATCAAAGTTATTAAGTATTAAAAGGTTACTATGTTAGATATACCTTATGATTTGATTTCCCTTCCTTAGATACAAATTTTTCCTGAAAAAAAACATAAATTAATAAATGCCAAGTGCAACAGAGTACCATACAAAAAGGAAACTATGACCATGTTGTTGTCCTGCAGTCCTAGTGAGAGTGTAACGTCGGGTCAATTTAATTAAACTTTTACAAGTGTAGCTATTGTTTTCAGACTCCAAAACGATGGCTACACTTCTAAATTACAATATTGTAAAAGTTTTATTTATTAAATTGACCCCCAACTCAATAAACTGTAAATTTATATTTTTAAACATCCCAGCTCTCAGCCTTCACTAAATAAACCCTTGTGTATGCAGCTCAAATTATACATAATAAATATGATAATGAAGTACCAGAGTGATGCCCTCATCAACTATAAGAGTGCTCAATAGCTGAACTAGAAACCACATGTGCTCATTCAAAAATGAATGTTACAAGCATGCAACAGAACTCAGCAAATATATTCACAAATTTGACATGTTGTAAGGACCACTTGATTAATGGTATGAAGCACCACACACCATACACCACGTACCACGTCTTCCCTATATCTTTGATTGTAGGTTCTTATTTAAATGGTAGTTAACACAATTTTAGGCTATTTAGGTTCTTAAATAGGTTCTTATTTTTGTCAAAAAATTAAAAAAACATGCTACAAAACAAGATGGTAATCAGCCTATTTTTCAATTTCAAAATGCAATGCAACAATAACCTCTGGCACTTCATTTTTTTATTACATCGATAAATTAGCACTTTTATTTGCATAGCAATGCCAAGCTCCTAATTCTCCAAACAGGATTCTTGCACAGCTTTGCAGCTGCATTTCACTAACGTGATTTTAAAAAATAAGAACCCGTTTTTCATTTTCTAGGCTAAACAGGTTCTTGTTTATAGGGGTATAAATGGCAAATTTTGGGCTAGTTCAGGTTCTTAATTTTCAGGTTCTTACTCGTGGGTATTTACTGTATTTGTTTGGTTAAAATCCCAGACTGAAGCAGGAACTTTCTTAGAGGTGAAATGGAAAATAAGGGGGCAAAGGTGATTAATATCCATTGTTGGGGGAAAGCAGGCAAACCAGGAAGGAGATTTGGGCAGTTTTGGTTCTTTTTGGTCAGACAGTGACCAGAAAATAACTGGACTAGCTGAAATATTTAAATCATTAACAGTGAGAAAAAGTTGACAGCAATCCCAGCAGATGAATGTACCTTATTAACGATGAAAGCAAGTCGGGTTGCTGCTTCATCCAGCCAGCCAACAGATCTGAGATAATCAATATAATCTTCTGTGTTCTCTGGTTCCAACTGTCACAAAAATGTTAAGAATTAAAACAGGTAATTACAATTTAAGTTGAATGAACTGGGTCACAGCAGCTGCAATGTTTTCATTTGACATTATCACCAGTAACTAAAGTACCAGTATGTTTGCTGTAACAAGATACACCAACGGTTCTAAAAACAAGCTAGACCCTAAAGCATACATAATTTTAATTATATTGTGGTTCATTTTTTTTATTTCTGGTTCAAACTTTTATTTCCCTTTGTTTCAACCTCATCTTCATACATCACCATACTAAAAAAGAGGAAAATAAAATTATTGAAAGGAAGGATAAAATTGAACCACAACATAATAATAATATTGGACTTAAGACATCTTTGTGAAAGTTTTGAACCCAGGAGTCATTTCAAAAGTAGGTTGAGTTTGATCGTCCTGGTGAATGTAGTCCTGAATAGGACTGTTGTTGTTGACAGTGACTGATGTTTCGACAACCTGTGCGGTAGTCATCTTCAGAGTCAAAGTGAGTTGTATCATGTCAGTTGATGGTATTATACTCTGGTTACTGACATCTTTGAAGACATCTCATTAAGACATCTTTGAAAACTAATTATGTGACAACACAAATTACTCAACATTTCTGACTAAGGACACAAAAATAATAGCAACAGATTAGTGTATTGACTGGGTAAATTAAAATCAGGGTAAACAACCCAAGGTATCCTGATTTCATCAATAAAACGTGAGGAACTACCTTCAGCCTCTTTCAGCAGCCATTGAAACCTTGTTAACCCTTTAAGCCTTAACATCCACATACAAATTCTCCCAACTGCTCTCTATACATTGCCATAAAGAATAAGTTGAGAGAATTTGGTAGAAGATCAAAGCATTTTTCTGTTAGGTGATTATTTCTTAAATTCTCACAACATTTTGTCTTGACTGTATATTGATACTGTCACAAGAAAATTGATGTTTGTGACGTTTGCACTAAAAGGGTCAAGATGAACAGCATGCTAAAATGGCCACTTAGAGTAAGTCCCTAACTTTCTATACTTCTTTTAGTTGACTCTCTAAAAGACAGACATCTGTCTTAAATGGACATGAAGTAAAACAACCCAGCAGGGAGTGAGGAGAGGGAGCAAGAATCCACAATGATTCGCAAGAAGGCAAAAATTGATCCACTACAATCAGCAAGCAAAGCTACAATGCAACGCAACACTAGCAAAAGGGCACACAAGGGGCCCTGCAATTCCCCAAGGGCCACCCCAGCCGTAGGTCACGTACTGGAGTGGGAGACGACCGCTGGCCAACTCGTTCATCAGTTAAACTTTGCCTAAATGATATCTAGCCACATAAATGGACATGAAGTAGCAGTCCTAAAGGTGCCAATTTTTCTTTTACTCACCTTTAAGTACCTCCTGTACACTCTGACAGCAGTCTCTGGAATATGATACTTTCGCACAAATTTGAGATAAAGAGGCCAAATACGACTATGCTGAGTTATAGGAAGTGCTCTCAAAGCTCGATCAAAAGTGCGCCTTGTTCTTGTCACTTTACACTGATCAACTAAGAACTGGCAGTAGTCTATCCAGATTCTTGGCATCTGATAAAAACAAACGTTCACCCAGTCAGTCTAAGTAGGTGGCTAAAGTATGGCATTTCTTGGAGTTGCAGAAACTACGTTTGGTTAGGTATTGTGCTGTGTTATGGATACTTTTCAATGTCTCCAGTAAAACACAGAGAAGCTACCTAAAATATACATGCCTCTTCTTTCTGCAGCAAAAAAAAAAAGGAATGAAGGAGAGAAATATAGACTGTAACCTCACTTTTAGTGCAATCTTGACAGGAAGGCAACATTTCTGAAAAGTTACAGTGTTTTGTACAAAAAAACTGTACAAATCCCCCAAAACCTAAGCCCAGAAGCCACAAATTGACCAGAATTCATATGTTGTCCTCTTTCCATGTTATAAACCACAGTCATTAAACCTGGTTGAGTCCAAATAAAAGCATTGACCCTAAGCAAAACACAAAACTTTTGGTTGAGGTTCATGACATCCAGGACATCAGCACTCTCAAGGTCACCAAGGTCACTAGTAAGTTGGTGGAACCAATATGTTCTACCTAGCTGGAGGGAGGCAATTTGGAACACATCTTCTTCCAAAAAAGAAAAAGTCCATGTATGTTCTCACATTCAACTAGGAACCACACCAAGCAAACCATGCAGCCTGGCCTTAAAAATCATGACTATAAATAAAATATTACTCTCCCTGAAATTTCCTCAGAGCACAGCCTTGAGGAGGTGTGTGATGGGTATATATAGACCCCCTCCCTGCCCGAACTTTTCCTTATAGACTTAACAAACCACTAACTAAGACATTGATTAATAATGTCATCATAATTATATTCAAATGATGCAAACAACATGTCTCTCTCAAGTTACTATTTGGAGGGTTCATACAGATTTTTAGATTCAAACTACAAGTTCAAAACAATAATTCATTTCCAGACTCAAGGTTATCAAATAGGTGATCAATAGAGACCTTAAAAAAATGTCGGAACAAAGCTTCGTTCATGGTGCACTGCAAACAAATGGGTGAGATTGAATAAGATCTGACCAAAGAGAAAAACATTTTCAGTTATAAAAAACTTGTTGAAGCTTTGAAAAAAAAATCCAGACTTTTTACCATTTTTTCCAGACTTTATCTCTATTTTCCAGACTTTTTCCAGGTCTGCAAAATTGCTGGGTAAATTTCAAGACTTTTTCAAGAATTCAAGACTCTGTGCAAACTCTGAATTTGCTGTTGTGATGATTTATTATGAATTACAAATTAGTTAGACCCTTTAGTGTACTTACCTTGTGCATAAAAACAAGTGATCTTTCAAAGGCATTGTTTATGTCCTCATATGCAGGGTCTGTAATAGGCCTGAAAAAAGAAGTCAGTCCATACACTTGATTTCACAAACACACATTACAGTAAAAGAAGACATTCACAAAAAGATATAATCTCTTTTTTTTTTAATAAGAAAATACCTACCTTCCCCTTACTTGTCGTCTTCTCTCTCTGAGATAAAGGTACCAAAGTTTGTAGCTGAAAAAGAAATAAAATGGACACAAAGTTACTTAAGTAAGTTTTAACCTCCACTTAGCTTGAATAATTATGTTACTTTTTTATTTACTATCGTTTATTGCATGGGATACAGTGTGCTTTCAACAATGCTGAGCACTGAATGTAAGGACATCTGGTAGGAAATTATCTAAATCTCCAAGAGACTCTCCATACAGCTAAGCTCAGAGGAGTGACTCAAGATTTTTCTCGGTCCTTGTTTTGTACTCTGAAAATGGCAATAGGTTTGAAAGTCTCATTTACTAGGTTATGCTTTGATAAAAAAACCCTAAACATAATGTCCAAGCCAACAATACTCCATTTCCAAGTTCCAAAGTATTTTGCTTTCAAAACCAGGCTAAGTGCAAGACATTTCTTGTGAAAATGAGTTTTATTTGAATGAGAATAAAACATCACTTTCAAATCAATGGCTTCACACTTAGCCTCGCTTTGAAACAGAGGCTTGGGGCATCTCGGAAATGGCCTAAGTTTGATGGTTTAGTGAGGAGTCATCAGAGCTAATGCTGACTTAAGACCTAAGGAGACTTTTTCATCTGCTCAGCTGTTCTTTCTGTTTTTCCCAACAGATCACACATTTTCAAAAATTAGGTTTCTGTGACATAATCGCTTTTTTTCTTCTTTTAGTGAAGTAGACATGCTGTGCCTATACCTTCCAGGAAGTTCTTTCAGAGCACGCTCATAGAGCAGATTCAGGGCTGTGTTGGAACCTTTTTTAGCTTTGTGCTCTATGTATCTCATCCAAAACTTAACAGAATAGGGGCTGCGAATTATTTCCTCTTCATAAGGAAGATCTTCTTCTTCCTGAAAGAAACAAACACAAATGAATTCTATAAAATCCCAGATATTAGCCATCTATCTTTGCAAAATCGCAAAGAAAGACAACAACTTACTATGTGAATTTGGAGCTTATGTCCTAGTGAGGATGGCCTTGACAAGCATAAGCATGAACACAAGAATATCAAAACCCAGTGTTCATCTTACATGTATGCTTATGCACTTATGTTACAGCCATGCTTTCTTCTAGCACATAAGCTTCTTATACTCAACCTTTTTCCTGTATTATGCTTACTCTTATGTTTATGCTTATGCTTGAGCTTGCATTAATGATATCAGTAACATAACTTTTTCAATGTGTGCACTCATGTCCCTTTTAAAAGAAGCTTGTAATCTCACGGGGTACACCAGGCCTGATTGGTGTACACTTAAAAAGGGACCAGACAAGACTAATAATAATATATTGATGGAATTAACTGACTAAAAGCGTTTTATTTTACAAGCTTAACTCTGATTGTATGTCTGATATTTGTCAACAAAACTGCATGCAATATTGTATGCAGTTTTGTTGACAAATATTAAAAGTTAAAATAATTATACTCACTATGATCAGATTCCTGGATGTTACTGGCATTCTAAATCCACAGGATCCACCTGCAACTACACTATCTTTACACCACTTCAACACAAATTTACGGGAGGTAAAAACTTTACTTCATGCAAGCCGAAGTCGAAGTCGCCAAAACTGACAGGATCGTCGCCATTACGATCTTTCAGAGCCAGCGTGGATCCAGCGGTCATTGCTCGGTTACTAAGCTCTTACGGCTGGCTATATGGCATTCTCACATGAACTATATACCTACGATTCCGAAAGCGAAGCAAAGCGAAACGTGGAGAAGAACTTCTGTTTCGAGACATCTTTAAAATGAGTGGACTACCTGATGGATGGGAAAAAAGGACATCCAAGTCCACCGGAAAGACTTACTACTTTCACAGAGAAACAAATACGAGTCAGTGGGAGAAGCCAACAGAGTCTGGTCAGCGAGTTAGAGCTTCTCACCTGCTAGTCAAACATAACCAGTCGCGGAGGCCTTCCTCTTGGAAGCAAGATAAGATAACTCGCAGTAAAGATGAGGCTTTAGAAATAATTAAAGGTATTATAGAATAAATTGCGAGTTTTTCGTTTGAGCTATAGGTGCGTTGTTGATCTCGGCATCAATATTATACGAAGAAAATGAACTCCTGTGAGAGGGGTTTCTGTATCAAATTAGACCCTTCAAATAGACCCTTCAAAGGGTTTTTTCAACTTTTTACGTTTTTATTAAAGGTGTTAGAGCACACATCTTGCAGAGATAATAAAGTGGAGAAGCACATGAGGATTTATACAAATGCAGCCCCTTCGAAACACTTTGTGACTGAAATTATTAATGTATTACTGTTTCATTGTTTAGAGAAAGAATAAAGTTCTGACACTTTATTTGTTAGTTGTCGTCATGATATTCGAACGTTTTCATTTCCGAATGGTGTTGGAAGGATGTGCCATCTGAAAAGTTTACTACTTCCCAGAAAGTTGCTCTGTAGTGAAAGAAAAAAACTAATTCAATGATACATCATCATCCAATCAAAGTTTACCAAAGAATGATCTTCCCCCTTTTAATAGATTTTGTTATATAGATCCTGTGTCCCAATTGGAGGGATTGTCCACTTTGGTTCAATTAGAAAAAAGGGAAATCATCAATCATGTCCTTGTAATAAATCCTTTATTGACTAAGCTTGTTTGGTCAAGACACTGGATTTTAGCCTTGTTCTATCTTTTTGTGACTTAATTGACCTTGACCTTGTCTCAGTCCGTAAAGACACAAAAAAGAACAACACCAGCCCCAGATAACTAACCTCTTTAACCATGTTCTTAACCTCAGGAACTGCCAATAACGGTTTTTAAAAAATGTAAAACCTTCATCTATGGGGTTAAAAAAGCTGATGAATCTCTTCTTCATGGTGACTCTAATTTTTCTAAAAACAAAACTGAATTAAATAGGTATGAAAAAGACCCACTAATGTCTGTTGACTTGGCAGTAAAGTCATATCACAGCACATATATACGGAGAAATTAGGGGTGGTGAATGGGGAAATCTGAGGTGCCAAAACGCCTGTTTGAAAAATGTGTGAAATGTCTATATTTATGGCAAGAGGTTTGATACTCCAATTGGAGAGAGATACACCCAAAACAAGACATCATGACTCTACATCACAGTATTTTCAGATCAGTTAAAAGTATCTGAGACCTCAGTTTTTCTGGGTCCCATTTGCCACCTTTGAAATTATCATGGTAATTGTACGATAAAAAAAAGTATTCTGAGGAACCAAGAAGATTTCTTACCAACTCTCCATGTATCTCGGGTCCACAATATGCATCATTCATTTCTTACATATCCAAATAATATATTTGTATAAACATATCACTAAAACTTTTAGTACAGCACTTGCACAGCAAGAAAAAGCTGAACTTACTCTTTTATCATCTCTTTGCATTTGATTGGATGTCGTGTAACAAATCCTCTCTATCTTGCAGGTTACCAGAAGGATATTTTGTCGGGCAAGGCCACCCTTCAAGAACTGGCAACCACTGAAAGTGATTGCAGTAGTGCCAAAAATGAAGGAGATTTGGGATTTTTTGGACCAGGACAAATGCAAAGTAAGCATAGGTTTAAATCCCCGTAAATTTGAACTAAACTTTGTTCTGTCAAGCTTACTGTACCAATTAGAAATAAGGAGAGTGGAAGTTCTTAAAAGTAGTGCTCAATTACCCAGGTCACAGGTATGCAACCTATTTTAGTAGGATTTTACATATGAGGGGATTCTCAATAATGCAAATCTCATTGTTTCAATCACAAGTTTCATCAGCTAACGTCATACCCATTTGGGTTCATTTGGAGAGATAGCCCCCAGGTTGCCTGTCAGTCTGTGTAACACTGACCCTGATATTTATGACAAATTAATGCCCGAGTCTCTCAACCTGGGGGCTGGAGCTGCCACCCCTAACCCAGGTGACAAGAATCCCAAAGCCTGCCCTACCACAAGCCCCACCCACCACACCCAGCCCCAGCCCAAGCCCCATCACACTGAACCGAGAGTTCAGTGGAGAAATAAGGACTATTAATAATAATATTAATAATAATAATAATAATAATAAGGGGTGAGGAGGAAGGGAAAAAAAACACTAGAACTCAATCTCGTTCCCAGAGGCCGCGATCCTTTTGTACAGCGACGGGGATCACTAACCTCTGGAAGAATCCGTAAAAAACCATCTCTGATTGGCCGATAAAATGGTATTCATCACATGCAAATTTCTTTGCTAATAAAAAACAGTGAGCACGTTGATTTGATTTTGACAGGCCACTTGTGTACACATAAATCTCATACGACCTGGAACCGTTAAGAAAAACGTTAACCTCGATCGATAATTTCCGAAATCAGGCTTCAGTGACATTGGGTAAACAATTTCACGCAGGCACAGTTAAACCGGAACCAGGATTTTGTGGTTCCGGTATTGGATTCTTCCAGAGCATTCGTTGCCCCATCCGCTGGACAAAAGTAACGGATGCTCTGGGAACGAGATTGACTAGAACCAAGCAAGACGAGCAAGAAGCCCCAAACACTACGCACTGTAAAACTACAAGCACATGCACATGTAAATGTGCTGACCCAGGGGGGCACAGGAAATTACCCTGCAAACAGGCCTAGTACAGTAATGCAAACCCTGGCAAAAACACCGAAATAGGATAACTGCCAGCTTGCCAATAAAACACTAACAAACGTAAATGCCATGCCAACGTCATGCTAATGCCAAACTAACCCTCTGAGCAGCTAGCTCCTTGTCGTTAACTACCGGTAAGTTAAATAAGTATATGTAATCTCATTTTAAATTCTTTACCAACTCTACCTTGTAGTTGAGTTGATTTTAAAAAGACAAAAATTGTGTAAAAGAAAATTTTACTCAGTGATTGCAAGTTAAACATTTTGCCAGAACTCTGAAAGGCTAGATTCATGCAATCTTCGACAAAAATGACAGAAAACTATCAAAGACCCACTCATAAAAAAATAATCAAGGATTGTGCATTTTGGCCTTCTTGCAGCTTCATCCTCAGATTCAGGGGGAGATGGGGCTGCTTTTCCATGTTTTTCTGATTATTCTGATTCTATTGTAGACTACAGAAAAATTATGTCAATAATTTATTAAGCAGAGGAAAAATTGTCAGTAACTGAATGGAGAACACATACTTGAGTGTCCCATCAATGAGAGTGTCCAGTCAAAACTTGTAATCTTTACACGAACACTGGCTAAAAAAAGTGCCACACCCTTTAAGGGATCCATCCCAGCATACCCCTTCACAACATGGCAGAAGACTAGGGTGTAATAAGCCAAGTTGACAATAATCTGTTTCTTCACTTTCAGGGCCATTTGAAGAAGCAACGTAAGTGTGACCTTCTTGTTTTGACCTTGATTGATGCAAATAAGAAAACTACACAAAGTTTGAATTGTTATATTTTTATTCAAGAAAGATTAATAATTCATAAGAAAAAACAATAGAAATTAATGCTCAATGAGTGTTTTTATATCTGAAGACACGCCTAAACTTTACATCCAGTTTTTTAGACCAAAATAACCCCAAACTATTAGTTCAAAAACGAGTTGATCTATATGAATATCAAAAAAACTCACAGTTGTCTATTATGTTTAAAAACTCGCTTATAATACACTCCTGAACATTTTGTAAACAGAACTTCTCTAACAGACTTGTTATGCCATTACTTGGATTGACTGCTGTCGTTAATGACACAGCACTATTATTCTGTGGTTTGCTTTAATATAAGCCATTAATAATATTTAATTGCCACACCTTTCTCAAGTGATTTTGAAATTTTGTCACACGATGTTAGACAAAAATGTTCTGGTTTATGGCCAGAACACTCCAGGCTGTAGTTTCTGTTAATGCCAACCTGAGATTGGATTTCTATGCATGGTCTCCCTAAGTCTTCTTCTTAGAATACTCTTGTCTTCCTTTTCGAGGGAAGAAAGGTATGACAACTGGTGTCTTTGAGGAGTTTGCCATCTGCTGCAATAATGTTGAGGTACTTGTGGCATTTACACCACAGATCACCTGACAAAATGTTTTATATTACTTGAGAAAGGCACCATGATAGCTACGAATACATACAGCAGAGTTCTACTTGCAAAACCTTATTTTGAACTGCTTACAAAAGCCATTCCCATAATGAAGCCAGCATGATATAAAGGGTCTGCTGAAGGAAGGTCCAACTGTTTAAGCTTGTCCATAATGAGCAGTGTTTCTTTTTTAGCCACTGAGGGGAATTTTCTTGTTTAGTTATGATGCAGGGGCACCCAACAACGGTTTCCTCCAAAATACAGAGTACTTTTAGATATCTAGAAATGCATTCTAAGTGGCGCTATAAAATTATTTTGTATCTGTTTGGTCATCCTAGGGGAACTTGTGTACTTTCAAAATAACAAGGACTTCAGTATTACTTTCCCAAAAATTTTAGATGCAATTTAACGTAATACCAAGGAGAGAGTTTTTCTGATTCCTTTTTCCATCACATTTTTGAATCCGAAAATTTTAGGTTTCCTCTTTTCTACAAAAAATAGCCTAACCTGGGGAGTGAAATGTGAAAATTAAACTTCCGAAAAGGGTAGGGGATTTATTAGTTGAATGGAGTGGTCATCAAGAAATTTTTAACCATTGTCAAGTAATAGAAAATTCTAGGCAATATTTGCTTCTCTAAACAGATATTTTACAGAAATTAGTCGTTGGGTGCCCCTGATGATGTACCAGTAATCTGTTTTCTTCACAGTTTTGCCTTGAAAATTGGTGAGTTAAGTGAACCAGTCTTGACAGACTCTGGAATTCACCTCATTCTCAGGACAGGGTGAAAAAGCTACAGCTAAAGATGATCAAGCTAATTTAATAAGGACCACATAACAGCATAGCCTCAACATGGAGGAACTGTTAAGTTAAGCAAAACTGCTGCAGCCATAAGTGTTGCACATGGCATGACATAGAGTAATATGAATAGTTCATAAACTAGTTTTCAGGTTATTGCGAGTAGTGTAATGCTTGTGTATTAGCTCGATCCAGTAAGCAAGTTTGATGCATAAGACTTAAAATTCAGTTTGTAAGCAACATTTCTTGAGTTTTGAACCTATGGTCAGACCTGAGATGAATAAAATACCAGCCATTTTCACAACAGCTTTTGTTTGTTACTTCATGTAAAAGTAAAAAGAAAAGTAATTTTTTTGTAGTCACCAAATGATCAACTTAGAAAACAAACAACTAACTTGTGACAACAGCTGCCTCTCCTTGTCAAGAGGGACAAAGACAATTTTTTGTTGCAAGTTCATCTTCAGAAGGATACGTCATCAGCCAAAAAAGGAGAAAAACAATAATTTGTAAATGACCCATTTGCAGTGTAAAATACTGCATGCAAACAACGTATGTGCCAGATTTAAAAGCACTTCCTTATCAGAAACCTGAAAATTCCTCCTTCCAACAGTTTTTTTCTAACAGAGTTTAGGTCTGATAAAATCGCCAGGCCCTATTAAATGGCATGTACTCTATAAGCAGTGGCTTCTCCACACCAGAGTGTACCTCTGCTCATAGGGTAACATGTGTAACGCTTAAAAACTAATTTCATGCTACGATTCTTCCCCATTTTTTTCTGTCTCTGCTCTGTCATCTTCCTTTTCATTTTCTTCTGTTGTCTGCTTCTTGTCCGCTGTCGTCTTTTGCCGCTTTGACTCAGGCTCAGTTTCACTAGCAGTGTCACTTTTTTTTCTTTTTGTTTCCGCTGCTGCTTCTTTCTTGCCTTTCTGTTCTTTCCTAAATACTGTAAATCAGCTGAGTTGGTTAGCAGTTGGTATAAGAAGGAGGTTGTACTTTCAGTTTGGCTGGACCAACATTCAGTGTTTTTTTTTTACAATAAATGAAGACTATACATTTTTATTCATCTTGATTATTAAAGATGCTGCCTTTGCTCATATCTTGACAATCTTGATGTGACTGAGATGGTCATAATAAAGAAATATCCAAATTATGTGACTAGTGATGACAGAACTGAAAACCCTAGACTGCACTATGCATTAATTGCTTAATATATTCAATCAGGCTCATTTGGATAGAGTCATGAAGATGAATTTAAATTTTCTCACTTAATTACAATTTTATTGTTTCCTTGAGATATGCTCCTATATAAACTATAGCTAGCCACTAATTAATCAAAAGATTGCCTGTGAGGATGAGGTAATTGTGTCATGATGTAAATCGAGTATATAAACCTTCCCATTGTCACACGTTGGTCAGTTATACACTGGCTGCTAACACGGTCAAGCTCGTCTTTAATTTATTACCCTAATTCCCTTACACCCTTGCAGTTTTTGGAGTGTTGTTGTCAGTTTCCTTTTAATTCATGTCTGCAGTCTGTGACAATTAACTCCTTGTTGCAAAACTCTTTGTGACGATGGTTGATGTAATGTACAACTTGCCATAATGTTTTATAAAAAACTGAATATTTCTTTCGAATGAGGTTCATTTTACATAACAGAAAAGTTGTTATATGTATTTCTAAGAGACAATTGTAAAATTAATATAATAATTATGGTTGGAAGGATCATTGGTTAAGGGAAGAAATTCATATCATTAACACTTCACTATCATCAATTGATGCAAAACAGTATCGCCTCCCCAGGTTACCTTAGAGAATCAAAGTGCATGCAGTGCATAGTTCAGTTGCAGTGTGTATAAACCACTAAGAATGGAATCATACTCACAAGCCAGGCTGTCCTTGAGAGGTTTTATGAACTGACTAAATTCCATCTCCTCCAAAGCCTCAAACACATCAGTTGCTGTAAGAGTTTTTCTCTTCTGCTTCTGTGCAAAATTGTTTGCACTTTTTGAAAGAATTAAAACACAATGTAACAAAATGTTAAAGATTTAATTGAAAAAAGAGAAAAAGATTCCAGATAATAGAGCTGCATCATGGCTTGAGCGTAAAGCAGCTAATTAAATACAGTCTACACTAGTAGAATTGTGACTCTGACTACTATGGAAGAGATGCATAAGTTAATAGCAGCTTGGGTTGTCAAAAAGTTGTTGAATTAGGTGATTAATTTTGCCATCTTTTACTAAATAATCAGAGGAATAGCCCAGCAAAATACCTGGCCAGAACCAGGTGGTGATTTTTCCCAGCTGTTGCCTATTTTTTACAACCTGGAAATTGTACGATTTTTTAGCAGTATGTTGCTAAAAGGCAAAATGGAAAGGTAAAGAGTCCTTAATTTATGTTGTCATCTGACTAATTAACATACCAAAGGCCAATGATACGCTCTGGAGGGGGGTACTCCCTTATAAGGGCTTAATGGGGACGAGCAGCCAGCCAGGGTATGTTTTTTGGGATTTTTGTCTTAAACAGGGTATCGATGTTATCATTTTTTGTCTTAATCAGGGTATCGATTTTATCAATTTTTGTCTTAAGCAGGGTATTGTTTCTTGGACAACACTATGTACTTAGCATAAAGAGCTCCCTATGACTCTGTTGATCAAGCTGTAAATAGTTTTGTGATTGCCAATGGATTAAATAATAAAGAGTTTCGATATTTATTATTGTCTTACACAGGGTATGGTTTTGGGTTAAATGTCTTAAACAGGGTATCAAAAATTGGAATTCTGTCTTAAACAGGGTAGGAAAATTAGTGATTTTTGTCTTTAAACAGGGTCAGGGTATGAGGGGCCGGGCCTCACCTCCCCACCCAAGGATATATTGAGTACCCCCCCCCCCAGGGGTACATTCCATTAGTGCTCTATTTCATGCCGGGTATTCAAAGCTATAAAGCTACATGAAAACGAGAGAAAACTAAACAAGGATTTGTGGTCAATCCTGTGAATTGAACTCGGGAACTCTCACACAGAAGGCCACACAATAACCAACTGTGCCATCCTAGCTCCTAATACCCATATCTACACAGCTGAGAAGCAGCACAAAAGGCAGACCAGTTTACCATCTATCATTTTCAAAATTTATTTGAACAGTGCAGCACCACAATATTCTATTTTAAAACATACCATGATGTAGCATAAAGGACAAACACACTTGCCGCTTTGCCAATCGCAGTTCTAGCTTCTTTGGCAATATTAACATTTTCAGGGAGCTGAAATATAGATGGGAATAACCTAAGCCTGGCAATCAAACCCTCTTAACTCTTCAACTCCACAAATGTTCTCATAAAGCACAAGTCAATTAAACCAAGAATGACTGGGTTATTAAGAAAAGTTGAAATTATTGTTGGTGGTATATATTTAAACAAAAGACCTGGCACCTTGGATAACACCAAAATGACATGACAACATATATTTTATTTCATGGCTACAACTATAGTGCAATTTGATATCAGACATTCACACTTACAGCATCTATTGCAAGACGGGCAATCAATAAATAACCTAAGCCTGGCAATCAAACTCTCTTAACTCTTCAACTCCGCAAATGTTCTCATAAAGTACGAGTCAATTAAACCAAGAATGACTGGGTTATTCAGAAAAGTTGAAATTGTTGTTGATGGTACATATTTAAACAAAAGATCTGACACCTTGGATAACAACAAAATGACATGACAACATAAACTATGTTTATTTCATGGCTTCAACTATAGTGCAACTTGATATCAGTAATTCACACTTACAGCATCTTTTGCAAGACGTGCAATCACTGCATTTGGAAGGTTCAGATCTTCTGGTTTCTCTGCCATAGGTACAAAATCTGAAAAAAAAATCACCTTTTTCCCTTTAATGTTCAATTTTCAATTTCCAAACAATTTATAACAGATGCTCATACAGTGGAACCTTGATCAACCCTCCAAGTTGCGACCATTTTAGTCGTCATGGTGCCTAAAATTTTGCAGTTGGCGACTTGATTTGTAGAGAAGTCCCCCTAGACCAGAAGAACCGGTTGCCAAATATGGGCGACCGAGCAAAAACTTTAACTTGGAGGGTTGTTGATGTAACAAACCTCTATATAACAAAGTCCTCGGTATAATGAACAATTTTGTTTACCCCAGTAATAGGAAAATATATGGAAAAGTACCTTGATATAACGACACCTCATTATAGCGAACAAATCTTGCCAGTCCCTTGGCACTTTGTTATATCGAGGAGAATATCATCCCAAAAAATATCCTAAACAACAACATTGTTTAGGATCCCTACCAGAGATACACTGTCAGGGGCACCCACTGACCAAGCGCTTCCAAATATGTCAGAACTGTTTCATATGGTTTTCTCTATGCTTTAGTCTAAAATTAGAAGCCAGTTTGGTTAATTTGGAGCTGCCCTAAAATCTATTTATCTGTTTGGATGTCTTAGGGGAATTTGGCTGCCTCAGAAGTTTTAAATGGTTTGTTCTTCTTATCTGAGACTGTTAGCTACCCTACTGGGTCTGGTCAAAAATTCAAGGACATGGAGTAGAAATTTTCAGGAGACCTTTTTTCGAAAACACAACCTCTGAAAATTGTAGGTAAGGCAATAGAAAATCTGGGAATTTCTACAAATGTACATGTAAGATGAATGGAACAGTTATCCAGAACATTTTAGCCTTCCTCAAACTTTAGAAATTTCTGGGTATTAATTGCTCCTTCAAACAGTTATTTTACAGAAAAATGTTATTGGGTGCCCCTGTGCTGTATCCTGTTCCAGGCTCTCAGTAATAAAAAATTAATATAGATTTAAATGACCAAAAAGAAAAAAGTATAATTATGATCGATCATGAATAAAAGCTTATTCTCAGTTCAATCTGGTTATTAAAATGTCTTTGAGAGATTTACCTCTTCTGCACAAATAAGAGAGATGGCTCCTTGAAAATTTCTTTGCAACTATGCAAGAGTCGCATACAGTTAAAAATAAAGTAGCAAGCAAATGATCCCACAGAAAATTGAACATCAAGGTCTTTTGGCATGGTCTGCTTGTTATTTGGCTGTAAGAGGGGTCCTATAAACTGTATTGTAGGTGTCTCCCCACCTCACATCAAGGAATGTAAAATAGACATACAATAGGTAGGTACAGGTACAAGAGCGCTAACAAGTGAAACCCCATTCAAGTTTGGCACGTAATACAGCACAAACAAATTTAGTAACCTTGACAATCAGGGCCTCTTCACATAAGCCCAGTTACTGGGACAAAGTTTGCCTGGGGCTCATATGAGAAATTTCAGCCTGGTTTCTGAGATGAGAAGTTCTGGTGCCAAATTTGAGAAACAAAGCAAACATGGCAAAACTTTCACGCCTATCATAGCTTTGGTAACTCTTAGAGCTGTATCACTGCAGTTAAATGGAATGCTTATGATATGGAAAATACAGCAGGCAATCCAAGACAATGCCATCCAGACCACCAGAATTCATCCTGCTTTCATCCTGGTAACCGAGCTGAAGTGTTCATATGGCAAAACTGAACTGAGCCAGCCCGCTCTCTCATATGAACAAATCAAAACTTTTACAAAGGATTTTAGTTCTAATAGAGGTAAGGCGAGAGCTCGGGAACCGGGCCAGCCTGGTCAACCGGGTCCTCAGTTTGGTGTCAGCTTACATGAAATCATTTTACAATCGATCAAAGATTGCGGCTCTTATTCGCCTTTAATACCTGTTTTACAAGCAACTAAGTGCTCTCAAACACTTCAAAAATTAACCTCTGTTTCAAGGAGACTGAGCAATGCTATTTAAAGGGTCAAAAACTTTTAAAAACTAACCTTAAACCTCGTCGAAACCCAAATTCTGGTTTTCCCGCGAAATCTTTCCCGGCGTTCACTTTGCGCTGTTACAGATTGAAAGTATCAGTGAATTTTATTGGCTACATTTTACGAATATTCAACCAATGGAAAAGTTTCTTATGCCAAACCAAGTTTGAGCCGTCATTCTGTTATTTATTTTCAGCGGATCTAACGCTGGTCATGCGCAGAACTTGTTGGAAGGCCCATGTTGATTTTCGCCGCCACTCAGCCGCCAGTCTTCAGCGAAGTGAATTTTGCCTCGAAGTTGCGAGCTTGACCGACACATCTGGGATCTGTTTTTCTTCGGCAACGAGCAAAGAGATGCAAGTATTCATTTTACTGTTTCTAGATTTTTTTTGGTCCTAGCACGTCGATAATCACTTTTCCACCTCGCTTATTTTAACGATCAAAGGGTACAATTATATTGCATTGAGGTTTTAATATGACATCTCCTTCCCCAGTTAACCTTTGCTGCCGACTGTCGTTGTAAACACACTGCCTTCTTGGCCGCTGAATTTTGTTGTTTATCTTATTTATGATCCTTCTTACGTTTTACATACTTTCATAGCTGGCAGACTCCATAGTCTTATACCAAACCTATCCAGAAAGATGAGCAGTTCCGAAGAAGTGTCATGGATTTCTTGGTTTTGTGGTCTTCGTGGCAATGAGTTTTTTTGCGAGGTAAATGCCGCCCTAATCGCGGCCTTTGAATATATTTGTAGTTTTTTCACTAGAAAAAGAGCTTTGGCAGACGTCACATGCTTAAAGTATTTTTGGAAAGAACTTAATTTAATTTATTTAATGGTGGCCCGAAAGCTCACAGCTGCTTTGTTTTAGTTCCTATCTGTTCCTGCATTGTTGTAGTTCCTTTTATGTTCAGCAATTTAATTTGATCATTCTTTGTAATGCGCTTCAGCCAAAAAAGCTATTTGTCTTCTCAAATTGCTTTTTTGTGACTAGTAAGGTGATATGATATGATATGATATGATATGCAAGGACATATTGTTAGATCGAGATGGCAAAGTTTTTGTTATTTTATTATTGTTTTATTTTGCCATACACACAAAATATGCATATAAAATGTAAAAAATGATGAGGCAAGGGAGCCCAAGGAAGCCCGGCTTTTGAATAGGACCACCTTTAAAATCATGTCATCTAGTTAACGTCGGCAAGAGAATTTAACTCTTAGTACACACAATTTCTTTGGAACATAGAAAATAATCATTAAATAGGATAAAAATAGAAAAGGCTGACTGTGTAAAGTGCAAAAAAGAAAAGGTGAGAAAAATAATACAAGAATAAACGAGAAAAGAAAAACGAAAGAAGCGAAAAACCACTAAAGTGTACTTGTACAATTGACTTAAGTTTAGAATTGAACAAAGCAATACTAGAAGGATTCTGAATTTCAGAGCTAAGGGAATTATATATTTTGGGCCCTTGAAAACAAAGTGAAAATTTCCTTACATTATTTTGTCTGCAGTAGGACAATTAATGAATTCTTACTTCTAGTGTTATGTGAATGTATGTCACAGTTAAGCCAAAACATGTCTTTGAAAGTTAGTGTGTTCTCCTTAAATTTTAGCTCAGCAGGTAAGGGACCATTCTTGACCGGTAAGGCCAAAAACATGATTGTGAGGGGGCTTTGCGTTCTTAAAGGCTTATATATTTGAGCATCCTGTTAACCAAATGACTAAAAAGTATTTTAAACACCTCAAAACAAAGAATTTTATGAATGAAGGCTCGTGCCTTTGTTGCTAGTGTCAATTTAGTAACATAAATTGTGGAAGTCACAAACTTTTCCTCTTGGTCAAGAAAGTCTAGAATTGGGACAGAAGCCCACAAAACAATTGTTAGCCTACAGTGCTTCGAAAGAAACCAGTCAGTTATCAGAGAGTAGCTGTGAATACTTTTTGTTTTTCCATATTTACTTTCTTTTCTTGTTAGGATTGGCTTGGGTCACAACTTGCCTATTTTTTTAAACAACTTATTTAATTTTAGTAAAACTTCAAGTGGTTGCAGGCAGTAATAAGTGTTGCTGAAGCGGTAAGTTTTACTGGTTACTGCCCGATGAAGAGAACACTGGAAACAGGGGTGGATCCAGGATTTTACATGAGTGATTTGCCCCAACTTAACTAGGGGGGTTTGGGGGCATGCTCCCCCAAGAAAATTTGAAATTTAGTGCTCTCAGAATGTAGGAAAATTGCACCTCCTCAGAAAGGCATAATTCTGTACAAAAATTTATTTCTGTGCCTTAAACATAAGTTACAAATACAAAGCAGAATAACATGAAAGTAAGCAGTAGAGTTTTTCTGTTTTTGACTATATAAAGTATTTTTCTTTGGTCTAAAAATTTGCCTTTCTGTGTCGAAGGAGTCTAGTGTGTAAATTAACATTTTGGGCTACCTGCATTGAAGATGTATTAGAGATGTGCTGCCTGGACTACTGTCTTGGATGCTTGTGGGAGTGCAAATAAGTCTCCAGTTGGAATCATCTCTGTGTTAGTGGGAATGGAGGAGAAAACAAATATGAAGATTGGTGAATATTAAGAAACATCATTATTATGAAAATGTAACAGCAAAACTGAAAAGTTGGAATCGCAATTTCTTTTGATTTGCTGTTGAAGTAAGTTGATGATCTGTTGATCAATAATTGGGACCGATTCTCTTGTCATATTTCTCAGAAAATTCTCCATTGCAATCACTGCAAAATTATGCATCTCACATTTCCCGCTCGTGTGTTTGGTAAAACGTGACATGGCGGACGTGCAAAGTGTGAGTGCAGACTTGTATAATTTATCTAGTTTATTCGAATTTTGCCCACACTGGACTCCAAAAAAAACGCACGGTGAACAAAATGCACCATCGAGATATTTAGAGTATCACAAAATGACGGTTAGAATTAGAACATTCCACTGACACTGGGAAGTCAAATAGCTCACCTGGTTTCCACACATTCTCTAAGAACTTGACCTTGTGCTGGTCCGAATATGAGCTGATTTCCTTTAAAACCAAGCCAATATCGTACTGAGAACAGTCCTCCTTCCGACAGACTGGATCGCCTCTAACCATCGTTTATAAATCAAATCTATTCTTGTCGGTCCTCCGTAGCAAGTTAACGATGAACTCTAATCGGCAAATCAACAAGAACAAACGCGACTTTCAGGGGGAGACTTCCCTTTATATACGATTGTCAGTAGTTTCCACGGTAGTTTGCGGCCTGAATAGCCAATCACAACCGACTTTGAGTGATTCACAAAACAATGTGAGTGTTTCTGACCAATCAAACTTGGTTTTGAGTGATTTGTGAGACGATCCATATACCATACAGTCCCACCCACGGGGAAAAACTTTCTCCGGTCGTGCTTACGAGTTTTTTCGCATTGTTCTCGGAAGTATCGACAAAGTGACGAAACCACACAAACGGACACTCGTCGAATTCGCTCGGAAAGGACCGGGTATGCTGTGTGATTGACGAAATAACGAGATGGGACGCTTTTTTCTTTTTTTTATTTCATAATAAACAATAAAACAAGAAGGATAATTGATTTCTTGGACTGCAATAAAGAACCTGAGGAGTAACAAACGCAGGTTTGGAAACATTTGAGTGATTTCTGGAAATCACTTGAACTACTCAGCTGGATCCACCCCTGGGAAACGATTAGGAAGAAGGCCATTTTTATATAGATACATACTAAGTTTTTAAATAGAGTGTTTGCCTAATTCCAAAAATGTTTGTTTTGGCATTGTTTTTTTGCATGTTATATTAGCAAAACAGAAACAATTATGACACCGAGAAAAACACAAACAGTTGGATTGATTACCCAAGCACAATGGCTCTGTGTGGGTTTTTTTTCATTGTCAAGTCCCTGACTGATGGCTTGGCTAGTTCCAAGTGTGACCAACTTCCCCTACATTTGGCTGTCATTTGTCAGATTGTGTGTTTCCATGGCAGGGCATTTGTCATTAAAGATCTACCCTGGGTTGGAGAAGTAGTCATTGCTGGAAAAAGTATCTTTTTTTGCTGCTTTAAAATAGCAAACAGTATGGCACATTAACATCATTGTGAGTTCATATTGCACATGCATAGATTGGGGAGATTTGATAATTCACCATTTGGCTTTTTGCCTATGTTACAACTCAAATTTGCTTTCAGGTTAATTTTGATTTTACTTATTCCCAATCATTTTTTTTTTGTCTTCCAAGTCACAGGAAGTGTTTGGGGTTCCATATGTTACATGTGTTGTATGATTTGTGTTAAAAGGTTGATGAAGACTACATTCAAGACAAGTTTAATTTAACTGGATTAAATGAGCAAGTGCCTCATTACAGGCAGGCCTTGGATATGATACTAGATATGGAGCCAGGTGGGTTTCCAGGTGTTTGTATAATAACCATTCACATACAGTGTAAGTGTGTAAGCGTCACATTTTGCAGCCTTAATTATAAATTAAATTTTGTGCCATCAAAATATTTCAGTAATAATACTCCCATGCCTTGCTGTGCATGACAAATATGATGGTATAGATAACACTTACTTTACAGTTTTGACTTAGACTATCCAATAAAATTAAGGAAGATCCTCGAAAGACATACTTGTTCATTGAGCAAAGATTATAAAGGTTTTAAAATGATTAAGACCACAAACTGTCAATTATTAAACCACCTGGAATGGGATTGTAAAGCAAACTCTAAATGGACAGGAGGTCTGAGCTTTTTGAAAACAAATCAAAGAGGCTCTCTGCCTTGCCTTCTCTCCTCTTTTTTGTTCTCAATTCTCCATTTTGCTTTGCTTCCCTGATATCTGAACACTTGGAATAGTTTAGGACTTGTCTTTATTTCATTTGATATAAATATTATTTTAATGATAGAGATGTGATGGTAAATTTTGAGTCTGGTGAAAATTTGAGAAAGATGATTTTTCAGTCAGAGACACAGGCAGCCTTAACCTAGTTTAATGGCCTTAGCTCCCACCAGTTTCCTGTAGCTTTGTGGTAGAGCATCTGGACTAGTAACTAGAAGGTCATAGGTTCAACTCCTATTAGGAGTACTCTGATTGTTTCTTCCAAGCAACCTGCGTCGTTGACTGAAAAATCATCTTTTTAGTATTATTGTAGTACAGTTTGAAAAAAAATGGAAGTGTAACATTTTGAAGAATATGGAAAACAAACACACAACAGTTTAAGAGCTTCAAGCTTATTTTGTTTGTGTTAACCCTAGGCTTAAAACAAAAATTGCATCAGATGAAGATTAGTGAAGATTTTTAAGCTGCTGGCTAGGTGGAACAGGGTTAGCTTGACTTTTGTATTAATGACTGTGCTTTTTTCATTGTAGATGATGAACTGGAGGATAATCCTAACCAGAGCGACTTGATAGAACAAGCAGCTGAAATGTTATATGGTTTGATTCATGCGAGATACATATTAACCAACAGAGGCCTTGCTCAAATGGTTAGTGTTCTGTTACCAGTGTCCTAGATAAACCTCTCTGCAAGCATTTCTTTGGTGCTAAAAAGTAATAGTTCCTTTTTATTGGCCAATAATGATTGGTCTCCAATTCAGCAGCCACCCTTTATGAAAAAAAATTGACCAAAAAGCAATTTTATTTAGAAAACCCATCATTGCATTCTATTTGAAACAATATCAGCAAAGTTCTCTGTATTTTGGACTTGCCTTTGTCTGTACATGTATTTCTACTGCCATTGTTTTTCAGATGACCCTCTAGTTTTTAGCCTGTTAACTCCTCCCTCAAGGTGGCTGCTCAAGACAGTTGCCACTGTATTCAATATTTACTCATGTGTTTCTTTTTCAGCTTGAAAAGTACCAGAATGGTGATTTTGGTCATTGTTGTCGAGTTTACTGTGAGAATCAGGCAGTCCTGCCCATTGGTAAGTTGAAAAAAATGAAGAAGGCTACAGATGTACAATGACTTTGTCTTTTGGAACTCTATGATAAATTAGACAGTTACGATGTAAAAGTAGGCAGCTTGGCAATCAAATGTTGCAGGCAATTTCAGGCTTTCACTCCCTCACTGATCCATTTTCCCCCAATAGTAGACTGTTCAGACCTCAAAATAGCTGGTTTTTTAGCTGGTTACCAGCACTTATTGAGAACCTTGGACAATGTAATGGTATCGTGTTAATCTTTGTATTAGGGTTGTCTGATGTACCTGGAGAAGCCATGGTAAAGCTTTACTGTCCAAAGTGCATGGATGTTTACACACCTAAGTCCTCAAGGCATCACCACACAGATGGTGCATATTTCGGTACAGGATTCCCACACATGTTGTTTATGGTTCACCCAGAATACAGACCCAAGAGGCCTGCCAACCAGTTTGTACCAAGGTACAGTAATTGCCTTATATTAGTTGACTGCATTTCAACACTAATTGTTATCAAATGGTTCTTTTATGTACTGTAAGGGATCTAATAGATGTTCAAGGTGTCTGTTTAATTTTTGAAGCCCGAGCAGGGACATTAAATAGATAGGAGGTGTTTATTCTCATAACAAACTCCACAAAACTAATTATGTATTTGGTGAATATATCATCACAGTCTATAAATAGCAGTCTATAGTAGGTCCATCCACGTAGGCCATTTAAATCAATGTCAGTTGAACAAGATGTACATGTAATGTGCAAGCTCTTGTTTAAATAATCAAACAATAAATTGAATAAACTGAATGATTTTGCTATATTTCACTATTTCCTAGCATTTTGGAGCAACTGTCATGTGGGACATTTAATAGAGCATTAGAGAGGGGGTTGTAATACAAATTTAGAAGCATAGTGGATCATTTATTAGACAAGAGACTGGGGTGTTTATTTGAGAGAGGGCATCTATTGGGTCATCTACATGGTATTGAACGGAACAGACCAAATCCACTGCCACTGCCACTGCCCCTGCCGTTCTTGGTTTTTGTAATTATACCATAGTTAAATAACTCAAAAGACACCCTTGAAAATGATGCTTCACTGGCAATTAAAGAAAGAACTTGAGTTGTTCTTCAACTAAGCCACCATAGTTAAGATCTGCTTATCATGAACTGTATTACAGTACCATGGATGATTTAAAATCTAGACCTGAAACATAAACTCAACTCCCAGTTCTATTTCTTGATTTACAGATTATTTGGATTCAAAATTCATCCTATGGCCTATCAGATCCAGTTACAAGCGGCAGCCCAGAGAGGGAGGTCTGCATCTGCCCGCCCACGATCAACCAAGCCACACTATAAATAAGAGCAATAATTATTTTTATTTTTCTAAAGCCCTTGTGTTAGTTTCCTGAATTCAGAATGTTGAGTTCATTGGACTATTAATGTACAGCTGTGCATAGTAAATACAGTGTAATCACAGTTAAGTACACATATAATGCATCCAGGGTGATAAGTTTTATCAAAGTGTTGTTCCAGAATAATAATATTCATACTGCTCCCAAAGAGAATTTTTGCTATTTTTGGTTTGGTCGCCACACCCACCCCAACTAAAATTCCAGTTTAGCTTTGAAATTTAATAATGATGGCCTGATCCTCTCTTTCCCCCACCCCCCCCCCCCCCCACGGGTATCCTCAATGACCCTCTGTAGGGATGGTAAGGATATGTTTTGGAACCAAACAATAATTATTGTGAGGCTCATTGTTTACAACACAATTTATGGTGTTTGAAGATTTATTAGACTGTTTGGTGATTGATCCAAAATTTATTGAAGACATTAATAACAAATTAATGCTCAAAATGCTAGTATCGAAACAAGGTTCTTTTAAAAGTGTACTTTCTTCACTTGTTGTGGTTCTAATGAGAAAGATTTGTTTTTGAACTCAAGATATTTTATCCTTGGTGATAATTTTCTTTATTTTACTAGCAATTTAAGGAGAAATCAGGTCTTGGTCGTAGAAGGGCTTTAGCAAGCATGATGATTGCAGCGAAAAGGGAACAGCAAAAAAAAACAAGAGGTCTATGCCACTTGAAAGCTGTTCTTACTAATTCAACTCCTGTACAGTATAGTAGAATGATCACATAGAAAGGTAGTTTGCATCAACAGAATTTGTTGGGTTTGTTTCTGTTATCATCGTGCTTGTTTAAGTTCCCAAGTTTAGGTCTTACTTAAAATTTGCACATTTGATAAATAACAAAGAGTACTGTTGGATAAAGTTAAGCATTCTGTTTTTGTCTTTTTGCTGAGTAAATTATGTGGTGGTAGCTTCTGCTTTCAAATGAAATTCTGTACATATACATCTAATCTTTTGAGTCACCACTGTGTACTTTTGCCTCTGCTAGAGTGTTTTTCATATGACCTAGAAATGAAAACGCATGAACAAAACAGAAACAACAAACGAACGTAAATAGAGCAATTTGATTGGTTTTTTCGAACGGATACAAACGCGCGCGGCTTTTGATTGGTTAGGCGAACGCTCGGGTGAAAAATCAGTCGATATTTCGCTTTGACGTCATACTGCAACGCTATTGGCCAATCGAACAATCCCTTTTCTATATTAGGGTTTTCTTTGGCGGGAAAACGAAGTGTCCATGTTTTGATCTTTTCATCCATTGGCTGATAAAATAAATAACGAACACTTGCCGAGACTACTTTTCAAGGTCATACGAAAATCACTCTATTGAAACGAACGAATTAAAACGGAGTTCTCAGGCATCTCATGAATTCCAAACTTACTTGTGATGAGTCTTTTTACGCTATCAATATGCAGTGAATTTTACGCCCTCAAAGCTGCAGTGGCTAATGGTGACATCCAAGACTTGCTGAGATACTGAAACCTTTGTTTTAGCCTGCATAACTGGCGTTTTATGAGCCAAGCGAGGCGAACACGGCATTTCGCGCGAATTGCCTTCGCCTCGGTTGGCTGATAAAGGGCCTGTTATGCAGGCCACCCTTGTTTAAAGAAGTGAGAACTTGTAGAAAGACGTTTGAAATTCCGAGAGCGAAACAAACGCGTAAAAAAGGAATTCTGTCCTGTACACCTTAAGTGAGCCCAAAATTAGCAATTTATACCCCTCAGCAGGACGAACCTAGCTGTTACCCGTGACCTGTGACTTGCATTTTGTATCCGCCGGAGAATGAGCAAAGTTTTGACTTAATCAGTGGAGATCCTGCATGTTTTATTTAAAAACCCATAGTGACCTAATCCACCCAAGCTAGAGGTGAATTAAGGGAGTGTTTTTATTTTTTTTTGTTTCAACCTGATTCGAAGGTGTTTGTATATCGTGTATTTTTCGAGTGTGTGACATCAATGTCTCACCATTTACTACTTTTCTGATTTGTTTTTGTTTGTTTATTTTGTACTAACTTCATGAAATAACAAATTAAGAATGCATTGATCGATCTTAAAACGCAACTTTGAACGGACCAATCCATCTGATTGGATCTTCATTTTACTTTGTTTGAAAATCTATCTAAAAACTAGGCCCGCTCTGTAATTCTATTTTGCTGCCATAACTCACATTTCAGAGTCAGTAAAGTCGTATTTGACGATAAATTTAAACTGAAGCGGATGCCCCGCCTTCTTGTTTGACAACTTTGAAGATTCACTGAGCGAAACAGGTGACGGACCTTGACTGAGAAAGTCGCCACTATGCTCATTTCTCTCCTCATCATGTCGATCAGTCCACTGCGACTTCAGTATACTCTTAAACTGAAAGAGGCCGTTCGTTGACTAAACTCATCACTCCTTATAACGCATTTAACACTGACAGCATTTTTAAGCAAAAAGAACAAGGTTGTGCTGTAATTGTTTATAAGATAGCGTTTACGTAGCTTAAAGTCCCTAGTAGGGACTTTAAGATCCAACGACGCGACGGCCACGAGTACGTCGCTTAAAAAAGTGTATTTGCGTTCTTTCAGTCTTTATAGGGATTATTCGTACCCAATTACTTTGTCAAATGTAGGCGAATCCTCCTGAAGCTGAATTTCAAGGGACCATATCCAACCTCAGAAAGAGAAATAAAATTTCGTCGTTGCTTGTTTACGTCCTCCATAAAACACAAAATTAGGCATTTTCACGTCGTAGTCGTGCAAAAACGGGAAAGAAATGTACAAAAAAAGTGTGATGCACGTGCAAAGTTCGTGCAAAGCTGTTGTTTTGCTTATAAAACCTATTGTTTTTTTTTTTACGTTCTCGTCGCCGTCCGCGTCGTGTGATCTTAAAGTCCCGAACACACCCCTTCTTCTTCAGGACTTCTAAACCTCGGGCTTAAATGAAAAAAAGTGGCTGGCTACCACCCTGAATTATTATTACGTTATTTCTGGTTCTAAACTGAAATTGTTGCATAATTTAGGACTGTACTTACAGTGTCAACTTTTCACAACCTGCAAAGACCTAGTTGTAAGACAGGTTTGACACGTGGGTAGTAAAACCCGCACGTTTTTGTTGCACGTTTTATAGCTTTATTAGTTCTGCGGATGTTCGGGAATTTCCAAAGTACAGTCCTGCTAAAGGACTATAAGAAAGATAAAGCTGCTCTAGAAAGGGCACAACGAAAAGCGGCAGCTTTGTCATGGGAGTTACGATCGAACAGCGAGCGAGACGGAAATACTGCAATATTTAAAGTGGGGCACACGTGAAATAAGAGAAGACACACAAGGCTGTCCGTTATGTATAAGATGTGCTGTGGTTTCCTAGATGGGAAATTCGAGGACTATTAGATTCTAAATAGAGAAAGGAGAACACGAGGAAGCCATCATGAGTAATTTTAAGTTTATCACCGAAAGGACACAAGATTTTCTTTCTTTCCCAGGACAAAGACTGAATGGAACAAACTCCCAAAAGAAACTCTCACGAGTCAATCTCTGTCTATTTTTAAAAGTAAACTCTTTTAGGCGATTTTTCATTAGCAGTTAATATTAGTTTATTTGTAGTTCTAGTTTTTATTACTATTTTTTTGGTGTTTTAGAGTTGGCGTGATGTCCTCTTTATGTTGCCCACAGAATAATATTTATATTTACATTTAAGACTTAGATATATCACAAGGAGCAGAACGAAATTAACTAAGCAAAGTTAGAAATTCTTCAAAGTGACAATAATGATTAACACTGCTTCTGTCCTTAACAGGGAAATTATAAGGTTACATACGCTGATATAAAAGTGATGGCACTAAGTTCAAAGAAGGTAAGTTTATTATATTAAGAACTATTAAAGCGACGGTCCCCTTATAGCAACGAAAGCCGGGAGTTTGGTTATAGAACCAGCAAAAAATGATGGTAGACTTGCGCAGTAGTTTCAGTGCTTGCCGGGAAGTCTGCATTCTCGTCAGAGCCCGTCGTTTCTTGGTCACGTGGTCGGAAAACGTGGTCGGAAAACGTGGTCGGTTACAAATTAAGCCGAGTTGCTCTGGGGACGAGAATGGGATACATTTGGCGGGAACTCACTGTCACTAGGGAGGAAACTTGCTGAAATGCTAGGTTGTTTTATATAACGTGTAATATCAAAGTAGTCTCAAAGTTTTGACAAACATCTGTTTAAAATGCACTGTATTTATGTTGGCAGAGAAAAGTAGACAAACTTCAACGACCAAAAACTTTCTAAGTATGTTCTAATTGCCTTGAATTTAGCAGTCATCATTTTGGACATCAATCAGCTGGTCGTCCGCAAATGGTTCGTGTTGCTTTTTCGACGTCGTCGCTGTGGTTCTTTGTATACAGGTGAGCCTTTTGTAGTGAAAGAATTGATATAATTTTTGGAGTTGGTGTACGCGGCCCAAATTAAATGAAAGTATCATGAGGGTCCTAAAATAAACTAGTAATAGTCAGAGAAGACATAGGCCGTACACAGCAATCAGAGCAGGCGCGGATCTAGAATATATACTGACTGATTTCCTAAACCTAGTAAACGAGCTTCGAAGGGAATCTGGGGGCAGGCTTCCCCGGGAAATCTTTTGGATTTTAACTCCTTAAAGTCCCCTTTCCTGGGTTTCCGAGTCTTTCAGACAGGATATTGGCCAGGTTTCAACTTGGAAAGTGTTTTTTATCATTAAAAATATATTTAAAGCGGTGGAAGCAGGTGTGGATCCGCACCTGCAGAAGATCCTAAACTTGTCACCAGCTGAAAACCCCCACCTACCCACCCACCTGATTCTAGACAAACAGTAGGCATGAGTGGGGATTTCATGGGGCTTACTTCTGCTTTAGGGGGTGGGGAGTACAGTAGTTACAAGTGATTTACCTTGCTTGACAAGTACTTTTTCTTTCCCTTAGCTGGTTCCTGATGTTCAAATGTGGAATACCACTATCTATCAGATAGCCTGCGTGGCTGGAAATCAGATTAGCTTCACTTTAAGTAGGAAATGAAAATTTCAAATGAGCATAGTAATAAAAGTTACTGAAAGTTACTAAGTCAAGTTCTGCTGTACACCAATTGGTTTTGCTCAGTGACTAGCTGTTATTGGTTTCAGTAATAAGTGCATGATAATTCTTGCCTTGTTCTGTTTCCTACAAAGTTGTAAAAAAGTCTTCATCTTTATTGGTTGAGTCAAAGGTTCAAATTAAAAACTTTTCCTGCAATGAACGAATCAAATATGGCTCTTTCTTTGGAACAACACAATACCTAGACTAGGTACCTTGCAATCTACTTGTCGTTTTCTTAATGGCATGAAATGTTAACATTAGTGATATCTTTTTGCATAATATTGCAGAGTAAAAAAAGTCACTCTGTATCATTGTGTTTCAATTTTCTTGCTGTTGATCACCACCTACCACTATGGGTAACCTGAATTACCACATCATTTAGAAAAAGCCCTGCATGGGGATGAGGTGGGGGTGGGGGGGGGGGGTTACTTTCTTGATATTACATAAGCTACAGGGCTGGTGTTCAGAAAGTGAGGATAGATTTCTTTTGCATAGTAACAATTAAGGGGCTACAGTTTTAGCTTTGTTAAGTTTCATGCCATTGCTGGTTTTTATATGACGGTAATAATGCTCAAATGACAGTTATTGATCATCATTTCTTAGTTTTCATTTTTACAATGTGCTAGGGGGTCTCATCTTTCTTGATATTACATAAGCTACAGGGCTGGTGTTCAGAAAGTGAGGATAGATTTCTTTTGCATAGTAACAATTAAGGGGCTACAGTTTTAGCTTTGTTAAGTTTCATGCCATTGCTGGTTTTTATATGACGGTAATAATGCTCAAATGACAGTTATTGATCATCATTTCTTAGTTTTCATTTTTACAATGTGCTAGGGGGTCTCATCTTTCTTGATATTACATAAGCTACAGGGCTGGTGTTCAGAAAGTGAGGATAGATTTCTTTTGCATAGTAACAATTAAGGGGCTACAGTTTTAGCTTTGTTAAGTTTCATGCCATTGCTGGTTTTTATATGACGGTAATAATGCTCAAATGACAGTTATTGATCATCATTTCTTAGTTTTCATTTTTACAATGTGCTAGGGGGTCTCATCTTTCTTGATATTACATAAGCTACAGGGCTGGTGTTCAGAAAGTGAGGATAGATTTCTTTTGCATAGTAACAATTAAGGGGCTACAGTTTTAGCTTTGTTAAGTTTCATGCCATTGCTGGTTTTTATATGACGGTAATAATGCTCAAATGACAGTTATTGATCATCATTTCTTAGTTTTCATTTTTACAATGTGCTAGGGGGTCTCATCCTGATTGCTCAAGCAAGCGGCCCAGCCTGCCTCGTCAGTAATAACACAACAAAAATTTTATGAGGAAGGCAAGCAAGGCATGAACCGAGCCAGCCCAGTAATCAAAGCAAGCCTGCAGCCCGGTTAACCAGGCTGGCTCACCCATTTAAGAACACCTTTAGTTGTTAATATCAGTTCAGCTAGTTTTAACTAAGTGTGTAACTTAGCACTATGACCCAGCCCCACTCCATTAATGAATAGCTCCTCAAATCACAAATGTCATTATTATTTTTTTTATTAACAATTTCTTGCAGTTTTTCAAACATGAAAAGGATCAAGAGCAGAGAAGGCTGTTAGATTATAAGCCATGAAGTACAATCAGCTGATACCTTTGTCCAGGATTGCATGGTTAGCCAGCTAACTAGCCCATTAAACTATCATGCTGTTTCACCAGGTTTTTGTGGACCATTATATTTTTAGATAGATTGATTTTAGAGCAGTTTCTCCTTCAAAAATGGACTCTGTCTATGAGCTCATTCTAATTATAAGCTGTGAAAAAGGAGAAATAACATCCTTAGAAGGTCAAAAATACTATTTTCAGGTCTGTAGGTTTTGCTGGCTGAATTGTGGGCTTACAAAACATTATTCTAAATCTGTGCCAAAATTGTGGGTGGTAAACACACCATGACATGAGCACATGGAAGGGACCCTTTGTCATGAGTTATAACTTGATTAGTGTTAGATTTCCACCCCCCCCCCCCCCCGGTACTTCCTTATAAGAGGCTAATGAAGATGTGCCACTGGATGGGGTGGCATTTCCACAACTGATTGCCTATAATGGGTCACATTTTCAATAGAGTTACTAGATTGAGGCCGCACGTTTTCGATTTTTTGGGGGTACGACAGTTCTTCATATTTACGGTTGGCAAACATATCAGAATGTTTGTGCTTTAGATGTGTTCTTCATTCAATCTAAAAAACGGGTCAATTCATAAAAACAGAAAGTTACTGAGTTGAGATCTCGAAAATCACTTATATGATGGAGTCTATAATTTGCCACAGAATAGACTATAACGATGTAGGGGCTCTGAGAGGCCATACCCAGCAAAAATTAACCCAGGTACCCCCCCCCCCCCCCCCCAGGGATTTTTCATTTGACATTTCAGAGTAAGTTGTTTAATTTGTCCAGCTGGTTCAAGAGGCTATGCTGTGAGGATATTGCCCTTTTAGGTCAATTCTTTGGAACAGCTACTGACTTGGTGTTTTTACCCATACACAAAAATGTGTTCTTTTAGAGATATGAAGTAGATACAGGGGTTTCAATAAGCACGTGTCACCTACATTGCTCAGAAGTCATCTTCTTTTTTCCCCCAAAGGAGCAATAAATAATGAATGATGTCATGGACAAAAATAGAATTTGTTCAAATGAAAATGTACGTAACTTTTAAATTACGTACATTATCATTAATTTTGTTATGTAATCGTTATGATTTGTTACATGTAAGTTGCATAAATTATCATTTGTTTATTGCTTGTAGGAGTTATTTGTGTGGCTAATGAATCAAAATTTGACTTAAAGCCAAATCTTCTTGATTTAGAAACACGCCCTTTTATACTCAGTTTAGTCCTCTGAACACTGGTAATTGCTTATTAGGACTTTGCAATTTTAAAATTTTCTGAGGGAGCATGCCCCCAGACATCCCTTGAAAAAGTGGACTACTGACCCTTTGTTGATGGCTACTTCAATTTCTATTGAAACCCCTGATGATCAAACAAGTTTCATCTGGAAGCACTTATCATAGTATATATATATTTTTCGAGTTTTTGTAGCATTTGTTTCAGACTCAAAATCAATGGATACAGTTATAGAAATTTTATTAAATTGACCCCTGAAGAAGGCTGGTCTGGCCAGCCGAAAATCGTTCGAAAACAGTTTTCAATACACATTGTTAGCAGCTTTGCAGTAGCCTTTGGACTTGTCGTTTATTTGTTCTCAATAGTTTTATTTTTAGCTGATGAGATCTCTTTTCTTGAAATCAAACGCTGACAACCAACAAGATTTTCGTCCACGGTTTTTGCAGTCTATTTCTCTAGCAATAAAACCTGAAAAAGTTGGCCCACCTTTTCTAGTTTCAATGGCATGTCCATCCTTGCCATCCTGATTAAAAGACGAGAGGAAACAGTTTCAGTGCCTAAAAATAGTCTTCAATAGCAAAACTGGTCCACTGTTCCAGTTTCGCATACCGTTGTTGGTTTCTATCTAGCCTTTTTTTCCGAGGAATTTTGCCAGCGCCCACGCGACCCCCTTCAAGTACAGTCAAACCTCTCGGTACGGACATCTCTCTAATACGGACACCTCTCTATTACAGACAGTTTCCAATGTCCCAACAAAATTCTCATATATTTTCCTTAAAAAAAAAACCTCTATAAACGGACTCTCTAATAAGGACAACGGACACTAAATCTCGGGTGCAGAGAGTAAATACATATATCCTTAACCTCTTTATTATGGACACTGCGGTGATCAGGTAAATCCCGAATCCCGATCAGATGAATCTGCACAGGGTGAATCCCGTCTGGTCTGGCTGATGAGTTATGCAAGGTGCCATAAAGCCCAGTCGCTGTATACCAAACAACGATTTGCAAAAGGTGTACAGAGGAACATAACTGACTTTTTGGAGGCTCCAATAACTACAATTAGCATAAAGATCTTTTCTATTACATTTTGTAGTCTATTACTGTTTACTGCACTAGTAAGTGGAGTCATAAAAGTGACGTCATCATAGTGACCTGTTTTATATGGGACACCTCTCTAATACAGACACTTCCCTCTGCCCCTTTGGTATCCGTAATAGAGAGGTTCGACAGTACTGGTCAAAAGATTCCCCACGCTTTTCTCTTCAGGGTTGCAACTCATCGGAAAGTTAAAAACTCCTTGACTATTCCCTGACTTTTCACTGACCTTTAAACAGTTTTAATACCCTGCGAAGGAGACTCTGCTCGCAGGGTACAGTTTTCACTAACTTTTTGTTAATGACAAACAATCCATGTTTACATTCACTTTGGCTTTTTTTTCAAGGCCATCGATATATTTTTCTTCATTTTCAACCTCTTTCCGCTTTTCGCGGAAAGAAGAAGGAATTTGGAAGAAAGCATTCACAACGAAAACCAAAATTCATTTACAGTGATTCTTTGCCGTGGGACAGAATTAAGGGCATTTCCAAAGTTGCCTGGGAAACATGAAACAAGTGTTCTGTGCGCGAAGCTCCGAAATCCCGAAAGTTGATCAAACATAGCCATGGTACTATTAGATAGTTGGTTATTGCTTTTTCTAATGTGGTGGCTCCTAAAAGAGCCGTTTGTGTGTAAGAAGTATCGCACTTTATTTCTTAGAAGGCTTTTTGGCGGCAGGTTTCTTGGTGGGCTTTTTGGCGGCAGGCTTCTTTGCCTTCTTCGGAGCTTTCTTGGTCGCTGGTTTCTTTGCCGCCGGCTTTTTTGCTGCCGGCTTTTTCGCTGCCGATTTCTTGGGCTTCTTACTTGGTGATTTCGTCGCAGTCTTCTTTTTAGCCGCTGGCTTCTTTGCTGCGGATTTTTTAGCCGCTGGTTTCTTTGCTGGCTTCTTGGCGGCGAGCTTCTTCGCTGGTTTTTTCTTCTTTTCCTCCTTGGGCACCTTGAAGGACCCAGATGCGCCAACACCTTTGGTGTGTATCAACGTCCCACTGGCGGCACCTCTCTTGAGAGCCGTCTTCAAGTGTGAGCCGACCTCACCAACCTTGTAATTGGCTTTGATGTACTTTTCGATGGCTTGGCGCGAAGAACCGTTTCGCTCTTTCAGAGCGACGATGGCAGCCTTGATCATTTCAAGGTATGGTGGATGCTCAGCTGGCTTTTTAGGCGCAGCTGGCTTCTTTTTAACCGCTGACTTTGCTTCAGACATGACGAAGAAGTTTTATCGAGACAGTCGGAAACGATAGAACTGAAGACTCGAAGGCCGTACAGTGCTGTATATGAGTTCTATGCGGACCACTGAGAAGACAGCGATCGAACATGGCGCACGATGATTCTGTGCTAGTTTACTGAAAACTTCGATGAATAAAGTGATGTATCACCTTAGTTTATTCCTTTTAAAGTGTAAAAACTAAAATAAAATTGATTAAAAATTTATTTGCCAAACGTATGTGCGAATTAAGACATTTGAAGGAAGAGGTGGATCGCTTTTTATTCTTTAACTCCATAGAATCTTTTACATATTTCATCTTTAAAGTCCTTTATCTTTTGCGCTTGATACTTTCTTTTTCTTTTGAGACATTTACAAGATGATATAACTCCCATACTTCAATCATCTGTCTTTAATTTCTATAATTTACTTCATTTAGTATGGTTTAAATTCTCTTTCGTCAAGACAACAAGGACAAACTCCTTGGCCTCCATTTGCAAGATCAAGATGACCGTACTCACAAGAGCATAAAAAAAAACGGTCATCGAGCACTCTGCTTTCATGGTTGTTATTAGTTCCGAATGAAGAACGGCACATTTTCCTTTCCTTTCCCATGAAGATGTTAAGTATAAACTGGTGATTTTCTGGCTAATGCAGTGGATTGAACATGGAGCCGAATTAAGCTTTCCAAAGCTGTCAGTTCGACCTGAAGGGATTTTTATCGGCAAGTGTTTCTTTACTACCTTTTCTTATGCGATACTCAATTAGCGAAATAACAATCTCCTTGAAAAGACTTTAAAGCAAAAATCAAAAGTAAACTGAAATAGTTTTGTTGAGCGAGAATCCTTGTGATTTGCCTAAACTTTGCGCCAAATTTCGACTGCGCCAACAAAGTCTTTCAACTTATACAACAGTTTTCCCTAAATTTTGCGTCTTTTATATCTTTATCTTGTAATTATTACGTTTTTTTTCCTTTTCCTGTCATGTTTCTGTCATGATTTAAAGGAATTTTGTAACTACTTTTATAGAGCGCGCGATGTTGCGAATAATTACCGTAATTTGCATACATTTTCCGCCAAAATGTATTCCAACGCTCTTTTATGCCGAACGCTTATAAATCCTTTAACATCTACCTTAGTTTTCTCGAAATCTTTTAATGCAAGTTTGTGTTTGTAATATCCCGGTTCCAGAGCTTCTCATTCAATACATCTAATCACTAAACTTTCCTTACAGTGAAATACCATATTTTTAACTAATATAACATCTCGAAGTTCACCATGTTGTAGAGTGTTTTATGTCATCGGGCGAACATCGGCGAGCTCGCGAGAACGAGTGCGGAGCTATTCCCTTGCGCTGGCGGTCAATAAATCCTCTGCGGTTTGTTTTGTCACCCGCGCTCAACGGACTTTGAAGAGCTCGAGAGGGTCTGTGAGGACCTGTGAGCAGGCTAAAGCCCTATTAGCTTTTATAAACTGTGTTTGAAAAAACGTAGTTTTTGTACAGTCACACGAATTCTCTCATTCGCTGTGTGGCCTTCTTGTTAATACCCATGTAACTAAGTAAGATTGAGAGCAACTCTAGTCTAGTGAGCACAAAGTGTGTTGCTGTTGGTTATTGCTTTTATTGATGTGGTGGCTCCTAAAAGAGCCGTTTGTTTTGTGGTGCAAGCAATTTACTTATGCTCGCTCTCCGCGGATTCGGCGGGCCAACTGAATGTCCTTTGGCATGATGGTGACGCGCTTGGCGTGGATGGCGCACAAGTTGGTGTCTTCAAAGAGACCAACCAGGTAAGCTTCGCTAGCTTCTTGGAGAGCCATCACAGCAGAGCTCTGGAAACGCAGATCGGTCTTAAAATCTTGAGCGATTTCTCGCACAAGACGCTGGAAGGGAAGCTTACGGATGAGCAGCTCGGTAGATTTCTGGTACCGACGGATTTCACGAAGAGCGACTGTACCAGGCCTGTAACGATGAGGTTTCTTGACTCCTCCAGTGGCAGGCGCGCTCTTACGAGCTGCCTTTGTGGCGAGCTGTTTTCGTGGAGCTTTTCCACCAGTTGATTTACGAGCAGTTTGCTTTGTACGTGCCATCTTCAATACTAACCAAAAATAGTCAGAAATAGCGAAAAATTTTCGAAACAATAATTTTATACTTAGCGGGCTTCCTTCCGATTGGTCAAAAACTATGCGATTTCATTGGACAACCACTACTACGAGCAAAATATTGTCGTCTACCGTGTTGTTGTGTTTCGATCCGTAGATTCTTGCCAATTCATTACATTAATGGCAATTGGAAATGAAAATTTTTCGTCCCAACCAAGTAAAAAGTATCATATTAAAAGCAGTCGAAGAGTTATATGGCAGGTTTTTAGTGACTCCGACTATTATTTCCTCTTTTAACCTGTTCGCACTTCTCTTGCGAAGCTTAAGTATGGTAATAATTATCTTGACCTCTTGGCCCTTTTGTCCGTACTAACCAATGGAGAACCACATGTTATTATTTCTTCAAGCATGTTTTCAGTGAGGTCATCCTTTGCGGTATAAATACCGTGAGATTCGTTAGTGAAGGTATTGTAGTCAAATTCCCAAGAAGCTAACAACATGTCTGGTCGAGGCAAAGGAGGCAAAGGTCTAGGAAAGGGAGGCGCCAAGCGTCACCGAAAAATCCTGCGTGACAACATCCAAGGCATCACCAAGCCTGCAATCCGTCGTCTTGCACGCCGTGGCGGTGTCAAGCGAATCTCTGGTCTGATCTATGAGGAGACTCGTGGTGTTCTCAAGGTTTTCCTAGAGAATGTAATCCGTGATGCTGTGACCTACACCGAGCACGCCAAGCGCAAGACTGTCACCGCCATGGACGTGGTGTACGCACTCAAACGCCAGGGACGTACTCTGTACGGATTTGGCGGTTAGATCTCCAGCTACACACTCAAACCAACGGCTCTTTTAGGAGCCACCACATCTTTGAAAGTCATTGCCAATAAAGTTTAGTCCTATAAAAATGAAATTTGATGGGGGGATTAAATTATAGAAGAATAATAGAGATCGGCTTAAGATCTAGTTTCAGAAGTTCATAATTTCGGAAAACTATTTGTTTGTGTGAGGACTCTGAGGAATGGACATTAAAAAATTTCAATATTATATTCGCACGGTTTTAACGGTCAACTGAATTTTCAAAATTGCGTTGAGGGAAGGAACGTTCTGATTTCAACATTGAACGATTTCTAAGAAAGAATACAGCAGGCGTAATAGAAAGGCAAGGGACGACCGCGCTTCTTACGCGCCCGAAATTCACTTTCCTTCCGAACGCCTGCCACGGATATTACAGTATTTTGAGAACGGACCTCTGGAGCCAGGGCATAGCCTACGGGAGCAGACACATTTTTCGGCTCTTGCTTCGAGCGGGGTTTTTTAGTTCCACCACATACCCCCTTCTCTTTCCCTTCTCGTGAGAGACCTCTGCTAGCAGGGAACCTTCTCTAAGCCGTTACCTAAAAGCTCCTTCTCTCACGGTATTTTGTAAAATGTAAGTCGATTCTGGTGGGCTGTAGTTTAGCTAATTTTAGGGATAAAAAGTTAGTTAAAATTTGTGTATAATCGCACTATTACTCGGTAGCTCGTTTGCCGTCAGCGATATAAAAACATACCCAACCTGCGTGTCTTAACTTAGAGGTTGGATTGTAAAAACATGGATTGCAACACCCATGCATGATACTATGGAAAGGGACTCTGTTGATCATGACTTTTATCATATTTGGTGGCTCCTAAAAGAGCCGTTTGTTTTTGAAGCCGGGTGGAACTGTTTAAGCTTTTGGCTTCTTCTCTGTCTTCTTGGGTAGAAGAACAGCCTGGATGTTAGGAAGAACACCTCCTTGTGCGATGGTGACACCGGCGAGCAGCTTGTTCAACTCTTCATCGTTGCGGACAGCAAGCTGAAGATGACGGGGAATTATTCTGGTCTTCTTGTTGTCACGAGCGGCGTTGCCCGCCAACTCGAGTATCTCAGCGCTCAAATACTCAAGCACCGCAGCCAAGTAGACTGGAGCACCAGCGCCAACACGCTCAGCATAGTTGCCTTTTCGGAGAAGACGATGGATACGACCAACAGGGAACTGAAGCCCGGCTCGGGATGATCGGCTCTTGGACTTGGTGCCCTTTGCTTTTCCTTTACCGCGACCAGACATGTTTGCAAGACTTGCGTTTAACACGATATAGTTCTAGTGAAATAATAAAGAGTTTCATGAAAGCCATGAAATTTATACGCGCGGAAAAATTTGAATGGGATCGAAACGCACCAATCAGGCTAAAAAAATTTAAGTGGATCATGAAATATGATGATGTATGCAACAAGGTTGTTGACCTTCAAGAAGAAAAACCAATGAAAACTCAAAGATTCCGATCCGTATGTTAATTGATCCCCTGCTGGTTTTGTTATAAATACAGTATTCAGCATGTGTGATTCAATTATTTCCATTCTGATCAACAGATATGGCACCCAAAGTTGCAGGAAAGAAAGGCGAGAAGAGAGCTGGAAAGGCGAAGGCCCCATCTGATGGAAAGAAGAAGAGGAGAGGAAAGAGAAAGGAAAGCTATGCGATCTACATCTACAAAGTGTTGAAGCAAGTTCACCCTGACACTGGTATCTCCAGCAAAGCGATGGGCATCATGAACTCGTTTGTCAACGACATCTTCGAGCGCATCGCTACTGAAGCTTCGCGCCTTGCACACTACAACAAGAAATCAACTATCAGTTCTCGCGAGATCCAGACCGCCATCAGGCTGCTTCTGCCCGGTGAACTGGCCAAACACGCTGTCAGTGAAGGAACCAAGGCTGTGACCAAGTACACCAGCAGCAAGTAAACTCACTTTGTGGGTTTACCGCCAAAACAAACGGCTCTTTTAGGAGCCACCAAATGTAGTAAAATTCATAACCAGTTCTATCGTTATTTTACCCATTACCGCCGCAATAAAACGGCTTATCGTCCCTCTGTGATGTCTGTAGATATTAGACAAGCGTGTTTAAATCGCAAACGTACAAACGCTTTCATACATCCAACGTAAAATTGCAGCAATGGATGAAACACGAGAGAAAAAGAATTGCTGGCAAATTTTCTCAACGCCACCCTTGTTCCCTTGCCTGAACACATGATTGATACGCTTTAAAGGGTGTCCGCCTAATACTACTGTGTTCGAGGAGTATCACAAATAAAATTTACTGTGTCTGATTCTTTTCTTGTTTTCTTTGATTTTGATATCTTGTCTGCGATTAAAAGGAAACATCCTTTTGGTTTTTGTGTCATTTTGATTTTAAACTTGTCGTTTGATTTCTCAAATAACACTTTTCATTTCCATAGTTTGTCGCGTTTGATTCCTCAATTGCATTATTGATTTCCAAAAATTTAACGCGTTTGATCATTTATCGCGTGTGACACTTTTGATTTCCAAAATTAGACGCGTTATGATTTCTCAAATAACACTTTTCATTTCCATAGTTTGTCGCGTTTGATTTCTCAAATGACACTTTTGATTTCCAAAATTTATCGCGTTTGATTTCTCAAATGACACTCTCCATCTCAAAAATCAATCAAACTCAATCGCTATAAATCTTGGAAATCAAGTGTCATTTGAGCATTCAAACGCGTCAAATTTTAGAAATCAAACGCGTCAAATTTTGGAAATCAAAATTGTTATTGGAGAAATCAAACGCGACAAATTTAAAATCAAAATGACACAATAAAAACCAAAAGGATTTTTCCTTTTAATCATAGACAAGATATCAAAATCATAGAAGACAGGAAAAGAATCAGACATAGTAAATTTTATTTGTGATACTCCTCGAATGCGCTATAATATAGGTTTCGATAGATAATGTCATATGAGGAGTCAAATGCCATTCAAATGAACAGTGGAAACGTTTAGAATACAAATAATTTGTGGGTGGCAATCTTTCGCATTTCCGGTGTCTGGCATGTTGGAGAGTTTGTCTAATTGTCTTGGGTCGTGGGTACAAGTCGTGGGTCGTGGGTGTGGGTAATGATTAAAAATTAATTTTTAATCACAATTAACAATGTTACTAAGTTTTGTTAAATACTAATAGTTTACAATATTACAAGTTTTTTATTTTTTTAACTACTCGATAACAAAACGAACATAACACGATGTATGAAAATTATACAACACTTCCCCTACTCTGTTACTCTACCAGAGATCGTCGACCGCCAGCGCAGGGGGTGGCGGTGGGTACAGGAGCAATTGAAAAGAAAAAAGAAATAACGTTGAACTAATTTTTGCCTTCAAATATAAAGTTAACATAGGAAAGCTGTCAAACTTTGTCTCCACCATAAACTGGTCAGAAACGCTTTCAAAGGGTCTTGCAAGAACGTCACTAAAAACGCGAACAACAATGAGAACGGATTGTCTCGGTACCGGGAAGTTTCCCCATATTATAAGTTATACGATGAGGCTTGCTCTCCCCTTTAAATATCCGAAAGAGTGAAGAAACGAGGCATACACTGTTGAGCAAAAACAAAAGAGAATACCTACGAAGGACATCGCGCTCCAGTCCAATAACTCGCTTATCTCAAGAAAAAACTAAATGGACTACATCAGCGCTTAGAGAATGATCTTGACTGATGCACAGCATAATTCTCCATACATGATGTAGCTTTTAGTTCAAGCTACAGTGTACAACTCAAATCTGACGATCTTACTATCCGTGAAAATTCGACATCGTGCAAACAACACCTAAGAGCTGGGCCCAGCGTCATACTGACATAGCAGGAAATAACCACATTCACGGACAAATAAACTCACATGCATGCATGTAGTTATTCAGATCCAGACATTACGGAGAAAATCAAAGAAACTAAAATCTTTGTGTAGCCGTATGAAACAGAGGTCAAAGAAAATAAAAAAACTTTGCAAATGCATCTGAGATCAAATCCTATCAGGGACGCCTACAGAAGCATAAATGATTACTCAGTTTGCATGTAACAAACCAGCTTCATGACCTCTTAATTAATGTAAGCGGAAAGCCTGTGTGGTGCGGCAAAAACAAGATTTACTTAGTCAACTGAAGTTTAGAATGGTACATGCACTGTGAAGTGCAAGTAACCTTCGCGCGAGAGAGGAAAAAGGGAAAAAAACTCCCGTTCAAGCTAACTCTCAAAGGGGTGTGGACAAAACCTGGGCCCAGGCCCATGGGCTAGCCCATGGGCCTAGGCCCAGGTTTTGTCCACACCCCTCTCAAGGTCACGTTTCACATTGTCGCGAGCTTATGAGTCGTGTTTGGCCTGTCAACACTTATTCTAAGTTAACTTGTGTGCGAGTGGTTCAAGCGTTTGACCAAAACAAATTTTCTCAAAATATTATCAAGATATTACACCAGTCCTGAAAATAGCTCCAATGGATTCCTGCCTTTACCCATCCCCACCCATTTTCATACATTGTGTTGTGTTCGTTTCGTTATGTTATTAGTTATCGAGTAGTTAAAAAAAATCAAAAACTTGTAATATTGTAATTAAATTATTAATATTTAAAAAAGTAGTAACATTGTTAATTATTAATTATGATTAAAAAATAGTTTTTAAACATTACCCACACCCACGACTTTTACCCACACCCACACCCACGACCCACGACTTGTACCCACGACCCACGACCCACGACCATTAGACAAACTCCATGTTGGATGGTGGAATTTCAGGTACTTTTTAGGTGTGCACGTCCGTATCATGCTATCTATTGCCCTCACAGTTTTAGTTTGTCATTAGCTTCTCATGTAAATTTAAATTCAAACTTTAGGAGCCGTTATAGAATTCCCTGTCAGTTTAGCTCTGGTCCTGAGGAAGGCTAATTTTGTTAGCCGAAATATTGGCCTCAAATAAATCAGCCCTTTGCAGTATTGCCAGCCTTGCATTCAGTTTTGTTTTAATTCCCACTTCAAGTGACTCTCAACATTATAGGTCCGGCAAGATAGAGCCAGTGGGTTTTATTTACGCGTTGAGTGGACCTATGTCGATTCAAGAGGTTTTACTATCTTACAACGCGAAGATCGCCACTTGCACATCTCCCAAAGTGCACCTTATTTGCCCCCGAAAATTTTGCATAAGCACTGTTTTCAATTTCTCTTGGGACAGCTGTAATACCCAAACGAAAAACAAAGGTTATGCAAAATTTGGGGGGACAAACAAGGTGTATTAAGGGAGATGTGCAAAGTAAACACGGTATGAGTAGCCTGCGCTGCAGACACTTATAAAAAACCTTCAGTTTATAGCGGACTATACCAATTGTTGGTTTTCACATGACGTCACTAAGATTCAAACTAAAAAACTATCGATCCTACCGAGATTTTACTTTCACGATGCATTAGAGCAGCTGAAAACTAATTTTCATACAAATTTTTGCTTCAAAAGGGTTCTTGGTTTTGTGATAGAGGAAGCTTGAATTTCTAAGTTTTTGCGTGACGCGGCATTTACATGACGGCCAAGAGAGCTGTCATGTAGGTTAAAAAAATGACTTATTTCAGGAGATTTTGCTATTTAAACAGTTCATGTATTAGAAAAAGTATTACTTTAATGTTTTCTGAGTTTCTCGAGGAATAAATTCACGCTTTTGTAGCAAAACTCGGTAACAGATGTTTCTGTTGGTTTCCGTCCGCCATGTTGGAGCTCATCCAGGTGAGCACCAGCATGGCGTCTCCATACAAATCTCTATAAATTATGGCAAAACATTTCTTCGGATATCTCGTATACGAAATATTCCTCTTACCTGAATCTTGGCGAGGGTCTTTGTATATGTACCTCCTTTCATTTCCCAGATTCTGGACTTTATCTATTAGACGGTTTTGATTTTTATTTTGATCTATTTTGAATGGCGTGACACTGAAAACCAGCAATACCATACGCGATACGTAGTTCGGCTGCACCGCAGGGTGGCTCGTCTTGCGGTTCGCGCGAAATGCCGCGTTCGCCTTGCTTGGCTCAAAATGCGCCTGATACGCAGGCAAGAGTGTAGGCTGCAGGAATAGAAGTTCGCATCCATTGCAAATCAAGGAGAAGAAAAAACAAAAGAATAAAGTCTTTCAAGTTAAAACTTGTTCTGCATTACTTTTTATTGCAAAAGGTTCATAAACAAAAGCATTTTTAAAACTATTTTGGCTCTTCCAGGCCACAGATAAGGCACAGTGAACATGTTTATTCCCCCCTGAAAGATATTATCCCTTTCAATAATTACAAAAACTCAAGGCTGTCTTGTGCTGGATAGGAATTATATCAGTACAGAGGACTAGATGTTTCCTAGTAGTAGATCACACACATGAAAACCACACAAGAAGCATCAACTAAACATCTTAATCATATATCTGTTTTACTTAAGCCTCTAAAATGTTGAGATGAAATCTGTTTTCTTGGTCACTGGTATACAGTAATTTTAGTTTGCTTCGTATTTCAGTGTGTTCATTGCATTGGATCTACTATAAAATGTAAAGTGTTCATCCCCTCAGGTACATTCAAGTATCCTCCAAACAAGTAAGAGGGGTGGTGGTCCAACCTGAAATTTTAGTGCTAAAAGAGAAAGAGCCCAAGACAGCAGCCAACATTTTGTGATGCCATGACAGGTTATCCGTGAAATGTCATCTGAGAAATGAGCACAGAAAATCCATACTGATGACACGACACTATCCAGATCAAGCCCCAGTTGTTCAAATGTTGGATAGCACTACCCACTGGATCCAGTGGATAAATATTGGAAAAACCAATAATTGTGCTATCCACTGGATAGAGATTTATCCAGTGGATAGAGTTGTTCACCTTTTGAACAACTGTTGACAGGGTAGTGAAACCTCAGCAGTATGGAATTTCTGTGCCGGATGTCATTTTGTGGAGAATCCAATGGTGGCATTGCGGAATGTTTGCTGTTTTTTTCAGGCTAACAAAGAGACAGGGATTTTGTTTTTCCGGTCTTGTTCTTTAGCTTAAATTGCAATATTATAAGATATATGGTAATTCCATCTGGTGGTGAGCATAACCTTGTATTTTAATTAAGAGAGTACCAGAATTAATCAGTATTCTTCAGGCATTTAGTGTATATGCCGACGTCCGATCTCACCTCTCTGGTTCCTCCGCAATTCAGCCTTTCGGCTGCAAGTGAGGAAATTTGGCACCGTTCTTCTTTCTTTCTTTTTTCTCTCTATAAAGTTTAGACCTCATTTGGCCCTCTCTTCCTGGTAAGGAAAACATTATTTTTTGATTGTACCCGATGTGATGAGTGTACTTAGAGAACAATAACTGATACAAAAAAGTTTAGCCGGAAAACTGCATTAAAGTTGAATTTGTCAAAGCCTCTACATTCTATTTACACAGTAAGGTTCCAAACTCAGCCAATATGTTTTGTTTTTGACTGCTGCAATAAACTATTTGACAACAAAACTCTGGAGACAGTCAGATAAAGTCACTTCACTGGGACATTGACACTGACAGATGCAAGGAGGTGTTTGTGAACTGTGTTTGGTAGATTTTAATCAATTTTTTTCAGTCACTGTTTCCATGTTTGTTGCCTTTGTAAGATTCACAGCAACATAAAAAACGTCAACCCTAAGAGTGCTTTGAACTGGGGAGTCGCATGTGTTGCAAAGACGCAGCAGGTTGGGATGTATATTACAGATATGTTTATTTATGGGCCCATAGTTTTTAGGTTTTGTTTTGAGCTGCCTCTTTTCTTGTTGCATCCTGTAGTAGTGAAGTATCAACTTCTTCCGCAGGCAGCTGAACATATCTTACAACTGATCCTCTGATAAAGCAATTCTTTACAGACAACTGTTGATAAAAGTCATGAACACTGTCAGGTTTGCAACAAGAATTCATGCATGACTAAACTAAGTTAAAAAAGGCAAGGGTAGCAAAAAATATCTGTTTAGTAATACTTCCAATAATTTTATTATGTACAGGGATGCAGGGATGCCGCTAAGATTTCAAGTTTCCGGGTAAATACAACAAGTAGGCAGGGAATAAAACAGCTAGGAATTTCTTTTGGTTCTATTTTTCTCTCTATTTTTCCTATGAAAGTAGCTGGGGGCCACATTCATAGTAGCTGGGGGGAATCCCCTGCCCCCGCCTCTTAATGACAGTGCTGCAGGGATGTAATACATATTATTTTTCAAATACCTTGTCTGCCCCACAGATGGAACTAAACTTCTGTTTAAGTACGTTGGCGAAACAGTGCCAAAATCCTTTTCTGGACCCCCACCTGCATACCAGGATTTGAGTAAATGCCATGATTTGCACGTTTAAAATGCCATTGTCAATTTACCAACAGGTTGAAGGAAAATTCAAAAGGCACTCAGCCTGGTAATTCACTGAGTCTGCTGGAGATTGCTGCTTTACAGACGTTACTAAACGGGGTTAGATTACTCTGCGATGCATCATTGGCACAAAATATCTTAGGCAGTTAGTAAAGAAAGAAAGCAGGCTGCAGGGGATTTGATAATTCTTGTGCTGCCAGTATACTGCATTTCTACAACCATGTTATATTATTTGTACTCATTGGAAGAATGCACCCTAATCTCGGCTTTCCTGTGGCTTCACAGGCAAACAAACGGAGGTAACAGCCATCTGCCATAACCCTTTCTCCTTTTTAGGGGGCACTTACAGACCATTAAATTATCGTTGCGTGACGTATCGTGTTACATTATAATTCGTTGTGTTGTATATGAAGTGTGATTTAATTTTACTATATATGAGCCTGCAAACCTTGTGGTTGCAGTTGGCCGCCATGTTTTGTGTAAGTAAGAGATTTGGTGATTAAAGCCTAAAATTCTCCAGGCAAACGTCTTCTTACATTTACAACAACTACCACGCCAGAAAACTGGTTACTACTCCTGCAAATTTCAGACAAACATGATGTATTAATAAAATCAATCATCACTTTGTTAATAGACCTTACCATGTGAGGGTATTTGTCTGGGTCTGTGAGACTTATGTCGGTGAGTTTGATGTTGAGAAACTGGACAAAAATAAAATAATAACAAGAAAGGTTTAACCCTTTAAGTCCCAATAGTGTCCAAGATCAATTTTCTCCTTACAATTATCCATACACTGTAAAGAGATAAGTTATGAGAATCAATAAAATGATCACCCAAGAGAAAATACTTTGATCTTTGAACAACTTAATTTTCTCAACTAATTCTTTAAGGAAATGTATGGAGATCAGTTTGGAGAATTTGTATGTGGATACTGGGGCTTAAAGGGTTAATTGATCAGCAGAGGTTTGGTAATGCATACGCATGAAGAAATCAAATATGCTAAAAACAAGCGACCTTTTGGAGTCATTATGTATGATACCATTATCAGTTCAAAATGATTAGAACAAACTGTGAGATTATGAAATAGTTTGGTGAAGATTCACACTATTATTCTGGAATGAGAGACAGGACTATAAACACCATCTCTTAATGTCCAAACAGACACAGAACAGACACTAATGGGTACTGTGTTACATGTATAATGAACAACAGTTTCAGTTTAACAAACAGCAGAACTTAGTTTCCGTAGTGTAACAAGGGGCACCTACTTGATCCACAGAGTCCAATGTTCCATGCACACTGAAAAAGAAAGTACAAAAAAAACCTTAAACAACTTTTTTCCAGCCTTAAGAATATATGACTACAGTCCTTCGGGTGGTTTGTAAAGAATCTGAAACATGGCATTTCCTAGAGCATGACCATTAGCTCTTGGATGTAGTTGTTCAAAAGGTATATAACACTATCCAGTGGATAAATCTCTATCGATTGGATAGTGTAATAAATGAAGACATGATCATCACAGTTAAATACACAACTTACACAAAGAGAAACCCTGAAAAAGTTGAGGCTTGCTGGGATTCAAATTTGTTTATTTCTTCATCCCACAGTTCAAATATAGGAAATTCAAATATTCTTCTTTCCGAGGTATATTACACAATACCAGTTAACTTGCTAGTTCAATAATATTGATTAGAGCACTGCACCAGTATTGCAGAGGTCAGAGTTAGAATCCCAGCAAGCCTGAATTTCTTAAGGCCAACTGCATAAGCAGTGTATTTAAGTGTGATGATCACTTCTGCATTTACTTCTTTATCCCACAATACAAATACATGAAATTCATACATTCATTCAGTTTTTTCATTCCTTTTAAAGGGACACAGTCAGCTATGTGATTGCGCTGACCTAGACACTACTTTTGTCAGTTTTGAAAAGAGTTTACCTCAACCCGAAATCAAATGAATGCGTCGGCTACATCTAGAAATCTGCTTCAATCCTTCCTAGTGTTTCATTTTATCCTCGATCTCTTACAGAAAACCTCTTTTTGAGCAAACTTTAACTCATCCTATGACATTATTTTATCATATTTGTTTAAAAACAGTATCCAAAGGAACATGAACAGAAGAGGTGAGAAACGCCTAGGCTCCGGGCGGGAGAAATCGCTTTCGTTTACCAAAATAACAAAAGAAATGAATCAATAACATTGGCGATGAAAAAAAATCAATGGAAAAGGTTACATAATTATGTTTTGAAAATCAAACTTTCTCGACCTTGAACCTTCAACAATGATTCATGCCGACTCCGTGTCATTCCTCACCTCTACTGATCTAATTATACTAAAACAATTAGTCGCCTCAGGCGACGTGAATATCGGCGAGTAGTCACCGAGACTTTGTCTCGGTGACTACTCGCCGATATTCACGTGGCCTTTGGCGACTAATTGTTAAATAAATCTTAGTTTTTGCATAATAATCATGTGCTGAGCTCCCTTCAATGTTTTTCTTAGAGCACAGCCTTGATAAAATTTTTGTGACCCTAATGCACCTGTCGTTGGCTTCCCCCTGGGGTAGGACCCCAGGAAAACAAGGAGATGGATTGGTTTCTCTGCCCTTGGGGAGGGGAAAATCAATGGAAAGGGGTGTAGGAATTCAGAACACAATCCACGGAGATGCAACGGGAATATATCCCTTTCCTCGCCCAATAAATATTGGGAACCCTAAAGGAGAATACAAGTTTTAGAGCCACCAACTTTCCACAGGTAGAAAAATAGAGATGTCCCTCATGAGAATTGGGAATAAATTAGCACATGCATGGCATGTTTGAGAATGGAGTCAGACAGAATGGTGACTATGCAGGGCTCGACTTTCAGAAAAAAATCTTGGGGCCACCTGGCCTCCAAGTTTTCATTTTTGGTCGCCAGGACAAGTATTCTAGTCGCCAAAAATTATCTTCAAGAAAAAATAGAATATAATACACTAAAGGTCTGAACACTGATACAAGGAGGAAGGCGGCACGAACAATGCTATCATATATCAAGTTATTTAAAGGCCCTCAGTTTACCGCGCTTGACTACTTTAATTTACACAGCGGAACAGTGGAATGGCTACGGAAAGTTTGATATCCATAATACAAGTGTGTTTGTGTTGAAAAAGCTAATTTAGTGTTTCATTAACGACCACTGAAGAATACTTTTGGTGAAAATTTTATAACTTTTAATACATGTCGGGTATGTGTCAATGATGCGTCGCGTTTTCAGTGCATGTGAAATAGTGAATTTCCTTTTCACATATCATGCCGTGAGAATTTTAAATATCACAAACTCTGGACTTTTATCAGGTTGTGATAAAATTCGATAGATCTGTTGTGCAGACGTTTTTAAATTCTGTACATTCTGTTGATATTTAAACGTCAGTAGTCAGTATTTGTGACCTTCTTTGGGAAAACGTACACTTACGATATTCCGTTGAACGGTTAGACCATTAGCTATCCGTTAGTCATCTGTTAGACAGATCAATGAAAATTCGTTAGCAACTCATCCGTATCCATTAGATCATTACCTGATCCATTAGAGGCATTAGTCAATTCGTTAGCATTTGATCTTGACCCGTTAGAACGTTTATAGTCGTATCCGTTAGCGATGGCCAATCCGTAGATCCTCTACCTGAAATACTCTGTTGAAGAAGAGACCGTCTTTTTGTTGGTCTGTAACACCATCGCTTTAGAAAAATTATTTTGCAAGAACTTGTTACTGATATTTTAAGGCTTCCTTTCCCACCGTTCTCGCCCGTTGTCTGTTCGCATTGATTAACATCGCTTACCCGTGGGCGGCTGTGAATGGTGAAGCGTAAATTCCCTCAAAGAGTTATTCAAGCTTCAGGAAATGAAATACACTTGCAGTTAAACAATTTTTGGAATTACAAAAAGGCTTATTTAGGCTATTAAAGAACAAAATCTGCAAACATTTGTTTTGCGTCCCATATTTGCATTGATGTTCGGGAATGAACATAGGTGAAACATGATCTAGTTCGTTACCTGGCACGTGATCGAAAGTCTCCTCCACAAAGAAGAAACAGATCGTCAATATTTTCGGGGAAAAGATGATTTGGCGAGAAGTCTGTTCGACAAACAGCGTGACCTCAATGGTACTTTATTGGAAGTCAATAAAATACAATTAATTATAATAATTTATCAGCAAAGCTCTCATTTGGGTCGTCACGATAGGCTCAAATGTTAGCAGAAATTTGCCTTAAAAAGTTTACTATTCTGACTCGTGCATGTAGTTTTCACTTTGCGTTTGCTAGCAAGTAAATAAAGTAGCCAAAAGGAGAATCGAACACGATTTCATCGGCTTCATACGCGAACACGAGATTATCAGAGTATTGAACTCGATAAGAAATTTTAAACCTAAATCAAAAAATCTTGGGGCCAGCCTGGCGACCAGGTGTGAAAAGTTAGTCGCCAGTGAATAAAATCTAGTTGCATTGGCGACCCCACAGGTCGCAACGTCGAGCCCTGCTATGGCTACAAAAAGACAATTGCTATCGCTTTTTTCTGCTTTCCATGTCAGCCATTATTCTCGTCCTTCGTGGAATCCAGTTATTTCTCATAACAAATTGCAGAAATGTTTGCAAGCAAACGTGTCCAGGCTAGTAAATTTTGGCATGAACTTTGCTTCAGTAGTCTGGACATCAGGATATCTAGGGGAAAGTGTCAACTCTGCTCTGCCCTTTTACAATCCCCTGGTTGGCCTGGGGTACTACCCAGGGGAAGCCGATGACATGTGCATAATGTCCACAAGAACCACAGCTTACCCAACCCCGCACATGCTTAAGTGTTTTTATGCATCATTGATTACATGCTGTACACTTGCTACCTAGTGTATCCTCTTAAACAACGCTCTCGAGAACTATATAGAGTTACGAGTTAACTCAAGTGCTACACATATGTGACCGGTTTTAAGTTTAAGTTTATCATTTAGCGAATTCGAAACTTTGTTGTACCTTACCTGAGGTCATTTTTCATTTCTACAATAACTTCTTTTCCAACCAGGGACTTGAAAAACGAGTAGAATAGCTAGAAAAGATGGTTACAAGCATAAGTTTGCATCGATATTGCAAGAGAACCACAAAATATGAACGAAAATACGTATGTTGGACGCTCACCATCTTGAAAAGCCAGAAAATCAAAATGGCGGCAAAAACCGCTGACCAATTACTCACCCAAGGGGTATTATGGGATACAATGTGAAAATAGGGGAAAATATGGGACACATACACGTAGTACTTACCTGCGCAAGTTAAAAAATTTCATTCCGTCTCTGAAGAGTTTTGCCAAAGTTTTGAACATTATATTTTGATTATGCAAGGACTAGAAGCTGTAAACAGTTTAGGACCTGCTCAGCACGGTTTTAGTCCTTATACCTTTAATGGAGGGTAAGTGAAAATGGAGTAACATGTTATATTTTTTTTGACATTGTTGTACATGAGTCAGCAAAAGATTCCAACATGTGCTGTGGTCTAGTCTTAAAGTCCCTTGTCTAGCCATCGCTGTATATTTGTTTTACCCTCACAAAGTTTTTCTAAAACATGCAAGGCTGTTCCATGGTCAGGTTTCTCGTCGATATTTCTTGGTGTGCCGGGGTAAATTGGTGGCCCTTACTAACTTCAAGCATGGTCCGAGTATACCCCTTTAGTTAATCTGTTGTTGGTAAAACCCGTTCTCAGGTTAAATTAGTATTAACCTCAGTGTTTCCTATGTTTCCTAGCGAAAATTCTGTTTTAACCTGAAAACAAATTTTAACCACAACAAATCCACCTAATTTTTCAAAACAGGGGGGATTGGTCAGAAGGTAACTTTTAGAAGGATTGAGGTGTCATACAGTTTATTTAGCAATTAATGAATGAGGCTGAGTAGGGTATGAAGAATTATGCAGATCGAGGAGGGTGTTGTCGGCTGAGGTGGATAACACCCTCCGAGATCTGCATAATTCTTAATATCCTACAAAAGCTGAATTAATTAATTGCTTTATTATTCATTCAAAAATAATTCCTAGTTTAAAACAAGCTAAAACATACATGTTTACCTTCGTCGATGTTAAGTTCACCTCGATAGTGCATGTCTAGAAGATAAAGGGCTGTTCAGGTCTGCAAATATACTCCAAATAGGAGGTGTTGTCCTTCGAGTTGTCTTCTTGCTCTGTTTTTAGACAAAAGTTCGTCGTGAAACGAGTAAAATGTTTGGCCAACTGTTAGGCCATTTTTCTTTTCACAACCAAAACAACTCAACTTCGCCACTAGGTCTTCTTTGTTAACAGTGCATTAACCTGCAACTGTGCTGCACTTTTGACATCATTGGTTGATTAGTCGCAAAATTTTTCCAAATTTGGGCAACAGTAGCTGGTTATGGTGAATTATGCATGTGCTTTTAGCCAATCAGAAACAGACAAATATTTTGAATGAATAATAATTAAATTTAATAAATTTTACTTTAATGTGTCATCCCAGAATATACAAAAGGTGGACATTTCTGAAGAGTAGGGTGTCCATGTGGAATAATTTTTCCAGAGGGTCATGCAAAGCTTGCAATAATTGAACATGTACTTATACAGTCACATATTATGTTTTTGTGGCAAGAAAAAAATAAACAAATAAAGGTCATGTTGATTTTAAGATGTTTTCATTTAATGGAACTAATGTTGTTTAATGATATAATGGCCATCCGCTGATGACCAAGTACAGCAAGTACGGTGGAAAAAATTCGAAGAGAGTATGTAAGTTTAAATTTTCAAGAAACACATCTTCTACGTCTCCAATCACCAAAATCGAGGCGTGATGAAGAGCTAGAAATCACATTGATTATAAAACAGAATTGTCTCCAAATCAACTTCTTTGCCTGAAAAGAGCACTGAAATTCATTTTTTGTGTAGTAAAATTCTGGAGCAGACTTTCTGTCAAGTGCTAGGTAACAAAATACTTCGCAAGAATCAAGTTTCAACAGCAAAACCAACGCCACCGTGAAGTGACATGTAAAAGATCAGAGTGTTTTTTTAAATTTTTCATTCTTTAACAAGTTCCTATCAGTCTTTTCCATGTTTTAAAGTTCTGTACATTTAGTTGCAGTTTCAGTGCAAATATCAGCTAACATGTGTTGAGGACTTACACTCTGTGCTTGAACTTTAGGGATGTTACAATAATTGTTCTTTGACTGGATGCTACTAATTAACAAAAGGACATCAAATCTGTTCAAAGGGATGTTTCTAGTTTACAAACAGATATTAAACTGCTCAACTGGTTTGTCAAATGCTTTGTAAAGTTTTTAAAACAAAAAAAAATGTTCAAGTGACAAATGAATAGTCATGGGAGATGTGCAACTTAGACAACATACGGCTAACGGTTATCACCTTGAAGTAGATTATTGCATTTGAGTCACTAAATGCTTCTCATCATCCAGAAGAGATTGTTTTGTAGATAAGAACCATCTTTGATTTTTTAGCCTAAAATCTAACCAAAGAGGTTTCAGACAGTGATGACGTAAGTTAATATTACAAAAATCAACTTTGAGACAGGAGGCCAGAGATTTCTTTTTAAACCTTAAGTGTCTGTAAGTTTGGTTTTAATTAATCTAGCAGTAGTCGTTGGCTGGGAAATACGGGTGAGCATGTGGGTTTACCTTGGAGATGTGATTGACAAGAAGCATTTTCATTTGTGTAGATGAATCAGAGAAAGCCCTTTAAGTTCTAGTGTCAACAAAAGGAATCACTGACAGTAAACAATACTCATATTTAATTCAGCGATTTTATTCACAGTTGCTTTGGTACAATTAGCCTGCGAATGGTGAGAAGGGAGGAGAGAGGGCTGTATTCACAGGCAAAGATACAGTGAAATAATGAAACATGCACAACACAAATTAAGTAATCATGACTATACAAAGTCTTATTACCGGTATTCAATCAAATATCCAGTCCGTGTTCAATGACCAAAGGCCATTGATATCCAGTAGAAAATAATGAAAAAGCTTTAGTTTACCAGTGGAGTTTAAAGCCTATTGAAGCTTTCAGGTGACAAGCAAGTATCATGTTTGGAAACTTATAAAAATATAAAAACCATGCACTGTAGTGAAACCTGAATAAACTTAATTTACATGGATTTCTATACTTTGCTAACACTCGTATCTTACCAAAATCTTGTCCCGCACTAAGCTGAGATCACTGAGGCTCTACTTTCATTTTCCTGGTTAAATAGATTTCCGCTTGCAAGGCAAATAAAAAGCCTCACATTTAGTACAGTATCAATACAGTACTTGTGTACCTGAATTATGTGTGGTTGCGGATCCAACAGTGATTATTTCATCACTTGCATGTGGATGCACATGATTACTGTGACAGCAGATGACCCTTAAACTAAACACCAGGGCCTTCACAGCCACATACCATGCATTATTCAGGGTGCAAAGAAAATCATTTTTACAGCTTGCCATTCAGGCAAGCTGAAGCTAGAATTTAGAAGCCCAAACGTCATTTCAACTATCTCCAAAAGCTTTTTGACGAGCAGAATTGATTTCAGTTCTTCTTCAATTTGAATTCCTGAAAACACATCACTTGTCTGTCAGGCAAGTTAAGAACAGAATTTACTAGCCCGAAAGCAAAATCCACTAGCCCCGGGCTATCAGACACTACTTTCTTTGCACGCTGGTATTAGTCGGTACAACACAAGCATCCTAAGAATGTGAACAGATTTTGGAAAAACCTCCCTATACAGTTAATGGAGTACCACTGACCAAGATTAATCTGTGGGCTCTTCTTGTCGCTGCAAATATCTACATATATTCTAATAAATGATTCAACTTACAAGCTATGTTGAAAGTGTTTTTGTTGAAAAGACATTTGTTTAATCACCTGTGCTATACAAGCATCGAAAATGTTGCCTTTTCCTATTTTCCTTTAGTGGCTTAAATATTATTTGTAGCATTTAGAAATTATTGACACTTTACCACTTACAAATCACTGTTCGCATCTTTAGACAAAACTTGTAATTTCCACTGATTATTAAGAAAATCTATCAGTGGTAATTACAAGTTTTGTTTAAAGATGCGAACAGTGAGTTTTAAGTGGTAAAGTGTCAATAATTTCTAAATGCTACAAATAATATTTAAGCCACTAAAGGAAAATCGGAAATTCCAAGGGGGTAAGTGGGGGAGGGGGTCTAATCTGTCACTAAGATTTCAAGTTGCTGGGTATCATAATATTACAGCCGAACCTCTCCTTATGGACACCTCTTTTCTTACAGACATTTTTGCATGTCCTGACAAAATTCTTTCAAATCCTTTTTTAAAAAAACCTCAATAACATGGATCCTGTCTAATTATGGACAACTGACACTAACTCAGAGAGCAAAGCCACATAAACTTAACCTCTCTATTATACACACTCTGGTGATCAGGTGATGGCAGTTTGTGAATAAATGCTTTCATCACTGATTTTCAACTGAAGTTTTGAAATTTACAGTCATGTGGAAGCTTTCATAAGGGGAAAAAGGTGTCTGTAACTAGAGCTGGCCATTTAAGAGAATGGTTTTGTATGCAGCCACTAGAGGTGTAAGGGTTAGATGGCTGATTACTGGAGCTTGCCCAGTTACAGATAAATATTGGGAATGCAAAATAACCGTTTGTTAGTGTTTGGCTACGCTGTTGTTCTAATGATGTTGTAATTAAGGCACAGGTGGGGAATTGAACAGCTAGAAGTTCTTTTGGTTCTATTTCCCTTTTCTTTCCTAGCTAGGAATCCTGCTCATAGTAGTCGAGGAAAATGCCTTTCCCTTGTCTCAAGGCAAATAAGTATTATTTGCCTCAGCTCTTGGCTTCGGAAAACAATTATTTATCTACTCGCGACTGGCAAATCACAGTATTTTGCTCAACCTCGTCCAATCATTGTTAATTATTATTGTTATTGTTATTATTATTATTATTATTATTATTTTCAGCAGTTTTACTGTACTGTGGGGATGCATGTATATTAATGTTACCACCTTCATTTCTTGGCAATAGGACTATTCTCGCAATTGCGGGGGAAGACTTCTCGGTCATTGCTGCTGATACGCGATTAAGCCAGGGATTTTCCATTCACACCAGAGACAGTCCGAAGACTTACAAACTGTGAGTAAAAACTTTTTTAGTTTATATAACTTGCATGCCAGGTTTAACTGAAAATAGTACAATAATGCTATTTATTTATGAGAATAGGTCAGTAAGTCTTTACATCCCACAGCTGTAACCTTAATATACCAGAACATAAATGAGTTAATTGTTAGTGATTTAGAGGTAGCACATTGACATTACGGTTCTTCATCTATCATTCCTGATCAAGGGGAGCAAAAAATCACAATACAAAAAAATCCATCGATAAGTCAACAATTCTGACCATTGTTTTTCTTGAACTTGAGTGAAAGGTTGATTGAATAATTTTTCTAAACACAGCTAAATCGTTGAGACCTAAAAAGCTTAGAACCTTTTTGTTTTCTACACCAAATTGTATTAATAATGTGTGCAAGGTTGATTTCGGCCTTTACTTGCAAAATTGTTAAGATACACTTACTCTTAGCCTGCTTTACCTGACTGTCAGTGTTGACAGATTTTCAGAAGAACTGATTGTAGTCAACCCTGAAGACTCCAAGAGAGTGTCCTTGTCACTGGTTTATTACAAAGAAATGTGTCAGAAAAGCTGGAACTTTTTTTTCATAGAGCTTGTACAGGATACAGGAAAAGCAAGTTTGCCATTGGTGTCTCTTAAAGCAGCGATTTTGTCACGTCTGCGTCCTGAAATATCCAGCCCATTCGTGTAATTTTTCTGGCACTTACTATGGCTGTTGTGTAACCATGCATAATTCTTTTAGCCTTTGTTGTGCTTTTAAATAGAAGGACTATATTTTAATTTCAGTTTACTCTAATACAGAGTCTTGGAGTTTGTCTTCAGTTTAACTGTCTGGTTATACAAAGGCCCAAGCATTTGCTTTTTCGGACTGTTTTTTTTTTTAACTGAGACTCATTGGTTCTGGACTGGGACTCCTGATTTTTCATATGATGAGTCCCAGGACTCGCCATAACTGTTTGTAAAAAAAATCACTGTTATCGGTCAACTTTGTTGATTAAAGCTTTAGCATTGGTGTCATAACTAGCCATCAATGAATAACCACAATGTTTGTGGTCATGGTAATGTTTATTGTAATAAGTTTGAAGATAAGGAAAATGAAATTTAGACCAAGAATAAAATTGAACAGCAGTCAGTGTGTTTGCTTATGAATCAAAAAGAGTAAAATTTGATATTAGATCAGGCATCACTTGGGATCTAATTCCAGGTATCCCTTTATTTTATCGTCTAATTTTGATAGCCCTTTATTATTTATATTTAGAACGAACTCCACTGTACTGGGATGTGCTGGTTTCCATGGTGATTGCCTCACTTTAACCAAACTCATAACAGCAAGACTTCAGGTACTCCTTGCAAACTCCTAGGATTCTATACTTATTGTAAGGTGTTGTAAAAGAAACTAACATTGATTTTTGACAAAACTAGGTACACAAGTGTAACAAGTCATGAAGTTGATAAAAATGTAATAAAAAGTGGGAGTACATGTAGCCCTGCTTGTTTTCATGGTACAATGCTGAGGAATACAGCTATTTAGGTGGCTTTGCCAATAACTGAGCTGCAAAAACTAGACAAATCGGTCCAATTTGTTCCATAATTCCTGTGAAATGGTTGCTTGTCCTCTTGAAATGCAATGGACTTAAAAAGTATTTTTTTGGTCCCTTATTAACAGGTCCATTCAAAATGACTGGCAAGCCAAACTTTTGCCAGAAAAATGGTCATCTTGGCCAGACATAATTTGTCCATAGACTGGCCCTTGTTTTGAGCCCTGTATTTAAATGATGTTTCTGGAGAAGCTCTTTTCATGGCGGCCATTTGATTTAATTGGCCAACTGTGGTTGATGTTATTAATTTGCTCTCAGTAACCCATTCCATTAGGGGCTCTAAAGTCTTTCAAGCGTGTGGTCACTTAACAGAGGTTTAATACGCAGTAAAAAGCCTACTGTTGGTGAAACTGAATTGTCAGCCCAGTACTGTTATTTGTGTTCTCACTTGTGATGGCATGTAACTGCCAAGTCTAGACTTTTGTGAATTGTTGAACAGTTTAATTTAATGGCATTTTTATGCATTCATTTCAGATGTATGAACATGAACATGGAAGCAAAATGAGGTAAGCTGGCAAGCATAAATTAAATAAGTAATAAAATAAATGATTACAGGGCTGCCATGGTCTATTCTGGATAGCACGCATTTGAAAGTGATGTTCCCTTTAAAGCCCTGTTCTTTCTTGCACCCATATTCAGCGTGCAAAGAAAATATTGTCCAATGGTCTGGGACTAGTTGATTTTGCTATCAGGCTAGTGAATTCTGTTTTTAAATTGCCTCAAGTGATGTTTGTAGAGGAATTCGAATAACAGAAGAACTGTGAAGTGAATTCTGCTCGTCAAAAAGCTTTTGGGGCAAGTTGAAATGACGTCTGGACTAGTAAATGCTAGCTTCAGCTTGCTGGAATGGCAAGCTGTAAAAAGGATTTTCTTTGCACCCTGCATATTTCTTTCATGTGTCTGCTACACAGGTTACCACTATCAGGGAAAAGTCATAGATACAAAAAAAGTTTTTTTCATGATCAGGAGACAGGTTTTTGTTAGAAGTATGATAAGGTTTTTATTCCTGATGGACACTTCTGAGTGTTACGTATATTCAAAAGATGAAGTTAAAGGATGTGACTAGGTGATATCTATCTAAACATGAGGTGGAATGTAGGGTGCATAACGTAGTCTACATGTATCCCTCTTTGTATTGTTATATTGAAGATCTTGCATTTTCCCACCTTATTTGCTTACTTTTGTTCTTTTATCTTCTGTATGGTAAAAACTTAAAGGACGTCAATTGTGTTTTATGGTATTGACTTTACTTACTCCTCCCTAGCTCTCCAGCTATTGCCCAGATGTTATCTACAGTTTTGTACTACCGTCGATTTTTCCCCTACTATACTTATAATATCCTGGCTGGAATAGACAATGAAGGTAAAGTTCTGCTGCAATACTCAAGTATGTATAGCTGATTCAATAAGGGTTTCTTTGGGCATTGGAAATTGGGCACTATGAAGTTACTGTTTGGTGGTAACTCAGGCATCACATTGCATTGTTCCTTATGCCCAAATGGCCAATTGCCAATTCCCAATGCCCAAAGCAACCTTATTGAATCAGCTATCTATTCATTTATCTAAATGAGACCCTTTGGCTTGTTTCTTATTGAAAAACACTCAACGGACTATTGTTTGATTTTGCTGTCATTAGGCAAGGGATGTGTGTACAGCTTTGATCCAGTGGGATCATATGAAAGAGAAACATACAGAGCTGGAGGCTCTGCATCAGCTCTTCTTCAGCCACTCCTTGATAATCAGGTATGCTACACTTTACACAGTGTGGTTTCGCACAGACATACGTGTTACTGACCAAGCGTGAGGTAAAGACGGCTGCCGGATATTGGCCAAGTTCTTTTTTGCGCATTAATTTGAAGTCATTAAAAACGCAGAGATTAAACAAGAGGCCAGTATCCAGCCATCTTGCTCAAACAAGCTTGGTCAATAAAGAATTTATTATATCATCAAAAAGAGAATGTTTCTTGCGGGACCAACGCGGGAAATCCCAAGCCCATCTTGGTCGCTGAGGTAGCCAATCAGAACACAGGATTTTACTGCTTTTTTCAGCGACATAGTTTCAGCAGTGATTTCAAATGCATGTAGAACAGCTCTTGCACTGGCTAATTTCAACCTAGGTTTTCATTATGCAGATCAAGATCCGTGTGGTTATTCTCTTACTGAAAGCCAATGGGTTCTTTTCTGTGGAGAGTTCATGTACCTGTCTTCTGATACCAGAGATTTTTTTCTTTCCGGTGTGGTTTTTAGAGGCAAAAGGAACCATCCCGAGAAAAGAAACATTGCTACCATGGTAATATACCTGGCTTCCCAAATGATCCCAGAAACGGAACTGGCAAGAGATGATGTTCACAAAAACCTAAGAAAGCCTTAACTTGAACAAGAAACAATCTCTTGAAGGATTCTGTAGCTGTATAGAAACAACACATCATACAAATTGCCTATAAATAAATTTATTGATTTGTAGTAGTGATCCTATAACCTGAAAGCAAGTCTGAAATTGCTTTGTTTTAGATTGGATTTAAGAACCAGCAAGGAGTAACGGAAGTTCCGTTAACAAAAGACAAAGCAGTGTTCCTGGTGAAAGATGTTTTCACTGCTGCTGCTGAGCGTGATATTTACACTGGTGACGCAGTTATCATTAGCGTTATCACAAAGGATGGGGTGACAGAAGAAGCCTTTCCTCTCAGAAGAGATTAAAATGTCTAGCAACTTCTTTACCTTTGTAAACAAACACCTTTCATTGATAAGTAATCGATTAAAAGAAATTAAAATGTGACTTCAGTATTGAGCATAAAGTATTTATAATTATCGAAAATACACCTATGGGGCCTGAGTGCTTATTGCCTATTTTCAAACCGAAGGGGTCTGAGAATGAGTCCATGTATTATGGGATAAGTAACTCGAGACCCAGATAATCAAGATTTATCGGGCCTATAATGAACAAGATGCGGGCATTTAAAAACTCCAGAAATTAGTAAGAAGAATGTAGACTTCTGTTTAAAGTGTCTTCCGGTCCTCTCCTGGCGACGCGCCCCTAGCGCCTCTCGAATCTCCCTTTTCCCCTGCGTGACGCCTGTCACGCCGGCCAGGGGTTTAGCCCACCACCCCAACAGGGTGCCCATCGTTTCCTTAGAGGAGGAACTGTTTTATATGTATACCTTTTTCTACTCCTGCTTCTTTTATTCTAAAATCAATAGAGTTTGGATATATGAGTACCCATCGTCAGTTGAAGGGTGTTAACGAACGCGCGAGCCGCGAGCTCGTGTCTCATTTTGCGTGCCGCTCACGTGACTTCTCGCGACTTCTCCTAATGGAGAGCTTGCTCGCAGGATAAAATAACATTAATAACTAATGGACACAAACTTGCACAAAAAAGTTTATTACACATAGTCTGCAAACCGTATAACCAACTACATAAATAGGTCTATTTACATCTTTAAGTCAACAAAACTTGGATGTAGCGTTCTGTGATTTTAGAATTTTTTTGGTTATTGTGTCAAAATCCTTAATTCTCTCTTGTTCCAGTTATGCAACTGAAATTTCATTTTCAACTTGAATCACAAGTTACAAGTTCATATTCATCATCAACTAATTGCAGTTTTTGTTTTCGCTGAGCCTTGTCTGTTACGGTCCCTTTCTCAATATTGCGATAGATTGTTTAGTTTTAAATGCATTGGCACAGTGCCTTGTGTGGAGTCCGCTGTTCTGTCCAAATGTCTTGATGACGAGAAGCAAAGTCTGTTCAGGGAGGTCTGGGAACTATCGTGGATATCCGCTCGCTGTTCGTAAGGGGCGTACCTTCGTCTGTAAGAAGAAAATGTGTATTTTATTTTTGCATCTCCGATTTGAATGGCGTTTAAAAAACTTTCTTTATATATTGCAATCTGTATTAACCAGATGATCCTACAGGAATATGATTTTAGTTTTAATTATTAGTTTCGAGGAATTGCCTCGGTAGACAGAGAGAATCAAGTGCTTTACTAAGGAGGCAGGCCAGGATAAATAAGTTGGCACGTTACATCAGTTTAAATAGCTATAATTTGTTGGAGTTAAATCTAGTTTTCTGTGCCTTTTTTAACACACCCTGGAAATACCTCCATTACATTGCAACGGTTAACTATCGTATGCTCGGTTATAATAATAATAAATAATATCTAATGTAAATCGCTTTGATGTTGTTTCAACATGAAAATTTCGACTTAGTTTTAACATTTGATTCTCATGAAACCGTCTTACACGTGCTAAGGGAGCCATTACCACATGCGAAAATGTTGTCCGATTAATACACAACAGTGCTCAGCTTGACGCTCAAACATGGTGCACGCTTCTACTACAATAGCGATATTTACCTCGGTAGGAGTCTCACTGCGAAGTATTCTACTTCAGATTAACGTTAATTAGTTGTTTTAGTGGCACGCGACACGAGGGTAAACAAACAGAAACAAAATATCCCTCAAGATTAAACGTGGTGTACTTTTCCTATTACTGAATTGGAAGAAAGTGTTAGCACATCGAAATAAAATAAAATACGTATCTCTGTGAAAAACGAACTCAATCCAACACCGGTGCAATGTTTGAAATAAAAAAGCAAGTCCACACTCTTCTGTGATGTAGCAATATTACGTCAACTGGCCTATGACTGGGCATGTTCAGTGTACAAGTAGCTACAGTAGCTCTTCTTTTTAAAGTTCATTATTTTTGGTATTAGTTTTAATTGCATGTTTTCATTAAAATCAAGGCGCGTGTTTCAAGTGGGTTCGATTCATCTTAGTACCCCATGCAGATAACATGAAAAACCAGCGACTTGATTGAAAAATTTCCTTTTTCAACGCTAATCGCAACAAAGACAACGCCTGACATTCGGGGCACGATGAGCTGATGTCTTTGTTGGTTTTGGGTAGGTTCTTTAAATTCTAAGAAATCATTCGAAATTTTGTCTTTATTCAGTCTGTATAAATTTACCCAAAGGTATTGGCGAACTCACAAAATCTGGTAACTCAGTAAGAATCTCTTCAAATGGCATTAAATAAAAAAATAAAAAATAAAAAACCAGTGGACAAATGCTATTGAACCCTTTGGTGACCTTAATCTTCGAGTTTTTTCTCCGGACTCCTGTAAGTTAATTTAAAGAAGTGAATATTCCGCCACATGTTTCCCCACTGAAAGGGTGGCATCAATTGGTCAGCAAATCTGGACAGGTCGAGAATTGAATGAAATAAAGCATTTTTGTATGTTGAAAAATCGAGAAAAATCTAAGCAAAAGAGGTTTCAAAAGGCTGGATTTTTTAAAAACAAACTTTATCAGTGTTTAAAACGTACCATTGGGTGACCCCATTGATTAAGTTAAAACTGATATATTGCAATTAAAACAAAAAGATAAATATGCGCTCCTGTTCCAAATTTAACGATCCTTGATATGTTACTATCATGCTAAACCGGCAAATTTTGAAACTGAAATAAAGTATTTAAGCTGGGCCGTGTAATTTAAGTAACTGAAAGCACATGAGATTCCTGTTATAGAAGTGATACATAGGTAGAATTTGTAAAATTTTGGCTAGCTCGAATCCAATGTGGTCCCCCTAAGCTAATCGTTTATTAAAAGACAAATTAAACGGAGAAAATGGAGTTAGTATTACCTCAAAAATAGTTTTTGAAAAGACCTTCAAACTGTTAATATTCTCAATCTGTTTTATATTCATTACATATTATACTGTTTTTACATGATGCCACCATAAATTTATCTATTCCTCTCTATTTGTTACTTAGTGCTTAAGTTCATTAATCCGCTCTAAAAAAGAGAAGTAGATTTCGTAAACATTCTGGAATCGGATACGTTATTCAATGAACTGTAAAGAGCTCACTCGTTCATTGCTTCCTTCAATAGTTTGGCACGCGACATGAGAGAAACCAATGAAAAGTTACTACGATACTCATTTCACTCTAAATTCAACTCCTTGTCAATTAGAAAACAGAATTAAATTTGCTCAAGACAATAACATCTCGAAACAGCCAATACTCTTTTCAGACCTACACATGACAGTAAAATGAATGTATATTTTTAAGTCCGAAAACCTGTTGTCTTGATAACTGAAAGTGGCGCAACAATGCTATTAGCCGATGTCAGGTATTGAGTTTCTTTACTTGTTTCGTGCTTTAATCTCTCATTTAAGAGCACATTTCTATTTTCTGAAAAGGAGAGCATTTTGATTTTAATCTCTTTTGTTCTTTTAAGGCAACTAAAACAGTAATGGCGTGTGCCCGGCACGCGACACGCGGTGACAACAAAAGAAATGTTTTGTTAAAACTTTCATCGTAATTGAGTAACTATAAACTGGAATGTCTAAATGGCACGAACTTTAAACTTAACATACATGTTAACAAGACCTGATCTTGTATATTTCTTAATATCGACATGCTTAAGAGAATAATTGAAAAATATCTCATTTATGTTGAGTATCTGATTGGTGCCATAAAAGGCTACAAGATTAATTATCTGATTATAAGATCGAAAAGATATTTATACCAATATTGAATGAGTTTTTTTTATTTTCTCATATGTGAATACATTTTGTGCAAAACACGCGCATGTTATTAAAAGAAAATGCTGTTAAAGCTTTAATAGTGGAAGAAAAGAAGTATGGCGCTAAATTTGATTTTCCAGAAAGATGTCTGCTGCTAACAAGGTCTAGAAACCTCTTAGAACACTTATACTAAGTGTATCTGACCACCAGTGTCATTCTTTCAATTTCCCTCCAGCTACGGTTGTATTCAAGAGTTCAGTTGCGCAAGAAGCCACAAAAATGTAAATCTCTATTATTTTAGAGTTATACGTTTCCACGCACGTTAGTTCTGGACAATCGTCCACGTGCTAGGAGTTGTAAAATTTCAATATGTTGAAAGCTGATTATGATGAAGGACGATGAATGTTCCCGAATACGGTCTTTTGTGAGTATGCTTTCACACTAGAACGATAACCATGTATTCTAAATACATTCTAAATACATATAGAATACACAAAAACATAGTTAACTAAGAAAACTAGATTTATATTTCTAAGAACTTAAGATATACTCATATCGACTGACATACAAAAAGAGTACCTAAGGGCATATTTTTGAGATGGAATAAAAGATCAAATTAGCCAATATGATCATCTCTATGAAAGAAACATAGATCGTTAATTAACTGGCTTTGTGTCTGAAGAGCCAAGACTGTTATTGACCTGAAGAACCCTTGAAATAAATACTAAGAGTCAGTTTTTGAAAGACCACGAATTATCAATTGGAAGCTCAAGAATGAAAACTATGTCACTTCCGCCAAGAAGTGTTTGTAAAATTTATCCAAGGTAAGATTAATATCAAACACGGTCAGTAAGACTGAAGAGTGTAATCTAAATAACGGAAACAGAAAACTCTTTGGACTCCCCCGAAAAATATCCATAAGTTATGTTGATATACATCTGCGTGAATGACAATTGAAAATTTGTCTGTGTTCGATTTTACTTCCAGTCCTCTGTATAAACTGTACAAAGTCCACATTGCTAACAGGCTTGGTCTTTGTACTCCACGCAGTGATTTAATAACTGAACTTTAATGATTCAAATGCAGCGCGTTCTACGCTCGAGCCTAAGTTGATAAATTCAGTCTTCCTGGGGTCGAATACAAAGTGACGATCCTGTTCATTAAAACGATAAAAAATGGAAGGAAAGAAATCAATCAAAAGATATCAGTTTAAAGATTGGGAAATGTGAGTTAAATTATGTGAAGATGTGGCGCAATACGAGCCATCTCGAGGCATATAATCGCCGTTTGAATAAACTGCTCTCCAGTTTTAGACCATAAATGCGATGGCCTCTGTCGATAGTTGCTCGTCATACAAAACTCAAGAAATTGAAAAACAACAACAACAACAACAAAAAACGACTCCGCAAACGCCACTCTTCATGCCTTGACCCTTAACTCAGCACATGATGATTTCAGAAACAGTGTTTGAATGTGGTCTTAAATCATGTTAAATGGGTCCGCCATTGAACATGTACATAATTAAGTCTGGGAGCAGGGCGATGATTGTAGCCTATACGGGTTCACATTTAACAAACTGGACTAGATTGCCATAATAGGCAGCCGTTTCAGATTATTTCCAAAAGAAACCGACCCTTATTTCCGTTCAACTTCTGCAACACTAGCTGCACACCACGTGGCTCTGGAAAAGTGGATTCTATCCACGGACTTGTAAATTGCAAATAAGATTTTTGAAGGGTATTTAGTTCAATCGGTATACTCTCCTTACTGGCTCTCCTTAAAAGCTTTTAACTTTCTTACCCTCAACAATGAAGTCTTAACTTTCATTATATGGTTTTTAACTATAAAACAACCTATGAGAGTAACGATGCTTGAACTTTTCTATCATTGTGTTTTATCGCTACTTCGTTATTGTTAGTGTAAAAGTCAATTATGCTTATTCAGAAAATTTTACTTTTACGGTTACATAAAAGTTATATATAGAAACTCGAACGAACTATGTGATGCTACAGATAAAATAAGACAGTTTTTTAAGAAAAATTGATTCCATATAATTTTAACGAAGGAAAAACATGTTTCACGCACACCCGGATTTTAAGCTAAACTACGAAGAGTACCCGCCTTTCTAAGGTTCCTCGCAGTAACTGATAGTACTATTACCACTGTCAAATGCATCTCATCGCAAGTGCGATGAGATGCTCATATCAACGTGATCAAGTCCTTTTAACTCTATTATATGTCACAGCTTTATGTGATTCTCTAAATAATATCTTTTCGTTGGCAATGTGTCTATTTCTCTTCTTCGAATCGACATGATTCAATAAACGTTGTTTAATTGATTTAAAAAAGTTTTAAACTTAGAAAAGCACGATCAAGTGCATGAGTGACAGAGGAATCAAAAGGATGAAAGTGGTTCCTTGAACCTATTTGTGTTTTCTTTAGGTTAATAATGAATCTTACATGATTTTCTTTTTTCATCTGTGAAGGCTTATCTGAATGCTAGATAAGTTAATTGTTGTCTAAATTGCAAGTAAACAGACTAAGCCCTTTGTGAAATGATTTTAGTGCTGTAGAGAAAAAAAAATAGCCTCAACAAGTAAAGTCTCTGAAAACCCCTTCTTTAGAACCGCGATTATTACAATCAGTCCAAAATTTAAACTGTTCTGGTTAGACTCAATAGTAACTCAGTTTTCAATGGATTAGAGTTAAGAATCGCTCCATACAAAAATTGTATTTCGCTTTATAAAACGGGCGCGACATGAAATCTGACGCATTTGGCTAATTTACCGGCGGTGTGTATTTTTTGTGTATTGTTTTAAAATACACTCATGTATCAAAACTTTGTCCAATAATTGTTATCGCTTGCGATTCACTTTTGAGATAAAAAGCTTTTTCTTGTTATCGTTTTTATCTCCCATGTAAATGTTGCTAGATAAAAGAAACCAAATTTTCCCCGTTTTGTCAGATTTTCGCGACTTTTTGCTGAGTGATACGATAATGATATGAATAACGAGAAAGTCACAAACCGATCGAATAATCAGCTGGTTGCGGATAATAGTTATTTATCTTTAAAAAAAATCATAAAAAATTTAATGTTTACGTACCTAGATCCTTTGTCTCGAAATCCTTTAGCAAAAGGATTATGGTCAATTTTCATCTGAATCAACTGAAAAAACAACAAACAAACAATCTTAAGTGTGTCAAATAAGGATCTTTCAGTTTTGTAGAAAACTGCATGTATCTTCAAGGAAAAAATTGAACCATTTCTAATTTGACATTTTTATACATTCAATAGATAACTATACTTTATTTCTCTACCAAAATACTTCGTCAAAAGTAGCCACCTATCGTTGTTATATCATGTTGATCTAAAATCATAAACTTAAGACTCTTTTCCGCGACCAGTTCTTATTCGAAAATAGATAATTATAATTGGTTGCTTTGTAACATCACTTCAAGTAAACGTAATAAAGCTTTTAACATTTAGGAAACTCTAAAATCGAAGAATATTAGTTGATTAAATTACTCTGAAAATAAAAGTGAATATTGAAAGTTTAGTGCTGGTCTTAAAAATGCAACACAGTTTTATAGAATTCATACCTCTTCGTTTTGATACGTTGTTACAGCAATGAAAGTTGTCTCGGGAAACACGTATGTTGAACAGGAAACCTTTGCGCCTTCTTCAGTTTCTTCTACAACGTGAATCCTTGGTTGGTATTTTCTGTTTGGACTAAGGTGAAGCTGTCAAAGGTAATTAAAATACACATTAAGATTAAAAGCGTTCAAGACGTTCATTATTTGGTTTCGAACCCTTTTTAAAATAGTTATTTTGATTGCAGTGATATGCGAACACCGCAGAGAAGTATATAAAATAAAGATGAAGCTTCCGTCTCGTACTAATTAAAAAAAACTGAATGGATATATAATATACAAGTTCTGGCATATAAAACATTGTCCTTTCAGTGTAAATTCACTAAAATAGTTTACTTCAAATTAGATTCTTTCCCTTCGTAGTTCGTTTTGGCGAGTCGCTTTCGCAAATTTGCATTGTTAGTTTCTTCGTGAACAAAGTTTATAATTTGAGGTTTTCCAGTTTAATATCACGTTTGCTTTCTTTTGATTTATTGTATATAACTTTTATAGCTTTTACCCTAATCGAATGCTTACGTTGGCTAAGCAATATCTTAACTCGTTCATAAAATTGTAAAAAATACGAACAACTCAAAATTAAACACGAGGTCGCGGAACGTATGAATGCCAGAGACAAAGAGAGCGATTTATGAATAAGTAATGAGCTCGGTCAATTGGAAAATTACAAAATTTGCCAATTCGCTTTCGCAAAAAAGTCTCTTAATACCCCCATGACATCTCCTGCGGCTTTATGCACGCCGAGAATTTATGCCACGGTAACTGAGAAACCTTTAATCGACTCGATATGTTGGTTTATGTAGATGAAAACAGCTGGAAATGTTAGAGTATTTTAGTGCGTTTAGTTTTTCTGACATTTCAGCTCTTCACAACACATGCGTACTGAAATTCGTTCCCGTCATTCTTTGTGTTTTTGTTTTTGATGAAAACGGGACGAAACGTTCATAAAAGCGCCATTTTTATCTTCAGTTACAGATACGAAAACCACGTGAATTTCAAAATAAGGTGGAAATATCAAAATACAAAAGATTCCGTTCGAGATTAATTAAAACTTGAACTTTCATAGGTACAGTATCGCTTTTCGGATGTAATTACGAAATTGCATTACCTCGCCATCTTTGAATGGACCAACTCTTCGGTTTGTGAGTCGAACCTTCTTAAAGTCGACGCCGTTTTTCATCCAGTACAGGCCTGTATGCGCCACCTCATCGGCTTGGTAGGACTGTATGTACGGCAACGCATGCATTTCGCTGGCCATGCCGTTCACTTGCCACATATTGTTGACAAAGGTGTAAGCGTAGCCGTCGACGGGAACGATGTCAACATGCACGGAGTAGTATCGTCTCGGGTCCATGCCAAGGAAGGACAGAGCAAGAGTTGGGAACATTCTCCTGCAAGAAATCAATCATTTTAGCATCAGATAAGCTAAAGTAAATAGATAAGGTGTCAGGTACCCCGGCTGGGATTGCTGCTTAATAATCATTTAAACTGTACTCACCGCAATAGCTACATCAGTAGCAGGTGAAAGTTCTCTACACATGCGCTTTCGTGATGAACGTTTTCTGTCATTGTCTGTACACTATGAGCTGTTAGAAGCTGTTCAAATGTGAGTGGACTTAAGAAGCTGTTGAGACCCTCCTTAGAAGGGGTAAGCACCCCAGTCCTTTGGTTATGTGCGACTCGCAGTAAGGCTTAAACGATTCCGGGTTTAAATCACAGAGAATGTAGACTCAGAGACTTGAACTGAAAATAATCTACCGGGCACATGCTAGTTGCCTAATGTCATCTGTTTCAAATGATCTCTCCTCTCATTAGGGGAAGGAAAAAACATCGTTCATTACTTTGAGAGTCACAAACAATGAGACACACCCATAAAAAGCGGGGCACGTGCTAAACACAATCTGCGCTAAATCCTTAAGTGGTTGTTTACTTTACTAGCTCCATATGCCTATCTGCCTTTGTGGGTTTGTTGCTATCTGCGCCTTTTCTCCTCCTTCGCTGCGACGAATTATATAGCAGAGTGAGGATATGGACAGCCGAGCTTTTCATCAAATTTAATATACACTGGCTTTTCAAAACGAAGAAGCTGAAAGAAACATCCCTGCTCTGTGTTGCTGGCCATGGTTTTATGGCTGTTAACGGTACTAGAAAATATCCAGCTCTGAATTAGCCAACAAGAAAAACATGTCATTCTCATTTATAAATAGAGTTTTATCTGCCAATAAAACTTTCGCCAGCGAAGAGAATCCACCACATCTTTTTAAGCTCCTTCTAAATCCCTTACAAGCACCAACAAATACCCCGGGCTAAATAAGGGCTCTTTTCCTACAATCTAATAACCAGGCATAGAGCTCTATACTTGAAATCTTTCCATCCCTCGGGGCATTATGTTTGTTGTATCGGTCTTGGGGATTATCTAAAACTTTTGTGTAAACGTGATTGATCAAGGAGGACACACAATTAAATTACTTTTAGGACATTTTCAGTGCTTGGAAAGATAAGCGATCAAAAACCTCTTTGTGCCCACATGTGAATAATACTTATCTTCATTATATCTGGGATTTTTTTGCATATTAAAAGTCACTAGCCTGAATTTTAATAACACTACACCTGGAAGTGATAATAGCTATCTTGATCTCTAAAAAACTTCCTTTGCAGGCATTAGAGATCACCCTTAGGTCTTCAACTCAGCCAGTTTAAAAACACTAAGCTCGATTAAGAAAGTTTAAAGTGGATTAATGATATAGTATTTTGTGTTGCTCTACTAAAAGCCTTATCTGACACTAAACACAAAACATAGTTTGAAAGAATATTGTTAATAAACGCTTCTTTGGTTTTTGAAAACAGAATCATTTAGTACTGATAAAGTGCAAATGTTATTTAAGCATTGACGCACTAAATTCACACTCATGGATTCCTTCAATTGCATAGTTATAGACATATTTTACCTTGCATGAGTTAAAGAGTTTTCCACGCACTCAGTAGTTGAGAATTACTTAATTGCGCTCAATAAACGTACTATTTGCTGGTCTAAATTTCATCCCCACGCCTAAACACAATTGAATCGTGATGAACAAATTGACTTGTATTAAAGGCACATGCGGAGAAAGCAAATCAACAGTTTAAAGGAAAGCAAAAAGAGATTTGCTTTGTTTGTTACACATGGGAGTATCATAGAACAGAACATCAAAAACTTCAGTGGCACGCGACCCCATTCTTCACTTTCAGAAACGCGGATGAATACGAAAAATATCTTTTAACATGACGTCACGAAATGGTAAAAATGCGGAGCTCAAAAGAGAAATGACAGATAATAACTTAGGAGCTAAACAGATATATTATTCTTCATACTTCTGGCGAGGGATTAGCCGGGTCGGATGTTTTGTGCAATTATCGAAACACGAATTAAGAAAACCGAGCTGCCCGCAGCGAAAATAATCGTTGCCTGAATTAAATGCGAAAAGAATTATTCCTCTAGTGACTTAGTTTTAGTTGTGTTTCAAAGACGACAATTGTGACAGCTCTGGATTTGAATGGAACAAAGATCGTTTCTTTATATTGTGGGGAGTTGTTTCTTAGCATTGGAGTTCTGGTAAAGTTTGTTAACTCAAGGTAGCAAGTTGTTTCACGCGAGCGGTCAGGAAATTTACACCAAAACCACCGATGTTTAAGTCCGCTCGCAATCTTTCTGTTTTTGCTTTTCAAAAGCAAAGTAAGTTGAACTGACAAGAAAGGATGCTACAGGCTGTTTTAAAACAAATCTTAACACGCAGCCATTTTCAAAGGTGTGAAATTTTGTAAAATGTGGCGGAATTCCTTAGTTATTTAATAACTTTTCATTTCCAATAATTTGGGTAATTTTCACGGTTGTCTCAAGCAATATGTAATAAAGAATCTTGTTTTCATGTCAAGTGGTACATGAACATTCGAATTAACTTTTTGAAAAGTCATATTTAAAACTTTTTGCCTTTACGCTGTAGCGAAACACGGATCTGTTACTACATAAAGCAAGTTTACAGCAAATTAAATGATAAATTTTCTCACCTTCCAGTGCGAGTGATGACCATTTCGGTGCCGCAGGCGTAAAATTTCCACCAAAGATCACTTTGCTGCATTGCAACTTGTACTTCGCGTTGGACATCTAAAATTCTCATTTGAGGCGATAAAAGTGAAGTTGGGTCTTTCAAAGTGTCTATAGTTCTAACCAGATCGCAACAGGCTGCTAACTGATGCAGGGGATCGCTGTTTGAACCATTTTTTTCCATTTCTCGTTTAACATTGCCGTCAGCGTATTTGTCGCCTCTCGGGTATTCTCCGTTTAAAATGCTATGGATGGAATAGCTCTCGCATCCTTCCTTTGTGGGAGTACAGCTCATCGCCTTGTGTGTAGACAAGTCATTTTTGTGTCCGGTCCAGCAATTCTCTCTTTCTGTGTAAACTGTCAAGGGCGGATTCATCTCTCTTGTTTTACTAGCGTTGGAATTTCCCTGAAGACCCTTTGTCAGTAGGCTGGCGATAGAGAAAGCTGCAGCTTTTGGTGAGAGATTTTCACTGTCTTCTGTTCGTTGACTCATGGTTTTGTTCCCGTCGAGACTTGGTCACTTTCGTCAGAAGACAACTCCAGAAGTCAGTAGCACGGTTGGTTTATAACAAGTATCACCTCTACACCGCGTTTGGTCTAACAGCGCCACACAATGAATACTAGATCGCTCTTGCGCGACGTGCAAATTGATTGGCTAGTCGCATAAACAATCCCCCTAATTGACCCTCGAGACACCAAGTTTATACAAAACTGCTTTGAAGTGCAAAAGGTGTCTTGCGAACAATTCACTGTTGGGCGTTAATTGCTCACGAAGTCTGTATTCAAGAGCTTGTGATTGGGCGGTCCTGCTTAGCGCAAGGCAGTCTAGGAAAGAAATTTCGCCTGCGGTTCGGGCAGGTGTAAAACGTTGAGGTTTTTGGTTTTGTATCTTATCGGTTAGGATTAATACCGGCCAATTAAAACTTTCTGAAGACTGGCTTATGACGCAGCTGATAGCATTCAGATAAAGCGCGCGCAACAAAGGTCCACGGTGACCACAAACATTCAAAAGTTAGGGAAGCAGCCTAATTGATTTGCGCAAATATGTGTGTTAAGGGTGATTTCACCGCTGCGTGCTCTGTGTCAAGAGAAGCAAATGAAAATTATAACAACGCAACCTGGAACAAGCACTGCGCGCAGATGAAAACGGCAATAGCAATACTAAGAGCTTTGATTGTTTTAGCAGAGATGTAACACCTGTTCTCAAGAAATAATTCTCTTATGAGCGTAGGAATGAAATTAAAGTTGACTTTGACATTCTGACGATGGTCAGCCAATAATCACTCTGGTTATTTGGTGCGGATAATTTTCTCACTCGTTTTTTATGTTATGAAACAAAGCTTAGTCACACTCAATCATACATTATACAGTTACCAAATCGCTGATCTAATCAGTCTTATTATTTTAATCTTGCTTATTTACTCTTTCAGAATGTCATTCTTTATGTTTTTAACTCTTGTTAGAGTGTTTCGCACAAGCTGTCACGATATCTACATGTTATATTGACTAAAATGGCAGATATCTTGTTCAGGGATTGTCTACAGTCACACTGCTAGCTTCATTTACGGACACGCGATCGGAAAATCAAAACAGTTTTAAGCATTTTATTTTTCTCAGGTATTATTAGTTTATTAATACACGCCAAGTCATTGACCGCGACAAGGAAATAAAAACAATAGGTGCGAAAGTTGGGAAAGGCCCTTTGGGACTCAAGCAGTCTATTTCTGCAAACTTGTGAAAAGATCCTTTCAGACAAAGCTCCATTAAAATGATTTCTTAGATGCAAAAGATCACTTGTGCCACTTCTTTGCCAGCGTTTAAGCGTGAAAACCGCGATTTCGGTAAGGAGTAACTCGCTCGAGTCCACAATACAGCTTAAGAGGCACAGTGTTTTAAGAACTATAAGGAACTGATATAGCATATTATAGAGTGTTTTCACATGACGTCACGGCGGCCATATTGGTGTCCCAAAACAATGAAACGACGGCCATGTTGGTGTCCCTAACTAGTCCTGCGGGAGTTGAACTCTTTTCTTATGCAAACGCTTTCTTTTGTTCCGATAAATTTGCATAGATGCTGGCCACGTGAGTGAAAACACTCTATAGACGCAAATACTTTTGCAGTTCCGAAAAAAGGACTTGATGGGTAAAAATTGCGTCTCCTCAACAGGTGCCATCGTTAATCACTCCGTTTTTTTCATTGGAATAGGGGAATATAGAGAGATCAGTCAGATAATTTTCAAAGGGATTATAGTAGATATCCGACCAACTTTGGTGGTAGTTGCAGGATACGCGATGCATGAAACTTGCCCGCGTTCTGTGCACCGTCAGGATGGGTCTGATACATACTCGAAAGTCATCTTCAGAACAGCTATGTTGCCAAAATTAATTATTTGAAAGCGTTTTCCTACATAGCTTTGCGGTTATATTCCTAAAACGACAAATACACGCCAAGTTTTGAAAGTGCTATAAGGCTTCGGGGTACAAACTAAGCATGCGTAATGGTAACAACGGGTGAGATGACCCGTTTACTCACCAAACCTGAATACCGTTAGTCAATGTTGCAGAGCAGTTTGGATAACATAATATTCAATTATCAGTTTCCGGAATCTTAGTGGGTGCGTTAAGACTTGAACAGTCTCATTTCAGTCCTTCCAAGGTAAAATACCACAGTGGTCACACGAGCCGAGTAGGATGATTTCGCGGTGTAGGTTTTTGAAATCTGCTTGGTTTGAGCGGACGGAATGATCAGTCCACGCCTTTTAAAAGTGGAGAACCAGGGCAGCCTGTGAGCATACTCTCCATTTTGGAGGTAAATCGCAAGGAGACGGCGAGGAAATTGAAAAATGAAATGGGGGTGGAGGCTGGATTACCCACTGATTGTAATAATCGAAATTTAGCAAAAGTATGCCTAAAATTTTATGCTTATTCGATTTAAAGTTAAAAGGAGGTGCATTTTACTGTTCCCATATAAACCCTTTTTATGTTACGTACGCCGGACGTACGCCGGCAATTTACGGGTAGTATTCCTGTGCGGTAGAATGGGCTGCCTGTACTCTTATCCTATCTTGACAGCGAAGGGTCTGGGACTTAGACTGGAAACAAAATGGCGGTCTCCAGCGTTCGGAGTCGTCGTGCTCTGAAATTTCTGTTTAATTCCTGGAGAAAATTGGAGGGAAGGCGTTTTGTTTCAGCAGGTAATGTTTAATAACCTGAACGTACTTGGATCTCTCCATAGCCCAGAAAATGCTGGTTTTCCTAATTTTTTTTAAGGTCGTAGTCAATTACTAAGCGTAGCTCATTCCGATTTGAACGGCTGCTTCTTAAATCTTTTAATAGCCCCAAAAAGTGATAAAACCAACAAGAGAATACGAAAAATTGGTATAATACCTCTTCTTCTGTTGTTTGCAATCCTAGGCCTCTTATTTCCATAATTAAACTTTGTCTTTTGAGTATAACGTATCTTGGGATTAGTTCACTAGCGGTGTATGGCATTTGCAGACTGCAGACTGCAGACCGCAGACCGCAGACCGCAGACTGCAGACTGCAGACTGCATGAGGCAGCAAGACTGTAAATTGAATGAAACCAAAAATATCGTAATCAAGGTGGCATCATCATCAACATTACCATGTTCCGAGAATTACATGTAAGGCCTAGAAGCGAAGTTTTTTCACGCAAATTACACCGACCTGATTCCTGAAGGAGTTGTTGGCTGTTCGTCTCGTATTGAATTAGAGCAGAATAATGTCTGCCGATGTCACAAACTCGTTCATGAATCCATAGCAACAGGCTAGGAATTTAACCTGCACCACAGACGAAACTAAACTCTGGTTATATAAGTCTGTCTGTGAAACAGTGCCGGAATCCTTATTCTACGGGGGCCCCAACTGTGTACTAGGATTTGAGCATGAGCAATGATTGCTGGCCTGTTAAAAAAGCCTTTGTTGATTTGCCTATTTAGAAATTCAAAATGCACTTCCGGTAATTTGTCGAGTCCAGGTAGGATCTGTTCGGTTTAGATTGTCTGGCATATCCTTAAATATATGTCATTTAAAAGGTGTTAAATGTCCGTGATCTATCCTAGTTGTTTTTGTAGACGTAACTGTAGTGAGCACGAAGTGCTCGCAATCTAAACACTTTTTTTACAGAAGACTACTATTTAGACAGGCATTAATGGGCGTTGCTACTTGTCATTATCAATTCACAATAATCAAAGAAGAATAAAGAATCAACGCAATTAGTGATATGCTGGGTGAGTCAATAAAGAGTTGCGTCGGTGAAGAATAGCCAACAGCATCTTGGAAATGAGGCCGATGTAACTTTGTGCAAAAACATCAACCTTGTTCCTAGGCTACTTTCTCACTTTCACATGATTTTATTTTTTGATGGTGTCACCTTTATTAGGAAGATTTTTGGTGTCTTTTAATTTACAATCTGCAATCTGTGGTCTACAGTCTGCGGTCTGCGGTCTGCAGTCTGCAGTCTGCAGTCTGCAAATGTCATACACCGGTCTACAAGAAACATACCTACCAAACCCTGGAGTACAAAAATCTGGAGACATCTAGAAATCTTTGCATTGTATGAATGTCATTTTTGACAATGTCTGGATACTCTCTGAAAATCACCTGAAGGCCTTCCGAATGTTCGCGACATTGATTACCACATGCGAAAACTGTGCCAACTTTCTACCATGTTTTGTGCAATTTGATTGGTTGATTTCTGAGCATTTATTAAGATACTTGTTAAATATATATCAATTTGATTGCTCTGTTTTGAGTTTTCTGACCAAGAACAGCTCAAATAAGAGCACTAAATCCACTTCTTGTTTTTTTTTCCTTTTTAACACCTCAAAAATAACGAAATTGATGAATAAAAATTCGAAAAAGGCCATGGTGGGTATTTCCTGGGAGATTTGGTGCTTTAACCAGGAGACTGGGAGATTTGATGAAAAGTTTGGAGACTCCTGGGAAAACGGGAAGAGTTGGCGAAAATAAACTGCATGCTCATCACAAGACTCATTTGCATACAAAGAAAGTTTACAACACCTGACCAGTTTATAGCCTCACCATTGAAGTTTTCACTGAAGTATTCACTTGTCCCAAAGTAATCAATGCTTTCAGGCAATAGAATAAGTGGACCATTCCGTTCTGGAAAACTTGACATCTTTTGCATCGATCATTCTAAGCTTTCTTCACAGAGAAAGCATGGCGCTGTGAGGCATTGTGATTCTTATCCCCAGTTTCCACGGTCTCTGTTAGGAACGCGTGGGACCATGATCTCCCTTTTGGGTTGCACACATGAAAAAAAAAGAAAAGAAATGACTGGATTTTGAAAGTCTTACAGCTAAAGCAAGTGAGACTAATTAAAAACAAACAAACAAACAACTGAAAAAGGGGGAAAAAAGTTCCTCGGTGGGAGTCAAACCCTGGACCACCTACTTGCGAAGTTATTGCCTAGACTACTGTGCCACATCACCAAATGTTAAATGGCATTGTTAAATTATTATCTTTAAACCTTTTTCCTGTGAAATTCTGCCTGTAGACACTGTTTGAAACTGATGGAGCTGTATTTATGTATCATGCACAGTTGATGACGTCACTGCAACTACCAACTGGAAGTCAAGATGTATAAATATATATAAAGCCGACTTGTGTTTCTGTCTCACTTTGTGATCCACACACATTCAATGCATGATGCGAATTTCGACAAAACTATTAACTTGCCTAATGAGGAATTATTGCTTCCTCTTTGCACTATTGTTCATTATGTCATGAAATATCTGCATAATAGGCTGTTAAATTATTGTATAGGTGATGAGAATAAAGAAGTTATTTTAAAAGATGAAATGACAGTTTTGACTGTTAGGCAAATATTTGTTGTCCTTAATGGTGTTTAAGAAAAAAAAAAACAGATTAGAGAATATGCTGTTTTGATAATTGTGAACTTTAAACATTTTAACCTAGGTAGAAATGGCTGCTGTAGTTAGTTTACAGGTGTCGGTGGGAAGTCCAAGGTGGTACCACCAAGAAGCAAATAGGCTCTTTGCAGGTAGCCATTCACGTGGTACAAAACCGCCGTGCTGGTGAGCAAAAGTCGCACTGGGACAAGACAAACAAAAGACATACATAATTTTAAACTGTAATTTTCTTTGTTTGTCTTGTCCCAGTGCGACTTTTGCTCACCAGCACGGCAGTTTTGTACCACGTGAATGGCTACCTGCAAAGAGCCTATTCAGGTAGTGGTTGGAGCAGGACTCAAACTTGAGACCTCCAGTTTTTGAATCCAAATCAATGTTCTGACCACTCGGCCATATATTGCTTCCTTCTATCTACATGGACCTGCTATCTCTGATTATTACTGATATTTTAACATTCTCTTTTCTCTTCCTCTAGGATTTGAACTTGATGATATGATCAATGATAGTATCCATTCTTCAAAAGAGGATGATGAACCCTACAGTTTTCAGCTCTACGAGTCCCATATTCCTACATCTGCAATGCAGAAGCTGTTGCTAACAGCAGGATCCTCACTTATGGCATTGTATAATCCTACTAGGGCTGGTGAGGGCTCCTTATAGAGTGTTGATAAACTTATCTTGTGTCTATCTTTTTACGTCACCAGTGTTAAAATTATTTTATGTTATTGTATATAAGAAGGCTTGTTTTGTCTGATTACTTGTCTTTACTAAGAAGTGGGTAGAATAAACAAGGTGCCATCAATGTCATACGTGAGTGATGTTTGTAATTTTCCCAGTAAATCTCACTAACTTATGCAGTTGTAGAGAAAGAAACCCGAAATAATTTTCAGAAATTCAAAATACAGTCAAATATCAGTTAACTGGACCTTGATTCCCTCAACTTCTTGGTCATCTGGATTTTTTCTCTGTTGCCAAATGTTTTCATGAATCTTAACACTCAATTGCAAGAGTGACCAATGTCAAATTTGATTTTAAATTGTCCTCAAATGTTAACAACTGGCTTGCTTAAAAGTGGAAGGGCAGTGGATATATGTGTCTCCTGGAGCCATGTATAAATCAAAGTGTTCCAGTTTGCTGTAGTGGTCATGCTTAATTTATTTTTGTGAACAGACATGGTGGCCACTCTTGGAGAGACCACAGGGCTGTTAGCACTAAAGAAAATGCACCACCGAATGGCTCAAGATCCTGTGGGACAACAGATTTTAGAGTGGGTATTATTTTAATCTACCATTGGACAGTTTGACTCATTCACTTGTTCACGTCTTAACTGCTAGTAACCACATCCTTTGTGGCAGATCCACATCCCTTGATGATATCAGTTTTAATGGTCATAGACAATTTTGACATCTAACTTATGCAGGAGGGAGAAGTCTTTTAAACTATACCCAAATGAACATGAAATAGTCAAACAGGCTAGACCAATATGCAAGAAACCATGCAAAGTTGACCCAGAAATTCCAATGAAAATCTTGCTCCACTACCTACTTGCACTTTATTAATCTAATCCTACTACATCCTAAAAGTTTTGCCAAAAACTTTTCCCACCAAAATGAAGCTTAGGAAATACCCAGCAAAGAAAATGCAAACAAAAGAAAAAAAACAAACAAACAAACAAGGAAAAACAATAAAATAACTAAACTGGGAAGAAAAAAGGTTGAATGGGCTGCAGTGTCACTTTTAAACACAAAAACTATCTCGAGAAATTTGCTTTTTGTGCACCCCTGAACTTAGGAAAGTGATATATTCCATTTTTAAAAAAATGACAAAATTTTCCTTTCAAGAGGCATGGATTCCAATAATCAACAGCCACTTGGTACCTTGACTTCAGGGGGGAAAAACTTTCTGCAGAAGCTTCTGCGCATCCCTTATCGCAGGCTCAAGGCGGGCTTTTCTGTGACTGTGTTCGACTGTTTGTTTGTTTGTCACTGACAGAGTCACTGACTAAAATGAAATGCACAAGGTGTGAACATTTGCTTCTCGAAAGCCTTTATACTTTTGTGTGGTTTTTGTTTTTTGTCACTTGAAAATTACTTTGGACACGGAACAACCAATGTTAAAGGAAAAATGGATCATCCTGTCAGTCTGAGGTCAGGAATAAAATTTCTTGAACATTTCCAAAGAGGCGAGTATTTTGATTGTGCATTCGATTTATTTGTGAGTTGTTTTCACTGTCTTTCGCCGGGCTGAATTAAAACCCGCTTGTATTCTGCTGTTAGTAAATACTTTTTCACATGCCCAGATTTATTCCCTTTGCAGAAACAGCTTTATCCATCTCTTCAGTCAAAGAACCATTTGTGCGCTGTAAAACTTTCTCAGAGATAGAAGGCCAGTAGGAGCTAGTAGGCTTACTCGAGAAGAAAAGACTACTTCGATCATTTTTCTGTTGCTCAAGTAATAGCAGTCAGAGTTTTCTTCACTTTTAATTACACAGTTTTGTTTTCCAGTGCACTGTGAAAGTTTCTGTTCTTTATTAGAAATAACTTTCTGTAGCAATTTTCCTTTTCATTCGCTGCGAAGTTGAGAACGTGACAACTGCCGGCAGTTAATTACATTAAAACAATTGATTCTGCCCGTAAACTGCTGGATTTCTATGAGGCGAGCAAAAGAAAATACCCTTGTGTGCAGTTTTCTGTATTTTCTAATGATTGGCTGAGTTTAATTTGCTTGAATGAAGACCCTCACATGGACCAGCTATTCACTGAGTTATGAAAAATAGCTACATGGTGAATCATGGTTTAGCTGCGAAGCTCACTGAAACTGATCTTTTGCTTTTAAGATCTTTAGGTACCTAGGTTGTTTTCGTACAAAAAAAATCATTTCTTCATTGTCAGCAAGAAGTTTTTGCAATGTAATTTTAACTTTGTTTGAAGGAGGTCCTACTTACACATAGGTTTTTGACAGATGTTATGCATGTTCAACTTGACAACACAAAGCATAATTTATAGTTATCTCTTAGAACGCGAAACGATCAAGTTTAAAAATAAGCTACAGTTGCTTTGAAACCGAATTCTGGGAAGATTTTACTAGATAAAGATTGACCTTTTTTCTGCCCACATATCAACGCAATAACTTTTACATTGAGGATTTTGTTTATATTTTAGTGATCTACAAAGCCACGAGTGTCCGATCGACTGTGTTTTAAAATATTAGCTCACAGTGCAACAAAGTTCAGTGACTTAAAGCACATCGTGGGCAAGCATTAATTTTTTTGGGCAAATCACTGTACAAAGATATGTTGTTTTTGTGTCCACAGTGGAGCTCCGGACCTTATATATCCAGGAACTTCCTTATATCAACACATTTTGTGAATGCATCTTGAAAAAAATAGGACCTATGCATGCACATTTCCAGTACAACGCAAGGAAATTAATGTCGTTAAAGTCCGTTTTACTATGAGGTATTCTTCGAGAAAATTGAGTAATGATAAGGTTATAACCACAGCTTGCAACTTTTCAAGACAAATTGCTTGTTCTTTCCAGGTTATGAGTGGAAACATTATATTTTTAGGCAAAAAAATGTTTGAAAACCAGCCATTTTTTCAGACCTGGCCGGGGGATCTGGGCAGAAAAGTTCACACATGCCCATTACGTTTTTCCGCCCTGAATACCTTGACAGGCCTCTGCCACAGACTCGTACCCAGTCACCACTTATTTATTCTCGGAAAGGAATATGGAAAGGCAATTGGTCACACGTAAAGGTGCTTGGGAAGGAGGGAGGAAAAGTGACGTCGCTTTGCGTTTTTCTTCTGTCCTTCCCTTGATGCACCGCGAACTCACTAAATCCTTGACCCATAAATCACAGCACATAAAGAGAAGCGACTGGGTACAAGTCTGCCTCTGCCATAAGAGTGACTTTTAGAACAATGAAGATTTAGAACAAGGAAGTTATTCCTGGCTTAGATTGCAAACGGGTAAATATTTTTGTATTGGTTAAGAATGCAGAAAGCTAGAGACGTAGTATTAATATTTACCTGAGGTATTAGTGTATGTAATCAAATGGAGCCTTTAGGCGAGGGAAATTAATCCCTAATTTCACAAGTATACCATTTGATTACCTATTAATATCATTGGTGACGAATTACGTTAGAAATCTTGGATTTTTGACTTGTTTATCCTGGATCGTATCGATCGAGAACTCCACTCTCTCGAACGTTTAGAGCTTAAATTTGGCTTAAGTTCAGGATTTTTCAACAAAATACCTTTTAGAATCCTTGATGTGCTCTTTCATGTGTTCAGGTTTTCTAAAGCATCTTTTTATGCCCTGGCATCTTCATTCATGACATTTAAAACTTCGTCACCATCTGAAATCACAAATTATTGCTGAATTTTCGTGCCATAATTAAGGAGTAATTCGTCACCTATGATATTATGCCATGAATCTTATCTTTTAGAGAACGTCCGCGCTTAAATTCATCCACAGTTGACTTTAATAAACTCCGGCAGCTTCCAGATGGATTGTTTGGGAGGGAATATGTCAGAGGAATGGATATCAATGTGAGCTTGTTTGCTGTTTTATTAAGATTTAAAAGATGGGTTGTTAGGGTTTGCATGGTCTTCAAAAGTTCTTGATGTCCACATCGATTGCATATATGTGTTGTAGGTAAAAAATGAAGTGAATAATTAGGGCTAGGAGACAAAGAAAATTGAGAATCAAACTTGGTTGAAATCATTTTAACCTGAATTATATTTTGACCTACAACAAATGTAACATGTGAAGACAAAAGGTGGATCCCTTGCAAACATCATATGACCTCTATGCAGAAAACAAAACGTATAAGCTAATTTTTGACACCCTTATGGCCCAGTTTGGTGACAAGAACAAATTAGGTTGATATACAGAGTAGGTTATGACCCAAATAGAAGTCTATAGTATGGGCCATCTCATTTTACATAACACAGTAGAACCCCAATAACTCGAGCTCAGATAACTCTAACTCCCTGCTGACTTGAACTAAGTCCAATTTCCCTTGGATTTCACCCCACTTTCCAGTCATTTTACTTGGTTTATTCGAACTCAGATAACTAGAATTCCCTGCCAACTCGAACTGTGATAACTTAAATTCTGGTTATTTTAACTCCACTTGGATGCCATTCCATGAGCTCTTCTTGTTGTATAAGGTTAAAAACACTAAAACTAACACTGGTCAACACTAAAGCAATGTGATTTAACATTGCTGAAACAAGCAGGTCATGTTTTATCATTAAAAATGCCTTTATCATGCTACCGTTTCTGATGAAATAAGGAAATAAGTTGAATTTACACGCACTATACACTGAGGTGCTGAAAATCAGTACTATCAATTTTTACTAAACAGGACAAATTGAATTTTGCAATCTACCCCGATAACTCGAACCCCCACTAACTCAAACTGTTCTTTTCCCTTCAGAGTTCATGTTACTGGCTTTCTATTGTATAATACAGTATTTCTTTCCTATTAAAAGCTTGTGCTTACTGAACCTGTCTGTCTCTTTATATTTAGAAACTTTCTCCTGATAGAGATGAGGTAAGAAGAAATTAGTTTTTTGTAAAATAACTATTATTTAATATAATTTGATTGAAACTAAGAATATCATGGGAGTAATGTCCAAGAAAAACCGTTTCTGATGCATCTGTATAATGGCACAGGACCTTGACAGTGTTATGAAACATATTTTTCTGTATTTCTTTTTTACACAAATTCGGTAATGGATCATAAATCTTAAGTTTTCTTACCTTAGTTGGAGTGTTCAGTTTTCCCACATTTGTGCCATACTCCAAGCACAAGAAAAATACTGTGAGAACCAGCGTAGAATAAGCATTAGGCATAAGCACTACTTTGAATACATTTTTCCGTCTCTTGTGTAGCAAAAAAGAGGAGGGGGATGCCCTTTTGTAGATTAAAATTCCATGCTGATTTGTGATTTTTGTACCCATATTTTCAGTCTGCTAAATATTAAGTATATGAGCAAATGCTCGGAAAAAAATCCAGGCCCTCCGGGCAGGAATAGAACCCAATCTCTATCCAGTGGATAGTGCCCTATCCAATGTTTAAACAATTGGGGCTTGATCTGTAGGTGACTCATGTAGAGCGCAGGTTGTACGCTTTGGGTAGTCGCAGGACTTTTATCTTGCGAGTACACTGGACACTAATCAAAGTAAGAAGCTAAATTGCCTACATCTCACAAGCAGATGAAATGTTGTGTACACTTTGAACCAACCAACCACCCAAGCGTAATGAAACTGAAGTACAAATACTATGAAAATAATCTGAGGCCAGGGCAGGAATTGAACCCACAACCGTCCAGTTACCAATTGGATGCTCTTAAACCACTGAGCGGTTAATGTCTCATTCAGTGAAGGCTTGATTGAACATGCAAGAATTTCTTCATATACTTAATATCCATGCATTTCAGTTTCATTGCACTTGATGGGTAAAATTTGATGAAGGCACACTCTTGATTTTGTAGATGAGATAAACAAATTTCTCATTCTAGTGTAGAAGGGCTGGTACTCTACATGTAGGATGGACTTGCATCCATCCATGATAAGTGGCAGTGCTGTTATACTGCAAAGAATAGGTTAAGCCCATCCTTGTGTGACTCGTAGCTGCCATTCTAATAAGATAACTGACCAACAACTTATACCCAAAGGTAGAAATTTAAGATATTTTTTTGTCCTTAATTTAGGTGAAGTTTATAGATGACACTGATCTCGCTTATGTAATGCAGCGGTACAGGGAGGTTCACGATTTTGTCCACACTCTGGCTGGCTTATCAATAAGGTTTGGCCATAAAATAAGCATTAAAATATGTCAATGATTCTTGGCAGTTTAATTTTGCTTTATTCAATACGGGAATTTGAGACATTGTGAGCAGAGTAATGGTGTGTGTTAAAGTGACCTTTAACTCAGCAGTAAGAGTTGATGCCAAACAAGGACAACCTGATAAAATTCCATTAGTTTCATTTATGGGCGTGGTTACTGTACCTCTTTTATAGTCTCTCTTACGGCAAGTAAGTCTTCAGTACTTGCGGTGTCCCGGCCACTTTCTAAATACAGTGTAGCCTCGATTTGACGAAGGGCCTAGGGACTGACAAAATTTGTTCGCCACTTCGAGGCTTCGTTATATCGAGGTTCTTTTTCATATATTTTACTATTACTGGTGTAAAGAAAATCGTTCGCGGTTATATCGAGGTTTCACTGTAACAGATTTAGATCGAGTTTCTTTTCTCTTTGAAGAATGGTTGCCGTCAGTGTTAGTAACTTTAATAGTGACTTGTCATCTTACTGCCTCAAAAGAAACCCCTAAGATGAAAAAGCATCTTTCGATTTTCCAATCGATAGCCCAGTGGTTCTTGCCGCATTTTAACAATGTTTTTTCAGCTGGCAGTGCGCTGCGTGCCTGGGCCCCCGGGGCTGCGTGTTTTCTAATCTAACCTAAAGCGGCTCACATTTGAGTCTCTTGATGAAAAAAGTAAAATCCTTATAATCTTGTTCGTTTGGTGTTTTGATTTTGTTCGTTTTGGTCATTTCAGTGTCAAAAGAAAATAGCTCTATCCTTTGGGCCCAACAAACGACTTGATTTTGAGTAAATTTTCCTCACAAGTAACAAGAAATTTATGGAGTAATACGGAGAACATAGATGTGAGACTAGTCTCAGTACCATACTGAGTCTGGTTGCCTTCTCAGTCAGCCTTTTTTCAAAGTACTAGTGACTTTGGACTATAACCAACGAAAACAACTCCATTAAACATCTTGCGAACTTAATTATGTAATTGGATGGAATTGCATGACTACAGAATACCCGCCGGCCCCTTCATGCCACTTTATTTGCATGTGTCGGAAAGCTTTGAAGAAAGAGGCCTTCCACAATGGATCAGCTTTTGTTATTTAACAAGTTGTATATGAAGTGGCCGGGTATTTTGCAGTTTAGCTAAAGAAAAAAGCGTTATTTATCATAATAACAATACATTTCATTTATGTGTTAACCCTTTAAACCCTAATATCAAAATTGAGATTCTCATTTACCGTCCCTATACTTTTTCAATAGAAGTAGTGGGGAGAATTTGTTGAAATATCAATTAGACTCATCTTCCTAGGGCTTAAAGGGTTAAAGGAGTAAAGTAGATAGCTGATCGCTTTTACCTAAAAGCCTGCTACAAGTGCTTACATAGTTGAAATTGACGAGCCATCTTACAACAAAAACAAAACAAAACAAATAGAGCTGTGTTCAGTCTCCCTTTACCCGGCTTTGGAAAGGGTTTTAAACTTTATTTTTCTTATGAAGGATATGCTTGGATCTTCAAGGGACGATTTCATGATGAAAATGCTAATTACCCAGGGGCACCCAACGACAATTTTCGGAAAATATCTGTTCGGAAGACGATTTGAGATCTAGAATTTTCGGAACATTTGTTGTAAAAGTTCTTGCTTGCTTGCCTCTCCTAGGATTTCCGAACATCTAAAAATGGTATAATTACCCATTTTTAACGGATTTTTACCCTGAAAAAGGCCACCTAGAATTTTCGGGAGCCTTTTTCTGGCTGAAATGTTCGAAAAGGTAAGTTTTGATCCCTATAATTTTCGGATCACTAGACTTTCAGCTAGGAAATCCGAACAGATAAGAAGTTTTTAGGGGATAAAAATATGCCTATATCTACCATTTAAATACTAAAATACGTTCAACAATGCTATGTTAAGTGGTTTTGAACTATATCCTCGTTGGGTGCCTCTGATTACCTTCACTGTTCTAGACGGTCCTCCTTATAAGAGACTGAACGTCTGGTAATGGTCTTGTAGTATGAATCAAAGTGGACACACCTGACGTATTTCAAATTTCCTTAATGTTCTTTGGAATAGTTATCATATTTCTGACCATATCCTTGTCGGCAGTGGAAAGGTTAATAACTTGAATATTCAACCAACTCTAAAGTCCATTTCATTTGTTCATTTTTAATAGTGTTCCTCATGAAATAGCTGTTAAGTGGTACGAGATGATACAAACTGGATTGCCCATGTGCGCTTTGAGTTCCATTGTGGCACCTATTAGACTAACACCGAGGTATGCGAGGAAATTATTTTAACTGATACTTCTAACCATAAGAATGAATTGGTTCACTGGTTAATTGATCAGATAATTTTCTACCCCTATATAACCTGGATGCCAGAGACTTCACATGCGCGTTTTCCGGTTTCCGTCTAGTCGTTGTAGTGACTCGCGCGAAAGCTTTTTCTCGCAGGCATCGCCGCTCGTAGCTTCGGCCTTTAGCCGAAGACGCATTGGCGTAACACCTCCGCCACATTAAATCCCCGTACGTGAGCAAACACTACTTGTACCCAGGCAATTGACCACTTTCTTTTTTCCGTGGTGGACTGGAGCTGCAATAGCTTGCAATCGAGGCCAATCTGTGGTAATAATCCACGTTTGATACATAAAATTCTAACATGACTCCGAAGCTTTCTGGTCATATTTCTATATTTGGTTTGGGTTTCTTTGTGCTTAAGAGTCTTGAAAAAGTTACAAATTTGCTTCTTAAGCCTGGGAGTTATGTTATGAGTGATGAGTGTACAAATAAAAAATAAACAATCTGCGATACTTTCCTACCAAAAAGAACAGTACCAATTCGTGAGACAAAGCATAACAAACATTTGATCAGCTAAGCATTGCCTTTACTCGTGCGTTTTTCGTCACTTTGCCGTTCTCTGCAAAACTACCGGTGTAACGTCCAAAGAGAAAGTGAAGGCAGACTGGTTAATTTTCCTTTTTCTCTGTAAGCGAATTCACACCATGAACATTCCATTCGCGTCAATAAAGCCAAAAAAAAAAAGAACAAAAAAAAATTAAAAACATAGTGAAGCAATTAAAAGAGAGGGCGCGATTTTATAATACTGTTTTTTTCTTCAAGTGACGTTTTACTTCGCTCTGCCAGGTGTAGCTGTGACAGGTTTCTAGGGTTGTGCAGCAAATGGTAGTTTTTAGCAACGAGCAAAAAATATATAAAACTTTTAGCAGTTTTCACCGCCAGCATTAGCCTCAACCGCAAGGTAGTCCCGGTTTCCTAGTCAGGGTGCGGTCTGTTACGTGCGATTTGTAAAGAATATGAGATCTAGCCGATTCCCTCAAAACAGCTTCAAACAGAAATGAATAGACTTTTTGGGTGTTATAACAAACGTAAATGGAAAATAAGAAAGAAAGAGTGTGGAATAGAATGTGCACAGGAAATAAAATACGTATTATATCACGTATGAAATACATTTTATTAATATGTGTGAAAATAAGGAAAAGAGTGTACAGGTTTTGATATTAGGGACCTTACGATCCGACAACGGCGACGTCCATGAAAACGTCATTGAAAAATAGACTTCGCATCCTTTTTAACTTTTTCCCGATTATCCCAATTCTCCCTGTTATTTTAAGGAAGAGGATTTTGGCTGCAGCTGAAGAGAGGGGAACGCGCCCGAGTTCAGACAGAGATGGTAGAATTTATCGCCTTGCCGTTCCTGTTCCCAAGTAAATTTAAAATTTGATCATTTCACGTCGTAGTTGTGCAGTGAAGGCGAAGAAATGTACAAAAAAGCGTGATGCACGTGCAGAGTTGTTGTTTAAACCTATTAAGGACTTTAAGATCCAACGACGCGACGGCCACGAGTACGTCGCTTAAAAAAGTGTATTTGCGTTCTTTCAGTCTTTATAGGGATTATTCGTACCCAATTACTTTGTCAAATGTAGGCGAACCCTCCTGAAGCTGAATTTCAAGGGACCATATCCAAGCTTAGAAAGAGAAATAAAATTTCGTCGTTGCTTGTTTACGTCCTCCATAAAACACGAAATTAGGCATTTTCACGTTGTAGTCGTGCAAAAACGGGAAAGAAATGTACAAAAAAAGTGTGATGAACGTGCAAAGCTGTTGTTTTGCTTATAAAACCTATTGTTTTTTGACGTTCCCGTTGCCGTCGTCATCGTGGTTTCGTAAGGTCCCTAATACGGAGCTTAAGCAACGACAACGGTGACGGCAACGAGAACGGTGAAAAAGAAATAGGGCTAGGTCCTGTTTACATGAAGGTGGGGAACCCCAGATAGGTGAGGTAACCCGTGGCGGGTCACCCCAACTATCATGTAAACGTGATCAAATCAAAATGAGATAATTTATATGGACAGGTGGGTTACCTCAGCTACCTGGGGTCTCCCACTTCCATGTAAACAGGTCCTTACATTGACAAAAACAGCACCTCTGCACATGCGTCACTTTTTTTTTTTTACATTTCTTTGCCATCACTACATGACCACGACGTGACGCGGACTTTGGGCACAAGACAACGACTTTCTCTTTTTTTTCCCTCAACTTCGATACAATCTTTTAGAATTTAACTCCAGAAAAATTTGCCAACATATGACGAATTGATGCGAGATGGAATAAGAGCGATAAAGTTTGAAGCAACGCGAGTTCCCACTTTTAGTTCAGTAAGTGACGTTTTCGTTGCCGTCGCCGTCGTTGTTGCTTAAGTTGGCTCAACACAGTTTTGGCAGTTTGTGAGTATTTGTCATTTGCCAATCATGGCAAGAGAAAGGCCGCAGCTCACAAGCTGAAGTTTGGCAAGTGAAAAATATACTGATGAAAGATTTTGACTGATGAGTAAAATGTGACGTTTTCGTAGTTTCCATGGCAACATGAGCGATTGAATACAACCTTAAAATTTCACTTTTGTTCAGGTTACATAAAATTCGCTCATTAGATTTTCCTATAAATTTGCACACAGCTTACTATAATCAATCATTACCATTTGAAACTTATTTGACTAAATTTTAACCGACGAGTTTTTAGATAATCAATGATATGATTGTACTGTAATAATTAAATGTGTCACAAAATTCGTCTGTTCAACTTCCATTTTAAAGTTCTTATTATTGAAAGTATGATAAAAGTAAAAATTCCGCCAAATATCACAAAATTTTAATGAGTAGATTTTGAGAAATTGTCTCCTGTGTACCATTGCTTTTTTCGCCGCCATGTTGTTTGTCTAATTTAAAACACGCGCCAGCACGCGAGTTACCGCTGACCGCCCGCGAAACTGTGTTCAGCCACCTTAAGCTCCCTAATGGCGTGAAAGAAGAAGCACTCTATTTTATAATTAGATCAACGCGCCAATTATACAATCCTACGCGCACCTTTTCTGCCGTTTGTTTCGTTCGTTCCCGTTTCGTTCAATGCCGACTTAATGAAATAGTGAGGTTGTGTAATCTGACAGGAAACTTTACTGGTTGGACCCTTCAAGCACGGTATCTTTTTGGCATGAGAAGCTGGAACATTCTCCATCCCTTTCGGACATGAAAATCATGTCAAACGTACTTATGTATGGAAAACTAACACTGAAACTGCGATTATCTTAACCCGATTTGAGGCCAAACTCTACTCAACCATTTACAAGTTAATTTTATAGTTACAAACTCGCTCTACTCTAACACTTAATAAACAATGCAACAGTTGGGACTCTCTATGGGCATTTCCGACGAAATCAAAGACGTGACGATCGCTATTGATGAAACGACGATCTTGGAGATGAAAGCGATGATCGCGTTGCCATTCCGATCAGTTTTGCCAACGTTAGACGAGCGATGATGGCAAAGAAATCTGCCAAAAAGTCTGCTGCAAGCGCTAGCTGCTTATTCAGCGTTTTTGTTCTGCTTGTCAAACCTGTTACTCTATTTATTTTCCCGTTTCCGTTGTCTTCGTCTTAGTTGCTCGAGCTTGCTAGTAGCGTCACCACGCAAAACAATATTTATTCTTAAATTGTGACGATTTCGTTGGAAAACCGACGATTTGATGGAAAACGCGCGACCAAAACGACCTCCCCAGGTACCTGCCTCGTACCCAGGCGCGTTCTAGCGGATTCGAGAGCGACTGGGATTTTGGTTCCGCGCTACGCATCGTTCACCCTTCCCAGCGTCCTTTGCGTCCACATGGTCCATTGCGCGATACTTCTTGATGGCTCGTGCAGTCGGTCAGCACTCGTTAACATCCGTCGAAAGGCCCTTGGACACCTTATGAAGTTTACACAAGGTAGATTAAAGTACACATACAATAGCATCAACCCCAACCCAAAACATAGGCACGTTAAACGTGCATGAGCTATTTTGAATGCTTCAGTGTAACTTTAATGCTTCGGTGTAACCTTACCAAAAGTGATGAATCTACCTCTTTCATCCTAAATGTAGATTGGGTTTTTGTGCGAAATTGCGTATTGCGGTACATAAATGAAAACGCGAAACGCTCAGCTGAATCGATCTTCAAGCTATATATTCAATTTCTTCTGTCTTTCCCTATTACATCTGGTGCAAGTTAAACAAATCGTTTAAGTGAAATAAATTTCTACTCACCAAACGTTGATTAGAAGGAAAACTCTAAGGTTTCCTCAGAGTTTCTTAAGCCAAAATGTGACTCATCGAATACTGAATAGTTACGAAATACCAGGATTTTTATCATTGTGGTAGATGGTTGCATCATCATAATTCACGAGGTTTTCACGTGCGATTCTACTCAGTGAAACAGTCTTTAACTCCGACAACTTATTTCTTCTTCTCAGAAGACAAGAGCCTTTTTTAAGGATTTGGTTTCAAAAGGAAACAGGTCTTCATACGTCCAAGTTACTATTTATCATTGTGAAAAGCCAATCTGCATGAGATGTACAGTCACACAGCTGGCACGTGAAAGTGTTAGACTTTGCCCCCTTTCGTCGTTCGTGCGTGAGGGAATTCGAGTTATCACACAGTAAACTAGTAAACAGAATTCTAAAAATAACTCACCTACACAATTTGCACGTGAAGATGTTGGTCTTTCGCCCTTTTACAATTCGTACGTAAAAAAAAGGCAAATTGTTTTACTACAAAATTTTCTCTAATGATTTTAAGAAATCACCTCGGCTTCATTATAACATCTGCAATTAAATTATGTTTCATCCAACGTCAAGGTTGATAACCTAACATTTATTAACATTTGTGAAACAGTCTTTAACTCCGATAACTTATTTCGTCATGTTTTAAAAGTCATTGCTTCTTAAAAGAAAAGAGCCTTTTTTAAGGCATTGGTTACTAAACGAAACAGGTCTTCATACGTCCGAGTTACTATTATTATTGTGAAAAGCCAATCTGCATGAGATGTACAGTCACACAGCTGGCACGTGAAAGTGTTGGACTTTGCCCCCTTTCGTGGTTCGTACGTGAGGGAATTCGAGTTATCACACAGTAATCTAGTAAACAGAATTATAAAAATAACTCATGCACACAATTTGCATGTGAAGATGTTGGTCTTTGGCCCTTTCACAATTCGTACGTAAAAAGAGGCAAATTGTTTTACTACAAAATTTTCTCAAACGATTTTAAGAAATCACCTCGGCTTTATTACAACATCTGCAATTAAATTATGTTTCATGCAACGTCAAGGTTGATAGCCTATCATTTATTTACTTCCAAGAAAATTATCAAACTGCCGAAATATATTTCTACCTATATCATGTTACTCCACTGAATTTAACAGTATCTAATTATTGTGTCAACTAGCTTCTTCCAATTTTATTCCCTAACGCTACTATTTGTACATAAGTTACGCATCTTTACTAAATAGAACGAAAAAGGTCGGTTGAACTTTGTAAGCGAGAGAATAATATTTTTAAAGCTTGTTTACGGGATTAACAATACTCGATACAGCTTTCAGAAAAAAAACCCTGCCTTTTAAACTTCTAAAACCACATTTTATAGGGCGCATGCTTTCGAATTGAAGTCTATATCTAAATATCAATTATTGCTTCTTTGGAAGAAATTTGAAAATATATGATCTTTTATACTCTACCCAGTTGTAGCAGGTGAAACAGAACTCATACTGACGTGCGTTGTACCGATAGCCGAATTAGGTAGAAATGATATGAACCCTTCAACAGCTGCATCACTGTTCATAGCGTTTGAATCATGAAGATATTTTATGTAATGCTTCCAAACACCTGTACCCGTAATAAAAGACGAAAAAATTGTGAAGGATCAAGATGGCGGTCTCAAAGTGCCCTTGTTCGACCTTTACCAATGCCATGTTCAAATGGATGCCAAGATCTCATTGGTTCCTAAGCATCAACTCATAGTACCTTCAACCTTATTGGCTCTTGCAACAAACATCCCAACATACAAAGCCACAAAGCCACAAAGCCACAAAGTCACAGAGCCACAGAGCCACAGAGCCACAAAGATACATACGCTTACATCACTGACATATGAGCTATTTTTTCAAAATAGCTCAAAAAGGAACCTAACCAGTTTCGAAACAGTGCTTAACCCTAATCAGTAAAGGAAGTTCTTAACCCTAATCAGTAAAGGCAGTGCTTAACCCTAATCAGTAAAGGAAGTTCTTAACCCTAATCAGTAAAGGCAGTGCTTAACCCTAATCAGTAAAGGTAGTGCTTAACCCTAATCTGTAAAACGCAGTGCTTAACCGGCTAATCCAAAACGATAAGGAATACTACGTTGTGTAAACTTCATAAGGTGTCTAAGGGCCTTTCGACAGGTGTTAAAAAGTGCTGACCCGTGCAGTCGTGTTTTCCGTTTTCCACGCTTGAGACGCCTGGGAACGAGGCAGCCCAGCTACCCATACGGAGGTTCAGAGTTCCTTCGAATATTCAAGTTCAATACTGTCTTGACGTCTCGCCTACTGATAACTCTTGCGCTGTAAATTTCTCTGCAGGGAACGCGCTAACCTGAGGAAATATTACATCCCCTGGGCTGTGTACTGTGGCTATCAATCGAAGTTCTTCATGAACGTTTATTTTGAGAAACACTTTGAGGAACCATTGGAGGACCTTTGTCAAAGATCGAACTTTGTTCCTGCGCCAAAAATCCAGAGCATCTCGTAGTAAATAATACGTATTTTAGTTTATTTCGAGGTGAAGTAAGCGTTGTATATGTTATGAAAGATGAGCCGTAATTTAAATAGAACACTAAGTTATTTTTCCACAAACTTTGGTGAAAATAGGAACTATTCTAATTTTGTTGTCGTAATTGCTGCATGATAAATGAGACATTTTATGGAACAGAATTTTCATTTATCTCATGGTGAATAAACAATTGAGAAAAAAAAAGTTTGTTAATGACTAATTAGTCAGTTCATGACGCCAAACCGATTGCTTTTTTACGTTAATTAGAGAAACGAAAATTGTAAGTTAACGATTATCTAAGATGAAGGAAAAAAACAGTTTCATCATCGTACAGGAAATTAAAAACAATATTTCACAAATATATTATCAAGTTAGATGACTTCATGGGAACACAATTTTTTCGCTCTTGTCAATTTGTGGATTTATTGCAAGAGGATGGAAAGGCAGGTGCTTTTCTGGATCATAACAAGAATTTAAAAAAGTATGATGTACGCCAGACTAAGAGAGGTTTGCAACGTTTTTCTGTTTTTAGTGGTCAAGAGTGTAGAAAACGACGCGAAAGAGATACCGATGAATAAATGTACTAAATCGATGAAACGAATGATAATAAAGTTCGATGATCGTGCATTGCGTTTGTCTGAAAATGGGAGACGTGGTAGAAAATTTGAAAACAGGAAGAAAAAGCTCTAATGATATCAGTGACATTGAAGTTATTTTACGGGAAAAGTGGTGTTGCGTGGATGGAAATTTGAGTAGAAACAGGAGAGAAGTGTAATTCGTTTAGTTTTAGTTCCAGATAACTAATGACTTTAAGTATCGCAGGGTCATGTTACTGAGCAAGACCAGGTTTTTTCTTCGGCTGAAGAAAACAATAACAGACATGTTGGGGCCATTTTTAGTGTTGAGATTTTTAAATGCCAAGTTAAACTAGTCTGATGGTTTTTTCTTTGCTCTTTTAAAAATGTTGGTTCTTCAGGTTCAACCTCATGTTTGCATGACTTCTTTCGCGTTTTTTGTTAAAAAGACATAAAAAGGGAAAAGAAAAAAAAAACTCCCTCTAAATGTTTTGATCACAATTGATGATGAATGTCAGAGACCACAGCCCTTAGTATGAGTTAGTAGCGCTGACAGAAAAAACGTACAAATTTGATAACGTCATTTTACATTCAGGCCGTATACCATCAGCAAAGACTGAAAAAGCAAATAGTCTGTGTTGTGAAGAATGTTGGGAGCTACCTTGACAACTTGCAAAGGGAGGACAATGCATGTTTGTGCAAACGTCGAATTTCACATGTGCCGAACTTAATGCGAGAGTTAAATGCATGTGAAGTGCGACGTTTGAATCAATTAAATGCGACGTTTGCCGTATCTGCGACTGAAACAGTCGAAAATTCGACTTAGGTTCGACTTTTGATTCAAACGTCGCGTTTCACATGTGCCGAACTTAATGCATGAATGTTAGTAAATTATTATTATATTACTGGGAATATTGACAGCAACCAGAGTTAAATTCGACAGAGTTCAGAGAGTTAAATTCGACGTTTGAACTGGGCCTAAGATCTGTTAGTGTAAAGAACTTTAAGAAAAACGCAGTTGTGCTTGTGGATTCAGGAGACGTGCTCAAACGTCCAAATATTTTTCATATCAGTCTCTGGAAAATACTTTTACTTTACTTTCATGTTACTGAAAAAAGGCTGTCGAAAGGCGTGGGTTTGGAGGGGTTGGCTTTAGCAAGAGTCCAAATCCCTATCCTTCCAGTGATAAGAATTTACTGAAATACTTTATTTTTATTTTGTCAGTTTACACCGGTTAGCATGTTCACTGATGTAACACGAAACTTCAGACGAAACGCTTTTTTTGAAAACAATCGAACTATTTTGCATGTGTTACCATGAAAAGTGGTTCAGTGCGTTGACAATGTGGCAACTGAGTCCATTATGCTTTGTTCTAAAATTGGCACATTACCGTTCTCAGCAAAGAACATTTAACAGCACTTGGTTTAACGCTTCTTTAAAGACGGAAACTTCACAATTTTTAAAGAAAGTACCAAATACAATGATATTAGAAAAAAAAAAGAAAGACAAAAAAGCTCGAAATATGAAAACTGAGAATATCCCAGAGTGTAGTTTTCGATTTATGCGTTCTTTTGATATCCCTGTTAAGTGAAAAGTCATGTTTATTTTGCATATTTCCATTAATTTTTTTTTAAAAGAGCATATCAAGTTGTATCTTGACAAATGTTTGGTGTTCGCTAAGGAAGTGTTCATTAAAACCGTCAGTAAAATTCTAAGTTTTCATTTAAAATGCAGTTCAAACATTTATAAGACAGCTGCAGTGTTGTGAAGAAGGAAGAAGGTTGCAAGTCGCCTTGGAACACACCCTCTTAAAAGAAAACTTAGTTGAACTGGAAGAACACGATGACGTCGCTTAACAACACGTCTGTTGTTCATGAAACTTCTAAAGACTACAAAATTATCCAATACCAGGAAACTCAAACCCTGCGTCTTTTTCGTCATACCTTGTTTACACTGATCATCTTGGCCAGCTTGATCGGCAACTCGGTCGTTTGTAAAGCGGTATGGAGAGTGCCTCACCGCAAGCCGTTTTCATACCATCTCGTTGCCAACATGGCCTTTGCAGAAATCGTCAGCTCTCTCTGCTTACCGATCATGTATGTCTGGCAGTATGAAAAAGGAGACAAGAATGCTGTCATCCACGATATCTGGTGCGTTGACAATCCCCTCCAAGTTATTTCATTGATGGTAGTAATTCATTCGCTGGCAGCTCTCGCATTCTACCGCTACCGAGTTCTCATCAACCCTATCCAAAGACCTGTATCTGGGAAATTGAAGATTGTGATCTTTTCCTGTTTGTGGCTTGTTCCTACTGCTGTCTGTGTGCCCATATTTATTGAAAACAGGTTCGTAGATGGCCATTGTAAAATACATCCTATTGGGAATTTCTCTGCCTATTGGCTTTTGTTTTTCACCCTGAATTATGTCCTACCCTACTTGGTCATGCTAGCATCTTACGGAGCGGTAGCGTGGAACCTAAGACAGCGAATCGGCCAAAACACCTCCTATGCTCGCAGTAACTCAATCATCCCTTCCTCAGGTGCGCCCGTAGAACTCCACACCAACTATCGGAGGAGAGAAACTACGACGCCAGAAGAACACCGACCAGGCCTAGTCTTAATAGATGTGAATAACCGCAGATGCACCAAGCCAGAAAACACCACTGACGCCGAGCAAGATTTACTGAAGATGATATTTGCGATAATTCTAATATTTGTGATTTGTTATTTCCCATATCAAGCCGTGTTTTTGTGGGAAAGGTTAGCTGATGTAAGGGGATGGAAATTTCGGTATCATAGCCTAATGCGAAGGTATATTTTTATATTAACTTGTTTGCCAAGTGCTTTGCATCCTGTGTGTTACGGAACAATGAACAGCTTTTATGCTAAGGCATTCTCTAAGATTTTTCTTTGCAAATCCTAAAATCCTAACCATGTTTCTTTTTTACTTTCTTTTGGAGTATGATTTAAAGAAAGTTGTATTTTTAATAGCTGAATAAAAGAAGATAAGTAAGAGACTTTAAATCAAGTGTGAAATAAAACAGCAGCGCTATCCCATAATTCGCCCAAAAAATATATAAAAGTATAAAGTATAACATTGATATCATTGAAAGAACGTTAAATTAATAAAGGATGAAATGTTAAAGGTTGTCTAAGGGTAACAAGATCAACGATAGAATCGCTTTGAGATATTGATCGCGACGTTTCGACTGCAATACTGCTAGTCTTCATCAGGATCGCCTGATGAAGACTAGCAGTACTGCAGTCGAAACGTCGCGATCAATATCTCAAAGCGATTCTATCGTGAGACAAACGAATAAACGTTCATTCCTATCTGACACCACGATGAACAATATTCGCATCTTTAATGACAGGAAGTGTTACGTAAAATTTGGGTTTTTAAGGTGACCCGAACCTACCTATGTATACCAGTCACGAATTAGTGATACGTTTTCAGTGTAAGGGCTCGTGTACGGGCCCTTACACCCTTACAACAGTTTTGGATTATAATGCGAGGTATAATGTGACGCTAAATTTTTTTATCAACGCAACAATGATCAAAATGGCGTACAGAACCCATGACTTCTTGAAGGCTTATGGCTGTTGTCATGGTAAAAGCATTTTTTTTGCATAATATGGTCTACATCACATTGATTCCGCCAGGTGTTTTATTAGCCAACAAGGGTGGACAAGGCATTTTGCGCGAAATGCACAACATTCATGTTGCAATTCATTTGCAAGAGCAAAAACATGATTTCTGGCCTTAAATGGTTATTTTTTTCCGCGCTTGTTTTGCTACCAAAATGCAAATCGCTTACGTTGCCCATAAGGCAGCTATTATCTGGCCTACCAAAAACAGATTTACCTATTTACTAATGGCTCTTTTAAGCGATTTTGATAGGCTGCAGTTGAAAGGATAGCATACAGCCCTTACAGCCCTTACGCCCTTGCAGCCCTTACAGCCCTTACAACCCTTACAGCCCTTAGAGCCCTTACAACCCTTACAGCCCTTACAGCCCTTACGCCCTTACAACCCTTACAGCCCTTACGCCCTTGCAGCCCTTACAAGCCCTTACAGCCCTTACAACCCTTACAGCCCTTACAGCCCTTACAGCCTAGCATACCTTATATCCTTTCAGACTGTTGAGATAGGACAGTGGTTGTGAAAGATACTACTGAAAAATTCATTAGGTAAGTTCTTGAAACAAGGAGCCCATGCTAAAACCAACTCTCAAAGCAAGGGTAAATTTGCGTTAACTTGTCAGATAGACTACGATCGTTTACCAAGTGATTTTTAGTTCTTTTTTTGACACACAAAGTGCTAACTGCTGACTTCACCAAATGAAAATGGTTTGAATTGTTGTTCGTTGTTTTGTTAACGTCAATAGTTACATCATCTGAACTGAAGAGCTTTTGAAGGAGCCGGCCTGTAATTAAAACACTGTAAACCGTTTTTTGCTAAGAGACGTAAAACTCGACTTATGGGACTTCAAAGAAATTTACAGGTGCACCTCCCGAAACTGCTTTTTTTAGCCTGCATAGCGGGCGCTCGGAAGTACTCTAGTTTACAAATTGGACATAATATTATTTCTTCAGGTTTTTTATTAAGATGATGTTACACGGGACCATTGGCAACGACAATTTTTCAGTAGTGCAACACAGCGTTGCAATGTTGGAGAATGTTGTAATAATTCGAAACAATGTCGCAGCAATATTGCAACGCTGTGTTGCGCTAAAAATCGTCGTTGCGAATCGTCTCGTGTAACGTCACCTTAAGGTCGTAAGTATAGCCCCGTTTGGAGTTTCCATGGCGAGTTTGTGGTTGCTTAATCGCATTTTTTTTGCTAACGTTATTCTTTGGCGGCTCATTTTGTTGAGCTATTTTGAAAAAATAGCTCATATGTCAGTGGTGTTAGCGTATGTATCTTTGTGGCTCTGTGGCTTTGTGGCTTTGTATGTTGGGATGTTTGTTGCAAGAGCCAATAAAGTTGAAGGTACTATGAGTTGATGCTTAGGAACCAATGAGATCTTGGCATCTATTTAAACATGGCATTGGTAAAGGTCGAACAAGGGTACTTTGAGACCGCCATCTTGATCCTTCACAATTTTTTCGTCTTTTATTACGGGTACAGGTGTTTGGAAGCACTACATAAAATATCTTCATGTTTCAAACGCTGTGAACAGTGATGCAGCTGTTTAAGGGTTCATATTTAAGTGTGGTTGCTGCTTCGGGGCATTTCTGACCTAATTCGGCTATCGGTACAACGCACGTCAGTATGAGTTTTGTTTCACCTGCTGCAACTGGGTAGAGTATAAAAGATCATATATTTTTAATGTCTTCCAATGAAGCAATAATTGATATTTAGATATAGACTTTAATTCGAAAGTATGCGCCCTATGAAACGTGGTTTTAGAAGTTTAAAAGGCAGCTTTTTTTTCTGAAAGCTGTATCGAGTATTGTTAATCCCGCAAACAAGCTTTAAAAATATTATTCTCTCGCTTACAAAGTTCAACCGACCTTTTTCGTTCTATTTAGTAAAGATGCGTAACTTATGTACAAATAGTAGCGTTAGGGAATAAAATTGGAAGAAGGTAGTTGACACAATTATTAGATACTGTTATATTCAGTGGAGTAACATGATATAAGTAGAAATATATTTCGGCAGTTTGATAATTTTCTTGGAAGTTAATAAATGTTAGGCTATCAACCTTGACGTTGCATGAAACATAATTTAATTGTATATGTTGTAATAAAGCCGAGGTGATTTCTTAAAATCGTTTGAGAAAATTTTGTAGTAAGACAATTTGCCTCTTTTTACGTACGAATTATGAAAGGGCCAAAGACCAACATCTTCACATGCAAATTGTGTGCATGAGTTATTTTTATAATTCTGTTTACTAGATTCCTGTGTGATAACTCGAATTCCCTCACGTACGAACCACGAAAGGGGGCAAAGTCCAACACTTTCACGTGCCAGCTGTGTGACTGTACATCTCATGCAGATTGGCTTTTCACAATAATAATAGTAACTCGGACGTATGAAGACCTGTTTCGTTTAGTAACCAATGCCTTAAAAAAGGCTCTTTTCTTTTAAGAAGCGATGGCTTTTAAAACATGACGAAATAAGTTGTCGGAGTTAAAGACTGTTTCACAAATGTTGATAAATGTTAGGTTATCAACCTTGACGTTGCATGAAACATAATTTAATTGCAGATGTTATAATGAAGCCGAGGTGATTTCTTAAAATCGTTTGAGAAAATTTTGTAGTAAAACAATTATTTTGCCTTTTTTTTACGTACAAATTGTAAAAGGGCGAAAGACTAACATCTTCACGTGCAAATTGTGTGCATGAGTTATTTTTATAATTCTGTTTACTAGTTAACTGTGTGATAACTCGAATTCCCTCACGTACGAACGACGAAAGGGGGCAAAGTCCAACACTTTCACGTGCCAGCTGTGTGACTGTACATCTCATGCAGATTGGCTTTTCACAATGATATATAGTAACTTGGACGTATGAAGACCTGTTTCCTTTTGTAACCAAATCCTTAAAAAAGGCTCTTGTCTTCTGAGAAACAATAGCTTTTAAAACATGAAGAAATGAGTTGTCGGAGTTAAAGACTGTTTCACTGAGTAGAATCGCACGTGAAAACCTCGTGAAATATGATGATGCAACCATCTACCACAATGATAAAAATCCTGGTATTTCGTAACTATTCAGTATTCGATGAGTCACATTTTGGCTTAAGAAACTCCGAGGAAACCTTAGAGTTTTCCTTCTAATCAACGTTTGGTGAGTAGAAATTTATTTCACTTTAACGATTTGTTTAACTTGCACCAGATGTAAAAGGGAAAGACAGAAGAAAGTGAATATATAGCTTGAGGATCGATTCAGCTGAGCGTTTCGCGTTTTCATTGATGTACCGCAATACGCAATTTCGCACATAAACCTAATCTACATTTAGGATAAAAGAGGTAGATTCATCACTTTTGGTAAGGTTACACCGAAGCATTAAAGTTACACTGAAGCATTCAAAATAGCTCATGCACGTTTTAACGTGCCTATGTTTATTATGGTCAACATCTCTTCTAAATATGTCGTTATTCATTTCACTCATTCATTGTTGCAATTCTGGCGGCTTCTAAACTACATTGGACTGTTTGTGGACTTTGTGATTCTAGGCATGCAATCTTTCAGTCTGTCTTTTGAGTTTATGTCCTAAAATAGTCTTTTATGTTCGGTCAAGATAGATCCGCCTGGAGGATCAAAGGAAAATAAGTTTGCCTTTACCACAAATGATAAGCAGCCGTGGTCTGATAAATGCCGCATTATATGGGTTAACAATGAGGTATTGTACATTCCTTAGTGTTAAACAGCCTAGTCGCCCCCCAGAGACTTGCTTCTCCGGTCTTGTTTCGTCCACCTCGATTAGCTCCTCCTTGGATGGCACCTCCCCGTAAAAAGACCTGGTTACGTGCCTGTGAGTGATACTCCGCGAACACGGTAGACTTCAAATTGAGTCATAAGAAGATCATTTAGTGGAAATATTGTAAATCCCTCATGGGCCATCTGCTTGGGTCTAATCTGTCTTATCTAAGTTTTATTCGATTTGGTTTTTTTTTTTACTTCAATCAATAAGGGTTCTTTCAGCTATATTTCAGACAAAAAGCTAGTAAGTATTCGTATAAAGGTGACGGACTACAGTGGGACTACTCTCTTAAAATCTTCAGAAGTCGTTAAGTAGCGTGAATTCGCCAGTTTGATCCAATCTCCATTTTCCAGTTACAGGTAAAAAAATTTTCTCTTGGTAAAACATATTTATTGATTCATTGATGATATTTTAGTTTTTTTGGTGAAGTAATTTTTTGCCCAGTGTTTGAATTAAGGGTGTTCCGGGGAGGTCCGGCCCTTATTCCGGGGTGTCCGAGGGTTTTCTGGGCGTGTTCCGGGCCTGTTCTGGCTTTTACAGACACCCCGAAGAATGTTCCAACCCTGGGAGAATTTGCCAAAAAATGATAGCACACTTGATACTCCTTACCGGGCTGTCAGATGCAGGAAGAATAAGACTTACGATTAGGAGTTGATGCCGGATGATGATGATGATGATGTGAAACCAGTCTTTTTGGTTAAGAGATAAGGAAAATCTACTAAATTCAGTTTTATATTGAAAAAAATCGGTATTGAAATATGTCAATGTTTGTACTGAAAAAGGTTTTAGTAAGAACTCTTTCTCGTTAATTTTCAGCGAAGAGGATATCAGAGCATTCAAAGAAAGATCAGTAGCAAGGCTTGCACAAGGTGTTCAGCAGGCTGCTGGCCATGAGAGACAGAATTTCTTCCACTTTTAAAGATAAACTCGTGAATTTTTTAATCAAGTATAAAACAAAAGCTGTTTTGCAGATTGACAAGTTACTCACTGAAGAAATTTCAAGGTGGCCCGAACCTATTTATATGCGCGTTGGTTATGTTTTTGAATCGCGTTTTTCGGCAGGAATAATTTAACCGATTTCTATAATTTTCGGCATCCTTAATAAAGAATGGTCGAACTTTAAGAAAATGCTATTTATTTTCTTGTAGGTATAAAAAGGTTTGAAATATCGTCATATGTTTTAAACCGCATTTTTTACAAAAAATGTCAATAATTTAGAAACCCTAAGATATATTTTTCTCTATAAATTCAGCAAATAAGCCTCAGAGCTCTCTCGTTTTATATCTGCAAGTTTGAAGCCAATCGTGACCCTAGAACTTGCTGCACAAATAGATGGTCAAATTTAACGTTAAAATGCAATGCTAACACATTTGTGAAAGTTGACGTACAAAGAGAGGACAACTGCCGACGGACTATCTCCTATCTGCAAGGGTATTCATGCCGAAAGCCTCAGTTGCAAGAAACTGAGTAATCAGAAACTTATGGCGAGCACAGTTCACAGTACAAGAAGAACAACTTTATGCTGAATTTGGGGCAAGATTAAAGAACTTCAATTCATCAAACTTATTTTGTATTTGTCCCTCTCTTTTCGAAACCTATCTTAACAAACCAAAATATAGCATCTAAGAAAAACTCTCAAGGGTTTTAAGCGTCACAGGTTTCCGTCTTGAGGAGAAATAAAGCCACCAACTCCAGTACTTCTAACCGCCCATTTTTCAGCTGCACTGAAAGCCCTTGTACTTGGTAATTTATTCAAGCTTTTGAGACTTGACATCACATTCGCACGGGAAGTTTGCCACTTGGGGATAAAGATGAAGACAATATGACAATCGTCCTTTTTTTCGTCCCAGAAAAAACAAAAAAAACTGAAGAGAGTCGAGTTGTTATAATTAAAGAAATACAGCACTTTTTTGTTATTATTATTTTTTTTGCAAAACAGATCGGGAATGAATTATTTGTTTTGTTTAGAATTAATAAGAAAAAGGTTTCCAACACTTATTAATAAGAAATTTTTATTTTGGAGCTCACAAGCGATATAAATACAACAGATAACTGCAAAAATCCGCGTCATTCTGCAGTGACAGAGTTCAAAATTAAGCATCCGTAACAAAAAAGAAAACAACAACAACAATAAACAAAACACAAACCAAAGTAGAGGATAGCACAGTTTTAAATGAACATTTTGACAATCATTTTCACCAAAGCAACAAAATGACAATGACAAAAAATATTGCTTTATATTTAACAATTAGTCGCCGAAGGCGACGTGAATATCGGCGAATAGTCACCGAGACGAAGTCGAGGTGACTATTCGCCAATATTCACGTCGCCTGAGGCGACTAATTGTTTTAGTATAATTACATTGATGATTATTCGAGAAAATAAAATTATTGATCAATTTCCGACCCCGGAACACCAAAAAATCTGGCTGCCATTTTGAAAACTGCTAGCCTTCAATGCTATAATCACCGCGCGGTGATTATAGCGGGATAAAGCGAGGCTCCTAGCCAATCACAGCGCTCTATTTTCGATAGTCATCGATGTAATTATACTAATGCTGGGTATTCACCTGCCTTAGGAAGTCTGAGATCATCTGTGCACTGGATTCAGTTTAGCTGTTTACACCACTGTTTTTGCACCACTGACAACGTCATCAAAGGCCCCGTTAAAATGGAGAAAACTTATGCGGGTACGTTGAAGGGTCACTTGCCTGTCCAAGCTACCTTGAGGCGAGCCAACTTTTAATACATTTCCTTGCAAAACGTGACAAACTGTTGCATGAGACAAAGACAACTTTCCTACTCGTAAACGGGGCCTAACTTGTGTAGAGGAAAGAAATCTTTATCATGCACTACCCAAGTGAATGCCGGCATTCAGTCAAACAGGCAAGAGCAAAACAAAAACTCATGTGATTCTGATAAAGTCTTGCTCCACCGACTACGCCCTTTTAATTTTTAAGTTTCTCATCGAAATGGAGCTTAGTAAATGCTTAGCAAAAAAACAAACGAAAAGAAAAGAAAGAAGCGTTGGAGAAGAGGAGGGACTGGGGGCATTGTTACCTTTTTGTCAGAAAAAGGTCCCAATTCCTAATAACAGCTGCGCATGCCTGATGTTGGACCTCATCCGGAAGTGACAAATTCTCGTCCCCAGAGCCACTCGGCTTAATTCAAGACCACGTGATCAATAAACGACGGGCTATGGGAACGAGAATGGAAGTGGCAGTTCATTAACACCTCATGATCATGATCATAACACAACGCAATACTCCTGGTAAAAAAAGCATCGACTGGGCAAGCCAGTTGTGCAAAGAAAAGAACAGAAAATTTCATCGGCTAATCTCACAGATATTCGGGCAGTGAAAGGCCATTTAGTGCAGTTTAGGAATAGAGTAAACTTCTTGTGTTGAGAGCTCTAGATCGGCAAGTTTGCATTTAAAGGAACTGACTCGTGTGGACATTGATAATATTAAGACAGTTTATATTTGAATGTTGTTTCGCTTGTGTTCGACTGAAAATGTGCTCAAATAAACTCAAACGTTTCCTGTGAAACTTTTAAATATCGAAAAAATTAATGCCCGATACAAGATCAACCATCTTTACCTTACTTAACACTTAGTTTTATTACTTGAAAACCAGGGACCGGACAGTCTCGGTGAAATTCCTTGAATTTCAGAGAAACTTGTTCTTGAAATATCCTCGAATTCAATAGATCCATAAAAGGACTTTGAACTTCTGCAAGAGTCTTAGAAAAGTCCTTGAATTTTCCCAAACTTTGATTTGCCAAAATACGGTTGAGATGTTTGGCACAAATGTTAGTATTTCCGTTTTTCTATTTAAAAACTATGTCGTTTAGCTTTCCACAAAAATGTTTGCGTTGCCAAAGTGACCAGCAGTACATGTACTAGAAATACGTATCTTGCGAACCCTTGGGAGACTTGAGGTTTCTGACAAGCCTTGCATTGTCGGTCGCAGTTTGAAACTGGTTTAGCCTGCGTAGCATGGCGGGTTTTGGTCGGGCGCGCAAACAAGCCAAGGTGGGGCAGTGAAACTACGAAGAGATTGGGGCGGGAGCAATTTTGCCGCTTGTTCACGCGCTTTTGCGGTTTTGCCGCTCAGTAGTGTGCCCGACAAAACCGCCAGCAGGCTACGCTGGCTAAAACTGGTTGGGAGCGTTGAACCCTTGAGCGCCCGCTTGCGCGTCTCGCAGAGTTGTAATTTTGTGTCTTTTGTCTTAAGTGTTGTTGGAAGCCCTTTCTGCTACAAATTTTGCCTGGAAAGTGTGCTTTTTTGAAAATCACAGTGGTGCTCCAAGAAACAGGAAGAGGACTTGCAGAAAATTAAAACCGGTCCTTGAAGACTGAAAAAGTTCTTGACAGAAAATTACTTGAAAAACGATCTTTTAAAATTTCGTGTGCAAAATTAAACTCCCGCAATCATTAATTGCCACACGGTAGCTCTGTCGAAAATTTGGTCAACGGTTTGCCTATTTTTGCCCGATATTTTGACATTTTTTGTCGTCTTCGTTTATGTTTTGTTCGTTTAATCAAGAGTGGCGAATTTCGGCGAAATAACAGTGAAATTGATCAAAACATCACCTGCCGCGATGATAATGCCAAATATCTTTTGAATGCAGGGCTCTTTTCTTTTTTCATCCTTCTAGCTTCTAGCTGTGTAGATAGACATATTTAAATAATATAACATAAAATTATAGTTTGGGAGTCAAGTCTTTTCTATGCTCAGACAATTCGAAGCATCGGCGAAAACCGTCTTCCACTGCATTGAAATTAACGAAAGACCCTGACTCGACTAATCTATTAGTCAGCAGGTAATAAAGTAATAGAATAATTTCATCCTTTACGCATTTGCTTCTATTTGTTTCTGAGACCTTGCTGAATTTGATCACGAATTTACATGATGCGCACACTGAAAGTGTTTTTGAGACATTCTCCAGTTTAGTAGAGAATTAGTTTAGAGGTCAAAAGGATAAAGGCAGCTGGTTGTTCCCGACCGATATCAAAAAATAAACCCTAGCAGATTATTTTCTAGCAGTCAAAACTGATAGCTCACTTTGCTTCAAAATTTGACATGTAATTAGGACCATAAGGACCTGGTTGTTTACTGTGTTTCTAACCCATATACTTCCTGGGATATTTCTATTAGTTTGTTATGTATATAAATGTATAAATTTAGAACTTATTTGCGATGGTGGATCAGGGAAAAGTGAGGCATAAATATTCACCATGTTCAGCTCAATGAAATATAATAAAAGGTACCTTTAACTTCATGATTTTCGCGTGTCTTTAATTTGCAAAATTCGGGAGCTGTATTTAGTGATTATAAATTTCCGCGATAACAGAAAAGTAATTGATTTTCGCTGTTTTGCCACTGTATAGTCCCTTTTCTGACCCGAGGGCCCTGTTTCACGTTTCACAAAATAACTACACAAAATAGTTAAAAAAAATTCAAATTAAAGGGTTTTAGCTACACGAAATTATAAAAAAAAATTTTAAGACGCCCACAGAAACAGTCCAAGATTAAGTACCGTCGTAGGCTACATGCAGTTTGCATCCTCATTGTGAAACGGATACCGGAACTACACCGAAAAATTAAAATCGATATAGCTACGCGTTCTGCGAAACGATAGATCTGAAAAAGAAAGTACCTGCAAAATTTAGTGAGGTGTATTGGCTGCGATAATGGCTGCATTTCCACCTCATACCCTCGTGTGGCCTTTGTTTCTCCCCGAGCAGACCCGGGGATTTGAGCTCAGAAGCTGCGTCTGGTAAACGAGCCTATAGCCGCGTTTGTGGTAAAGAGATTAGGGATCTTAAGACTGACACGCCGAAGAACATGTTGACCACGTAGTTATACAAAAGGCAACCCGATGGGTATTTCCCAGATGTGATAATGACATCACCGTTCTACCTGTTAGCCTTGCCGTTTCTCTAGGGTGAGAGGCAATCTAACCGTATTTACGGCTGCGCTTACGGGTAATTTAATCCTACCCGTACTCGGAAACGGTGTATATTGAGGTCTCTATAAAGCGAACAATTCTTTGGTTGCGAAACTGGTGCGCTCTAACAACCAGCAATATCGAAATAGTAGGTGTCTAATTTCTCTTATAAAAAACTGAACCAAATTTTAGGGTTTGAAGTGTTCTTTTTTAGCTATGTCATTTAGACGCGCAATAGTTCGGTTGGGTTTACGTTGTGCTTGAAGTCCCGATAAAATCCCTGAAATAATTTGTGATACGTGCTCTGTTTACGGATATCTGATTAATAAGATTTTCAAGTTTTGTTGTAGAGCTAAGCAATAGGATTTATTTATAGATTGGCAAGAAAAAAATCTGATGGCTAAAAACTTCCCCTTCTATGGTTCCTGGTTTTAAATGCAAAGGCTGACTCCTTTTCCGAAAGTTATCATAATTAGCGGAGGATGTCACAGTGTTTTGGTTTTAGCCTACGCCTACACTTGGCACACGTACACAATACAAACCTCAATTTAAAGTCTCATTACCGTCTTCTTTGATTAAATCTTCACTTTTCAAAAGACAAATTGCCTCTAGCCGCCGCCTACGATCCATCATCCCAACCGGCTTTGACGCCTACTTTTAAAAGAGGTTATTAAATTAATAAAAGTTAACCGACGTCTGTAAACGCATACACCGAGTTGGACCGGTCGAGGGTACGTTTAAAGTCTTTGTTTGATGGTAGATAATATGCGAGGTGTTCATTAACCAGGGAAACTCAACAACTGTTTACTGAAAGTAAGTATTGCCTGCAGGTTTTACGGCGCAAGAAAGGCCAAAAATTTCTGGACAACCGTTCCATTCGTCTAAGCTATTCGGAGTTTTTCTAATTAACCTCCCTAAACGGAAGTGGATTTTAAACAAATTATTATTTTTCCCAAGATTTGGAGATTTTTGTTGAAAAAGGTCAACTGAAAATTTCAGTGTAAAGAAAAATCGTCCCCTAATCAATTTTTTAATGAAAGTATAGTTTCTCCATTCCCTCGCAGTTTCGACAAGACCCGCGGGGATAGCTAAAACTTTCGAGACAGCCACTAGTTCCCTTAAAGCATCCGAACAGACAGATATAGGAGCCCATCAATAGTATTTAGTGCAGCTCCAAATTGACGAAACAGCTTCTGAAACATAAAGAAAACCATTTTAGACATTTCTGACTTGTTTGGAAAGAGTTGATCGCTAGGTAGTAAATCCATGCAATTGTAATTATCTGCAAGTTTATGCGAAATTATTACAGAAAGTCAAAGCAAATGATTATTGAGAAATGGCGACAGTAATATAGATATATCTTCAAGTAGATTTGTATTTCCGCAGTTTCTCTCATCTTCATTCTATATGTTCCATTCCTTTTCACGGGTTAAGATGAACTAAACAAATTGGCCTTCTCCCAATGTATAGGTTTTCACAGCTCTGTTGGTAGAGCACTGCAGCGCTAACGAACGGGCCATGGGTTTCGAATCCGCCCTTTGAAGCCCTTTTACGGGCTTCATCGGCAATTGCTTAAATTGCGATTAGCACCGTGATGGTCCTTCTCTGTAAGCTTCTGTAGGTCGGCCAGGTCCGTTTTTGACTTGGTAGACCGCGCAGAAATTAGATAAATCCATGATACAACTTGCAGCAGTATTAAATTCCTCCGCCATGCTGTAAATGTCTTGATTAAAGCTGCGTAACATCCAGTGTGATTCAGTGTTGTAAGTTTATTCCATAAAGATCTGAAAAGTCAGCTGTCTTCTCCCCCAAAGCTGATATTTCAGACAAATGTCATACCCTAGTTACCAGTGTCTCTTATCTGGAGAGCCTCCCATTGTGGGATGAAAGACGAGCTCCCCTAAAAACGCCTGCGTCGGAGACTAAGGGACGGACCATTAGAAAAGTTATTGGGTGGGGGGAATTTTCGAGCCACAGAAATTTTTTTTCGTTATCAAATTCCTTGTATGAATTTTTTTTAGCCCATAGCATGAATATTTTTTAGGGTTAATTGGCCTACATGAATTTTTTTTCATTTAATTTTCCCTCGCTCGAATATTTTTTTTGTACTTCGTTTTCTAATGGTCCCTCCCTAACTGACTGACGATGCTGATCACTTTATTTTGACGTGTCATCTCCTTAAAAAAAGGAAAAAAAAAAGGGAAAAAAGGCATCCTAAGGTTGATCTATTGCTGGAAAAACTACGAAGACTTGGCTTTAAAGCTTCGGCAGTTTTCTGGTTTAGCAGCAGTCTATCTAGTAGATATCAAAGGGTGCGATACGAAGATTCGTATCGAATGCGACACCTGTCACCCGGATACACTTTTAATTTATGAAAGATAAATTGAATATTTCAAAATTCTAACTGCGCTCATTTACAGTTCCAGGGAACGCTTTTTCGCCAGCCAATCTGCCATAACCGCCAACTGTATTAGTGGCCAACGTCAATCGACAGAAGAAAAATAATGTCAGCTATTATAATAATGAATCGAATAATAAACAACACTGAACAGAACAACGATTAATTTGAAATGCAGATGGTAATTGACACACCTGCCACAAACTCTAAAAGCAAAGCTGGTAGTTACTAGTAAAGTTTGCCTTCCCTTCGTCTTGGAGTGAGATAAAGAGATACTCAGACGAACGCGATGTCATCGCCCAACGACACGACTGCCACAAACCAAACTCTTGACGAAGATGATGACCCGCAATATGAAGAATCTCTTCCACTGCGTATTTTTCGTCTTGCCCTGTTTTCCTTGATTATCTTGGCCAGCCTGATCGGTAACTCGGTAGTTTGTAAAGCGGCATGGAGTATGTCTTCCCGAAAGCCGTTTTCATACCATCTTGTTACCAATATAGCCTTTGCAGAAATCATCAGCTCTCTCTGTTTGCCTGTCATGATGGTGTTCCAGTTTGAAGACGAACGCGTCCACGATATCTATTGCATTGTAAATCCCATCCAAGTTCTTTCAATGATGGTAGTAACTTATTCGCTGGCCGCTCTCGCATTCTACCGCTACCAAGTTCTCATCAACCCAGTTCCAAGAACTCTGTCGATTAAACTGAAACTTGCAACATTTTTCTGTCTGTGGTTACTGCCCACAGTTGTTTGTATCCCCTTCTTCCTCTCGTTTAAGTTTGAAAATGGCCATTGTCTACATCTTGAATCAAGCGTTGGAAGTGGCTTACCGTACAAACTTGTGAAATTCGTCCTAAATTTCTTCCTACCCTACTTGGTCATGCTAGCATCTTACGCAGCTGTAGCGTGGAACCTAAGACAGCGAATCGGCCAAAAGGCAGCCGAGGCAAGGGGCTCGATCATTCCATCATCGCATACCATTGAAGTCGATATTGAGGAGCCGGTAGAACTTCATGCATTGAAAAACAGAAACGAGGGAGAAGAAGAAGAAGAGCAAAAAGCTTGCCAAACCCGACAAGTGTTGGTCGCTGTAGATAACAGCAAGTGTGTTAAGAAAGAAAACTCCACTGACGCCGAACAAGATTTACTGAAGATGATATTTGCGATAATCCTGATCTTTGTGGTTTGTTATTTTCCTTATCAAGCAGTCTTTTTGTGGGAAAATATAGCTGGAATAAACGACTGGCAATTTCGTCATCACAGTTTGATGATAAAATACATGTTTATATTAACGTGTGTGCCAAGTGCTTTGCATCCTGTGTGTTACGGAACAATGAACAGTTTTTATGCTAAGGCATTCTCGAAGATTTTCCTGTGTAAATCTTAGCTAAACTGATACTTTTTCGGGAATTGATATAATGGATCAGATATACTGGAATGACTGTCAGCTCGTTGAGAATATGGATTGTATTAAAACTTAGTAACGGCATCCCCTTTTTCTTCGTTTAGCGTCGAATGCGTTTCCTGATATTGGGTCGGTCGGATTGAAAAAAAAAAAAAAACAACAAAACCTTGAAAAAAAAAATTAACAAGAAGTCTCGGAATAGGAGGCCCTGGTACCACAGGACGACGTTAAAAGTTAACATTCACATATTTGGATTAACAAAATACAGAATATACTGTAAAAAATGTTCCTGTTTTTGTTCCTGTTTTTCTCTCTGCTGTTACTACGCTCATTTTTCGGATTAAAAGAATTATTTCAAGTGAAAAATGGTTTAACTACGTCGTTACTGTTTTTTTTTGAAAATGCCAAAATTTGGGTCGGTCGGACGACACTAAACGGAGAAAAGAGGGTGGCCTAATAAAAATGACAAATGTTCTTTCGTAAATCTGGTCTCAATTAAAGAAAAAAAACCGAAACGAGAGCACTGCATTCGCACTCCAATACTCGCTGGGGCACTTAATTTTTAGTGACTTGAAAAAAAGAAGAAAGTTATGTGAGCGTTTTAAAATTATCAAGCTTCAAGCAGCTCGAATTTGTTTGCTCAGCAAGTATCGCGTTTTCAGTGTCCGTTTCAGTTGATTTCTGTGATATGAGCGTACGCGAGTGAAAGCTTTTTGTCAGTTTTTTTAACGTTTTCATTTTATCTTTTGTTTGTGCTATAAATTAGCACAAAATGAACATAAAAGAAACATATTTTGATTCAGAATCGCTGATATCTGATCACTGTTCAACATTGTTGACCTACAAATATTGCTTGCTGTTTCTTTGGTTGAACATTTGGTCATTTTCTGTATGTTTGAATAGTTCACTCAACATGTCAGAGAATATAATATTTTATTCACATTTCATTAACGTACAAAGCAAGTCATTTTAAAACATATTTTGTTACAAGATTCAGAAACAAGTTTCTAATAAGGAAATGCCTAGTGCCAATAACTTAACTTAATACAGATGAGTTCTGTACCGATAAGGTTGGCCTGCGAGTTTACACTTCGTAGGTTTTTGGGGACACGAGCCGCGATTCGCTGTCGGTAAAATTGGACTTCACTTACTTAAGGGCCCAAAAATTCGAAATGTTTCTACAGTTTTTAAGTCCGAGTCACTTAAGATGTTATAAACCAGGTATAGAGTAAGGTAGATCAAAAACTGAAATATTACTGAAGGTAGGAAAAGGTTTTTAAAAAATATGCTGTTGGAGGCTGATCGGAGGAAGTAGAAAAGGGGTGATAGTAATCGTTTTGGGAGTTAACTTCCTCTGAGAATGACAGGAACTATCGCGAAACAAAAATAGAAGGAGAATGATAAAAAATTTCGCGAACGAACTACTTGAACGGACAAAAAAAAAAAACATGAGTGGATGTATGTGCATATGGCATTCAAACTGCATTTTTAATATCAGGGATTATTTGTTCATTCTTTTAAGCACAAAATAGACACTGGCTCTTTAAAACAACCAACAAAGCGTTTTAATAAGCGATGCCAATGCCACAAGCCAATTTGAAGAAAACTTCAATTAGACAAGAGGATATGAGATACTCCATTGAAACCAATTTGAATTTATGATGCTGTCGAGGCTTTTAAGAAGAAATTAGTTTTAAAGGGGCTATTTTGATCTTTTGTCCAAAAGAAAAAAAAAAGTTTGGTAAATGCAAAGCTTAAGTGCATATCGAATTCACTATTTAAAAAACAGCCACAATTTATTTGCCTTCAGGTCGACAAACTGAACTTTGCAATTATTAAAAAGTATTTCAAAAAATTTCTGATTATTTGTGTAAATCGGCCTTATAACGAGTAGACAGTTGTATTCTTTCTTCTTTTGATCTGAGAAAGAAAATACATGCGCTAATTCCGTTTCGCCTTCGCTCTCTCAGCCAGCCGGATTGTTATTTAACAAGCGAAAAGAAAATAGAGCCCGATCACAAGTTATTTAAACCTATTACGTGCTTTCCAGTTTGTCGAAAAATATTATCGGCAACCTTAAAGGACCTTCTCAGCAGGGGTTTAGTCGATTGCCTTATTGCTAGGAGACTTGTGATAATGCCGCGATCTGCTGGGAGATCATCCAAGGAGGGCAAAGAGTTATGTAATTAATATTCAAACTTCTCGAAACTTGGCAAGTTGGCGAAATTATGCTAGCTCATTGCCTGATTAAAGTCGGATTGAAGCGTTTTCAAAAACTCGTTAATAATTCATAAGATTAATGACCTATCGAATGGTCAATAATACAGATATGATACATCGCGTGCAGTGACAATATATCTGATAAAACCCCCTTTATTAGTATGCGCTGTTTTATAAGATATGTCACTGCACGGGACTTATGAATTTACTTACTAATTTCAGCACAGCAACTGACACAACTAATAGTGGGTGAATATTTAATGTTCTTTCAAAATAATACACGCGGTAAATTTACTATTGCATAAAATTCAACTTTGTTCTTTTAACAATTTATCAGCCAAAAGTTTGGTGAGTCAGCGGGAATATTGGCAATAGCAGTGTACTATGGCGCGTTTTCAGGGTCAAAAATAAGTGTATAGTTGCCACACAAACTGAGTTGCCAAATAAAAGATTTTATTATTCCACCATTATGTCATTTTACCATAAAAGGTCAAGAGAATGCGCAAAATACGAGGCCGTAATACACCGTAGTGTCCTGGTTTAACCGGTTTACAACAGGGCGAATACCGGCGGATGCAAAAGGAGCAACTATGGCTGAACTGGACGAACCGACGGACGAAAATAAAATAGGAAATAGAAACCAAAGTAACAGGTTTTTTTGATGTAGAATAATTAACCTCTCATTCAATGGTTTGGCATAATACGCCCGAACAGTTTGCTCATTGTTAACGTCATTCTCACGGACGGAATCAGGATGTTTCTGAATACTCTTACCTAAAAAATAGAAGCCAATTGCAAAATAACAATTTTTTTTGTAGTGGAATAATAAACCTCTTATTCGATGGTTTAGCATATAATACGAGCGGACATTTTGCTCATTGCTCGTATTTTTCCTCGCCCCTGCGGGGCTTGGAAAAATACTACGCAACTCGCAAAATATCCGCACGTATTATATGCTAAACCATCGAATAAGGTGTATGTCTTCGATGATGATTGTCGGATTATGACTTGTTTTGACGTGCAGTCTTGCGATGGAATCCTTTCGTCGTCTCATGATTTTCAAATCCACACCTCTTACTCGAATTGATTTGAGAATTGTTTACGTGCATGCATAATTACTTTAATTTGAAATCTCTTTGCACCTGCATTACTTTTGAAATCACTTTTTTTGCATGCTTTCAAATGACTTTCGCTGCACAACAGACAACAGAATGACTTGCGAACTTTCAACCAGGCGTTTCTACCCAGAAAGGCCCGAGAAGAGTCTGGAAACTTCTCCCCAGTGTCTCTCCGGATCATCGATCCAAAATGGCCGCACGTCGTTGAGTTGGTCAGCATTAGGTAACATAGGGTGAAGTAGACCCGAAGAGTCGAAGTTTCCGATCGTCCTAGTGACGTCATTTTCCGAGCGTGCTGACAAAACAACAAAGATGGCGGCATAAAGTGACTTGTGGAATGCTCTTTACTCTGCTAACCTTTCTTTATGATAGGACAAGCATTACATATTTTATAATATCTCATGCGGGCGAATAACCACCTCTAATCAGCGGGTGAACAAAATGATGTCTCTCCCAAAGGAATACTCTGAATACTGTACTACCTCACTCGATGTTACTCTACAGCGGACAATACATAACATAGGGTGAGGATAATTACTTTGCGGTAAGATTTCCGCTCAGCCCCTTACATTTCTTAGGCATACGTGTTTCGGCCACATTCATATAAACTATTTGTGTGAAATAGTTTGAGATTGCTGCATGAATAATAGAAGTACGGGGTTATGTGGAAATGTTGAATCTTACCACGTCACCTGTTAACATTATTAAGTGGAAAGTTACAAGAAGTCCTAGGTAGTAAATATTGAAACAGAACAGAGGATGTTATTATGTTAAGTATAAAACACATATTGATTATTTGTGAGATGAATCGGATATAGATGTAGGCTCAATTGCCAGACGTTGTAGAAGAAATGAGTGCGCTGAGCCATTCGGTCACTATTTGGCTTGTTAGTGCTACTTTTTCGGCCACAAGGCAGGGGCTGGTGGTTTGGCTTATTTTGTGTTACTAAGGCTGCATTCATTATGTATCCTACAGGGGGGACAGAGGATTTTAGGGGGGGTTCTCAAATTTTTAGAGCAAAAAAGGGGGGATATGAAAATTGTTTAAATATCTCCTGGGGGGATGCTTATTTTTTTTGGAAGATTCTGTCTAGTTTTGTAATAGTTTTAAAAAGTGAAAAAAGAATGATAAGCAAGGATTGTAAGCAACAAGGGTACCTCTATTATTCTGAGAGACTGTAGTACCTATTTTGAAGTTTTTCAAGCAGTGTGCCTGGCCTGTAGATGTAATGTTTCGATACAGTATAGAAAGTAAAACATCCAAAATGAAAACATTTAATGCAACCTCAGTCTAAGCAGTGCAACTTTATTGAATCAATGAATGCAAAAGAAAACAATGTAATTCGACAGTGCACAATTCTATGAAATTGAACAACAAATGTGCACTTAACGTTAAACATTCAATTGTTGGTTTTCACACGACGTCACTAAAATTCAAACTAAAAAACTATCCATCCTACCGAGATTTTACTCTCACGATGCATTAGAGCAGCTCAAAACTAATAATTGTCAAACAAATTTTCGTTTCAAAAGGGTTCTTGGTTTTGTGATAGAGTACGCTTGAATTTCTAAGCTTTTGCATGATGTGGCATTTACATGACGGCCAAGAGAGCTGTCATGTAGGTTAAAAAGATGACTTATTTCAGGAAATTTTGCCATCTAAACAGTTCATGTACTGAGTTTCTCGAAGAATAAATTCACACTTTTGTGGCAAAACTCAGTAACAGATGTTTCTGTTGGTTTCCATCCGCCATGTTGGAGCTCATCCAGGTGAGCACCAGCACATGCATGGCGTCTCCATACAAATCTCTATAAATCTGGGTAAAACATTTCTTCAGATATCTCGTATACGAAATATTCCTCTGACCTGAATCTTGGCGAGGGTCTTTCCCTATGTACCTCCTTTCATTTTCCAGTTATTGAATGGTTTTGATTTTTATTTTCATCTATTTTGAATGGCGTGACCGTGCTGAAAACCAGCAATGAATTTTCTGTACCAGTTTGAAAGGGGTCCACATGCACCCAGTGCACCCCCTGCTATATCTGCCACTTGTCAAGACAACAAATAATTAAGCCATTAAGAAAAAAAAGATATGACCATAAAATGTAGAACATTGTCATTTTCACTCATCTTTGTCATTATTCTCAACACTGTCAATCTCATCAGTCACCAACATCATTGTCAATATCATCATCAGCAGCACCCTTGTCACCAGCAACATTGTTATCCTCATCATTATTGTCATCATCATCATTGTCATCATCGTTATTCTCATCATGATCAATATCCTCCGCATCATCATCCTCCAGTGTACATGTCGCACTTGAGAGGAATGCATGCTGAACGGCCGGAAAATGAGGGTGAAGAGGATGGCAACAGCGGAGATGAATCCGTGGATGTGTGTGATAGTGAGAGCGAGGATGATGATGAGGTTGTTGCTTTTGTCGACAAGAGTGACAGTGAAACAGAGGTTCCCGTCAATACTCCTGGTAGTACTCGTACACGAGCTGGTAGGCTATCTATACCTAATTCGCGCTACTTAGACTGGCTGGCATAGGTATGACATAAACAGTCAAAGCTCTCTCGATGTTCTTATTAAACATGTCTCTTGAAATTTCAAACATATATAGTGTACTATTACCGTAAATCCTCTATTAAGCCCCCCGGGGGGCTTATTTATTTCAAGCCCATTTGAGGGGGGGCTTAATAGAGACGGGGGGCTTATTTGAGAGGGGGGGCTTATTTAATTTAGAAACGACGATGGTATCAGTTCTCCATAAAGAACTAGAATACAAAGTGGAAAAGCTCAAGTACAAGAAGTTTTAAGTCATGCAGCCGAGGATCAGAATGAAATCCGAACTTTCAGTTGGTAATAAACCATCCTGGATCAGTCCACACGGAGTTTTGCGGTCGTGATTGATTAATACAGCCTATCATTTATTAGTGAAGAATAATTGGGGGTGGGGAGGGGGGCTTAATAGAGAGGGGGGGCTTATTAACTTTCTTCCCCTGAAAAGGGGGAGCTTATTAGAGGGAGGGGGCTTATTTGAGAGGGGGGGCTTAATAGAGGATTTACGGTATACAGATATTTATTTTGATATTTCTTGTGAGGGAGGGGGGTATTCATTTTTCGGCTGATTGCTTGGGGGGGATTATGAAAATTTGTATGAACCTGGGGGGGATATAAAAAAACGAGCCGCTGAAAAAAATATTCTGCCCCCCCTGTAGCATACATAATGAATGCAGCCTAATCAGGGGCACCCGACGGCAATTTTCGGAAAATATCTGTTCGGAAGACAATTTGAGATCTAGAATTTTCGGAACATTTGTTGTAAAATTTCTTGCTTGCCTGCCCCTTCCAGGATTTTCGAACGTCTAAAAAATGTTATAATTACCAATTTTTAACAGATTTTTACCCTAAAAAAGGCCACCTAGAATTTTCGGAAGCCTTTTTCTGGCTGAAATTTTCGAAAAGGTAAATTTTGATCCCTATAATTTTCGGATCACTAGATTTTCAGCTAGGAAATCCGAACAGATGAAAAGTTTTTAGGGGATAAAAATATGCCTATATCTACCATTTAAATACTAAAATACGTTCAACAATGCTATGTGAAGTGGTTTTGAACTACATCATCGTTGGGTGCCCCTGCCTAATTGCTAAAATATGGTTTGCTTCTATCCTCGAATGTGTGATTACCATATTTTTCAGTTATAAGATGAAGCACTTTTTCAGTGTAAGTTTGGTTAATAGATTTAAATCCCTGTGCTAATAACTTTTTGGGGTGTATCTTATAACTAAGTATCTTCAGTCAACAAAACAAAATTGTGTCAGTGTATTAATTAAGCCCTAAGAGTGACCAGCATTAAATGTCTTCTTGTACTATCAATGCTTTGTAAAACAGTGTGGTCATGAGAATTAAGGACATAATCACACAAGATGAATTTGCTTGATATTTTATCAACTTCTTCCCACTACTTCTGTAGGAAAGGAATGGGGGCAAGAAATGGGAATTCAAATTTTGATCTTAGGGTTTAAAGGGTTAAACTGATCGAGTTCTATCATCTTTGTGACAATGTCACAGCTATAATATAATTATTTATTTTCCCACATTATTGCCTTTCCACTAATGGCTGAATTTTTTCTAATAAATGCAAGATGCCATCTGTATGTGTGTTTTTTTAATTTCTCAGTTAAATTAAAGCAGGGGGTTTGGTGTATGTCCAGAAGAGAAGCAATTTCTCAATAGCTGCAATGTGTATTATTTTGGGCAGAAGAATTTTTTTTTTTTTGGGGGGGGGGGGGGGTTACTGCTCTATATGAGCTATATAGTAGACCTGTCACAAGGTGAAAGCAGGGTATGGTTTTCAATTAGTTTAGTCTGGGATATGGTATAAAAATCAGAAAGTTTGAATCTAGAATAGGGTATCTTTTTCCAGGAAACTGATCAGTTGGTTGAAACATTCCATGTAGACTAGGGAGACTGGGAGTTAACATTCAAATATACGACATCAGCGAATCTAAATTTACTAAATAGCAAAGAAAGTGTCACCCTTGGCAGAAAAGATGAAAATAGGCACTCAAGGATCAGGAGGGATTTTAAGGGTTAAGCGTAGTGTTCAGTATAGGCTAAGAGTTCTGGGGTCCCAGTGGTACATCACCACCCCAAACTTTTTGAAGTACCCCTTAGGCACATTGCCCATAATCCTTTTTTGCTGACATGCCCCCTGGCCTTAATCTATCGACTTACCATCGTTTCCAAAGTTTTTGTCAGCCTTTTAACAGGCAAATTTGACAATGTTTTTCGTTTCACAATTTGCAATCAACCTTTCGGCTTGATCAACGGAATAAACGTAAGATGTTGCTTCCAGCTGTTCTTCAGTGCTCTTATTTTCTTTGCGATATTCCAAATCAATTGCAATGTCCCATCCTCACGCCGAAAAAATTAATTTACCCGCCAAATTTTTTTTAATGATTCCCGACCATGTTTACCTTCGCTGTTTCAATAAAATAAATGCTAATATTAAAGAAAGCCCCACTAAGGTCATCTCAAACCAATACAATCTTGGAAAATACATGATTTTATTAAGTCCTCAAGAAAGTAAGTTCAAATACATGTATTAAATTATTTTGTTCATAAAAAAGTACCTAAAAACTGTCAAAATTCAGACCATGCTTTCGTTTTTATTTACTAATTTTACATAATATAATGTTGTTTATTAATCCCACCGTTTCGTCCGGGTGTTTATCGTTCTACTATTAAGAAAGCTTCACCCTATGTTATGTATTGTCCGCTGCTGAGTAGCATAACATCGAGTGAGGTAGTGCAGTATTCCTTTGGCAGAGACATCATTTTGTTCACCCGCTGATTAGAGGTGGTTATTCACCCGCATGAGATATTATAAAATATGTAATGCTTGTCCTATCATAAAGAAAGGTTAGCAGAGTAAAGAGCATTCCACAAGTCACTTTATGCCGCCATCTTTGTTGTTTTGTCAGCACGCTCGGAAAATGACGTCACTAGGACGATCGGAAATTCCGACTCTTCGGGTCTACTTCACCCTATGTTACCTAATGCTGACCCGTTGAGTTGATCGACCTTGATCGTTTTTCTAAGAAATGAGCTTGACACCTGAGCAATCCCATTTCTTGCAAAACCTTCGTCTACACCTAATAGATCTTTCGAGAAGATTAGAACAGGATGTTAATGAAGATGGTTTTTTTTTTTTATTTTATTTTATTTTTTTTTTTATGTGTCCCCAATTAGTTGCGAAAACTAAATACATTGACACATTAATAACGCTTTTACTTACTTACTTACTTACTTCGGTTGCAACAAGCTTCGAATCATTTATCAAGGCTGGTAGCCAGTGTGGATTTAGATGTATACAACGAAATTCAATATTTGTCAGGACTGAAAGTGACTTGTGTTCTAGGGAAGTCAAAGCCATCCTTGACTTCCCACAGCAGATGGGTGGCAGTGAAGTAGAGGCCAAGGAAATGTTGTTACTGCTCCATTAACAGTAAGGAAAAATATTAAATAATAATAATAATCATCATCATCATCATCATCATCATCATCATCATCATCATCAGTGCAACAGAGATAGAAGGACAATCTGAAAACTATTTACATGGGCATTCCTATTGAACTGATCTAGAGATGTGCATTGCTGCTGAGGGGTCAGCAGGAATTCTTAGGAAGGTACGAAAACAAACAAAGGACCTCTTCTGGCTTCCTTAGGCAACCTGTTGTTGCCCATAGCCAGTGAGGGAACCAGTTTCAATACCTTCATTAGCTGTGTGAACTTTCAACAATACCAACAATTATAATGTCAGAGGACTGGTATGTGTACAACTGGTAGTGTCCAGCCGTGCGGAAACATTTGTTCCCAACAAGTTGCTGTTACAGATTTCATAATTATTGCATGTATTACAGACACCCCATTTTTACAGTCACACTGTTGAAGCCTGAGTGAACATTAGTATTCCCCGAAAATACCTATCACTATTACCAACTATTACCAGAATTGGAGAATTGACCAGGAGAGTTATGATTGTCATAAGAAACACTTTGTGTCGTGCCACGGCTTTCGAATAAGTTGAAGTAAAATTATCCTGAGAGGGGCATAGGGGGGTCAGAACACTACAATACCACATAGCTAAATGTAACACACGCAAAACAAAATGAACAAATGCCAATGCAATCTGCAAACCGGATCGAAATTGCCAAAAATATTCTAAACACAGCACACCACTTGGTCTTGCAATACCCCAGGTTGAAATAGCGCGTTTTCACTCATGTGGCCAGCATCTATGCAAATTTATGAGTACAAAAGAAATTGTCTACATGATTAAGAAAAGAGTTTAAGTCCCACCAGATTTGTTTGGAAACCAACATGGACACCGTTTCATTGTTTTGGAATACCAATATGGTCGCCGTGAAGTCATGTGATAACGTTCTATAATTGATTACCAATTACACCGTATCAAATATAGCGCAGAACTGCATCACTGCAAACCTAATACACCCCCTCTTCTCTGTACAACAGAAATTACTTATAAACTTATTGCTTATGAAATCAAAGAACGTCTTAAATTTTCTCCAAACAGAACTGCACGATTTTCTTCGCTTCATTACTGGGGCTGCCACACTACCAATGGCAGGGAGTTTCCTTGACAAGATTACAGTGACCTTTGATGCTGTGGATAATTGCACCTTTTCTTCAATATGCCTCTTAACACTCCAATTACTTCCCAAATTTGAGTCTGAGTTATGAGCTTTTTAAAGTAGCAATGGATGCAGCAATTAGCAATGTTACAGGTCCTGCTTTCATCGTTGTGTAATAAGAGGAATGTGAACTACTTGTTACCTTAACTTAATAGAGAAGACAAATCAGACTAAGAATGTTAGCAAACATGGAAGATTACATACCTTTAACACCACAGCAATTGATATGGCATGCTTTAGGTATAGCCAAACCCAGTCATTTGTTGCTGTCAAATACCAGTCGAGTGAAAAAAGAAAGGTGATTTATGTAACTCAAGCAAACATGTCAAATACATTTATTTGATTGAGTCTCATTTTTAGCTATTGTGGATTGTGCTTTGTACAAGTGAATCATTGAAACAAAGCATCAAATCATGCTCCTATTTATGAATTCATTGGTTTACTACCAGCACTAACTGACCCTTGACATGACTACAGACTGGTCAGTTGATCACTTTTACCAAAGATTTGGATAGTCCTTTTGGTACTTGCCATTGCTACTAAGTAAACAGAAACATCTTGATTGTACCATATCAAAATTTAAAACACATATATAGAATCTGAAGAACACACTAAGGAATGGCTAGGATGGGAAAATGTGTTTCATCAGGTATCCAAGGCACCTATAAGTCGGTTAAAAAAACTTTACTTCTCATTTCTTGCATCTGTGAAGAGAAACACAAGTGCTAAGATATGTTATCAAAGATCAAAGGTGCTTTTATCTGGAACAAAATTTGCAGTTCTATAAAATTGTGATTTGTAGCAATCAGTAACAGGATTTTGCATGTCAAAACTGGGACTAGGTAAAAAATGACCCTGAAGTAAATAACAAGTATATGTTGTGATTCGATTTTATCCTTCATTTAAATTTTATTTCCCACTGTTTTCAATGTTATTTTAATACATTATCATACTCAAGTACTAATTATCAGGGGGAAATGTTTCAATCACAACATATTCATGTATTTCAAGAAAATTGCAGGAAATTGATATGAAAAAAAAACTTTGTTTCTGTTAAAAGTTAGGATTCAATACTAAAAAAGTTAGCATGTGTAACAAGGGTTATTGACCAAAGCAAGCCGCTTTTTTGCAGCATGCTGATGGTGAGAAGTCGATGTGAAGTGCAAGGCCTTTGTGTGAACCACAAACTCAGTAGCACGTGTTAGGCAGGCTAAATAAAGGAAATGATCATTGTTTCTATAACTTCCCTTTTTAATAAGGAGATTATATGTTTAAAAGTTATTTTTTGTGGGAGTAGAGATATCAAGGCAATAGTATCTTTCTGTTAAAGATGCTGTTATGTACGGCGCTAAGCATTGTGGGTACTCATTAAATATTCATCTTGCAAACATGGCTCCTTAGTGTATAACGTACACAACATGGTGTCAGAAGTGGGATCGGAAAATTCTCGCGTGAAAGAAAGCCATCGAGCAAAGAAAACCTTGTATCAAGATCGATAAGAGCCTAACGGATATTCAGAACCGAAATGGAAGGCGTAACAACGGCAAATACACCCAAAATGGATTGGTCCAGTGGCGACTTGCCCGGAGCGTGGCGATCGTTTCAACAGCACTGCGAATTCACCTTCGGCGGCCCTCTCAAAGGCAAGACCGAAGAACAACGGTGCAATTACTTAATGATTTGGGTTGGCAATAAGGGCCGTGACATCTATAATACCTGGACTCTCGACGACGAAGCAAAGAAGAAACTACAAACGTATTACGACAAGTTTGAAGCCTACGTAAAGCCAAAATCGAATCATGTCTTCGCACGATACAAATTTCATAACAAAGTACAGCAAGAAGGCGAACCGTTCGACTAGTTCCTCACCGACTTGCAGCTCCTAGTTAAAGATTGCGGATATCAGGATCCAGATGAGATGGTTAGGGACAGAGTAGTAATTGGATGTCGCTCACAGAAGTCAAGAGAAAAGCTGATTCAAGAAGGTTCTGGACTAACCCTCGAACAAGCCGTTGATATTGCTAGAACACAAGAAATATCCACTGCTCAACTACAGACGATGGCTGGCGAAGATCCCAAAGTTCAAGCTGTAGAAACCAGCTATACGAAGTGGGAAGATCGTTCTAGACGCTCACGTCGAGATAAGGAAAGAAAGTCAACAGAATGTACGAGATGTGGATCGACTCATGGAAAGAGCAGTGTATGCCCTGCACTTGGACGAAAATGTGGCAAGTGTAACAAGCCAAACCATTTCGCAAAAGTTTGCCAAACCAAGTTACCAAAGAACATGCACTTTGTACAGGAAAGTAGCAGTGACGAAGAATTATATGTGGGATGTCTCGACACAGTGAACGCAGTTGACATGAGCGAGTGGTATGAGGAAATTATGATCCATGACAAAGTAGTCAAATTTCAGTTAGACAAAGGAGCACGTTGCAATGTGATGTCCCTAACAACCTTCCACAAGCTAGGAATTAAAGCAGAATTTACAAAGTCAGCTGCGCAACTGAAGTCCTACTCTGGTCATGTGATCGATGTCAGAGGAGTCACAACAATGCCATGCCAATATAAAGACAAACTGTACGAAGTAAAGTTTTACATTGTTGACCACAAAGTGCCAGCAGTACTTAGTGCAGCCACCTGCAAAGAGATGGAACTAGTCAGTCGGATACATACAGTTACATCCACATCTAAGGACCAACAGGCAGATACTACCAGCCCAGTAAGTTCAGTAACTCACACCGAAACAAAGGCCAACCAAACAACCACCAGTGAACCGCACCAGGCAGATAATCCCGACATACTGCAAGAGTATTCTGATTTATTCCAAGGACTTGGTTGTCTTCCTGGAGAACATACAATCAAGATTGACCCAGCGGTCCCACCTGTTGTCCATCCTCCTAGGAAAGTCCCTGTGGCACTCAAAGGCAAGATAAAAGACGAGTTAGATCGCATGGAAGAAGCTGGAGTGATTGTCCGCCAAACTGAGCCGACTGAGTGGGTCAGCAGCATGGTCATGGTTATAAAACCCTCCAAAATTCGTATCTGCATTGATCCAAGGGATCTAAACCAGGCCATTAAACGTGAACACTATCCAATGAAAACTATTGAAGAAGTTGTGGCAGAAATTCCTGGAGCAAAGGTGTTCTCAACCTTAGATGCCAGGTCAGGATTTTGGCAAATCAAGTTAGATGAAGCCAGCTCCAAGCTCTGCACCTTCAATTCTCCATTTGGCAGATATCGATTTACTAGACTCCCGTTCGGGATAAAATCAGCACCCGAAGTGTTTCAGAAGTCCATGTCCAACCTGTTTGAAGATATTGAAGGAGCCAAACCCATAGTAGATGACATACTAGTCTGGGGACGAGATGTTAAAGAACATGATGCACGACTCCGACAAGTCCTAGACAGATCTCGTGAGGCAAACCTCAAACTCAACCCTGAGAAATGCCACATCAGAAAAGAAGCTGTACCCTACATAGGTCACGTACTCACAAAGGATGGGCTCATAGCAGATCCAGAAAAAATCCGTGCGGTACAGGAAATGCGACAACCACAGAATGCAAAGGAACTGAGAACATTTCTAGGATTCATGCAGTACTTAGCCAAATTCATGCCAAATATGGCTGATGTGAGCTCCTCACTCAGACAGCTATTAGAAAAAGAGGTTGAGTGGCACTGGGAAAAGGAGCAGGAGGAAAGCTTTCAGAAGCTCAAGTTGATGGCTTCTAGTACACCTGTACTTGGTTATTATGACCCTGATAAACCAGTCACACTGTCAGTGGATGCCAGTTCCAAGGGACTCGGTGCTGTGGTTCTACAGGAAGACAAGCCAATCGCTTATGCATCCAGAGCACTAACATCCACCCAGGAAAAATATGCGCAAATAGAAAAAGAAACCCTGGCTATTGTTTATGGCGTGCAGAAATTCCATCAATATTTCTATGGCAAGCAAGTTATGGTCCAGTCAGACCACAAGCCTCTCGAAGTCATTCTGAACAAACCATTACACCAAGCACCACTTCGCCTGCAAAAGATGATGTTGTCCCTACAACGATATGATCTAAAAGTCAAGTTCAAGCCAGGAGCAGAAATGAACTTAGCTGATGCCTTAAGCAGAGCATTCCTCCCTGAAACAAAGGAAACACTAGTGCCAGATCTAGAGGTCAATGAAGTGAATTTGACAGCACACTTACCTATTTCACCTGAAAGGTACCTGGAATTGCAGAAAGCTACAGCTAATGATTCCGTCATGCAAGTGCTTCAAGATGTAGTGCTGGAAGGGTGGCCAGACAAGAGGGCAGATGTTCCACTAGAGATCAGACAGTACTGGACGTTCAGAGAAGAGATCTCTTGCATTGATGGCCTACTATTCAAAGGACAAAAGCTCATTGTTCCACATGCACTAAGAGCTCAGATGCTGGAGAAGATACACGAGTCACACCAAGGGATAGTCAAGAGCAAACAACGTGCTCGAGATTTACTGTTTTGGCCAGGAATGATGACCCAAATAGAAGAACAGGTAGCCAAGTGTTTCAAGTGTAGCCAGTACCAGACTGCACATGCCAAAGAGCCAATGATCATCACTGAAACACCAGAGAGACCCTGGTCAAAGATAGCAGCAGACCTCTTTGAGTACCAAGGAAATAGTTATCTATTGTGCGTAGACTACTATTCCAAGTGGATCGAAGTCGACAAACTGGATGACCTCACCAGCAGGAACACCATAAGTTACCTCAAGAGCCAGTTCTCAAGACATGGAATACCAGACCAATTGATAACTGACAATGGTTCACAGTTTACAAGTTCAGAATTCAATGCATTTACTAAGTGTTATGGGTTTGAACACACCACATCTAGCCCGCATTATCCTCAGGCAAACGGCGAGGTGGAAAGAGCAGTCCAGACAGTGAAAACTCTGCTCAAGAAAGGTGCAGACCCATATCAAGCTCTTCTGAACTATCGAAACACACCATTAGAGAGAATTAATTTATCTCCAGCACAACTTTTGATGGGACGGAGACTTAAGACAACACTACCAACCACTGCAGCCCTACTCAGACCACAGGGTGCCAGAGAAATAAAACACATGCTGGAGAAAATGAAAGAGAAGGAAAAACAGCAATACGACAGGCACTGTGGCAGAGAGTTGCCATCACTACACACGGGTGATGTTATCAGAATGCAACATGGCAAACAATGGAAAGCAGCAACAGTCCTGTACAAACACAGCTCACCTAGGTCTTATGTTGTACAGGCACCTGATGGCACCAAGTATCGCAGAAATAGGAGGCACTTACATGTCACGAGGGCTCCAGCCACTATCTCATCAGAAGACACAGCAGCGTTAGATAAGCGACTGGCCGTCCAGCCGATGGATAGTACCAGCTCTCTAGTAACTAACACCAGTGCAAACAATCACAAGGTATCTCAAACCAGAACAACGGAAGAATCGAGGAATGACCTAGCTGCACCTTTAGAACCACCTGTAATGACCCAATCGGAGGCAGAGGTAGTCAAGACCCGATCAGGACGAACTGTGAAAACCCCTAGTCATCTTTGTGACTTCAAACTGTAGATACTCTATTGTGGTATCTGCTCAAGTTAAGGACTGTTTCATTGTTGATATATTGTTCAAACTGTGGATCTTCTATTTTGTTATTTGCCCAAATTAAGGACTGTTTTGAGTTTGAACAGTGGACATGTTCTCGTATCAGAAACTTTATTGTTGATATTTTGTTTAAGAACTTGTTATGTTCACACCAGTATTATCAACTTCTCGACGGTTAATAAGAAAAGGAGAGATGTTATGTACGGCGCTAAGCATTGTGGGTACTCATTAAATATTCATCTTGCAAACATGGCTCCTTAGTGTATAACGTACACAACAGATGCCTTCTATCATTTTGTTATAAGATTCCACTGGCAATTGAAGTTAGCTGCCAATACAGAACACATTTACATTTAATGGTTCCATTATTAGATTGTCAAGCAATATTAACGAACTAACCAACCTTTACCAAGAAGATTATATGTTTACCTTTTAAGGAGATTACGTTTAAACTTTATTGTTTGTGAGAGAAGAGATATGAAGGCAATAGTATCTTTCTGTTAAGGGTGCCTTTTATCATTTTGTTATATGATTCCAGTGGAAATTGAAGTTAGCAGCCAGTACATACAGTAACCTTTCATTAGTTCCATTATCAGCCTGTAAAGCAATAAAGAACGAACCAACCCTACCAAGGACTTTTGATTTTGAACCTCTTGCTTGATACTTAAAAGCCTCGCTGGTTCTAATTTGCCTCAGAGTTAAGCTGGTGACACATGGTTCAATAATAGGCAATGAGTTTTGTTTCCCCAAGACCTTCAAAACAGAGGGGAAACAAAACTCACTGTTTTCCTTGGGTCCAATCATCAAGTGTTTTGTCACCACCCCCAACTGAAAATAAAATAATCTACAAATGGGTAGGATGTGTATCAGATCAAAAATCGCTAATACACAGCTGCAACAGTAATTCATCAAAGTGCATGAAGTGGGAGAAAATGTAAAAATTGATTGTATTGCCCTTATACATTTCTAGAAAATCCACGAGTTAAAAAAGTAACTGACACAACAGTAAACTTTAGTTGACAGTTCACAAAAGTAGAGTCCAATGCGCTTACAAATTTGCTGCCGTTAAGATACCCGTCCTGATCAAGTGCAAGTCCAAGGTTCAAGCGGTTGTCACCTTACACCTAGGAATTATTGAGTTTTGTTCACCCTAGGGAGCAACTGTTGTTGAACAGGTGTACAACAGTGCACCATACAGTGTTGAATGGTGATCAAACGTTGTTGTAGGAGAAAAGAAAAGCTTTATTCCATTCATTTGAACACAACATTTGTTGAGCAACAAAAGTTGAACCATGTATGACTGCCTTTATGAGACCACCACTTACATAATTACATAATTTGTAATAGTAACATTGTTATTAATACTAGATAATATTCAAAAGTTTCAACATTAGTTCATTATATAATGTAAATCATCTCAGTTAACAGGACCACTGTACTCCAGTAATGACAAGTGCAAAGTGCAAGACTTAGTACTCTTTTGCCTCTTATTTCACTTCACAGTAGCAGCCATTTAAAAAATTCATGATTGAACATTGTGTTTTAGCATACATGATTCCAATCATATGAATGGGACCAGTCAGTTTATTCAACACATGATTCTATGTTAGGAGACAGAATGTGCTGCAATGAATGAGACTGTCTCCACAAAGATGTCAATGCCATAACTATCTCTAGGTCTTAGCGGATCTATCCTGGCACACATTTCTTGGTAATGGTCCATCCCCATTGGATTTAATGTGTTTGGGATTTCCACAAAACTGTTGCCATCAACACAGTCCTCTGGAGCTGGCCCTTCTAAGTCAATACCATATGCCTCTATCTCACCCTACACACAACAAAAATACTTAAAGAACTTCTTGGGAATCTTGTCTGTGCTGCCCGATTTAAAGGCCAGCCTAAGTAAGATTCCATTTTTCACCTAAAAAAATACAGTGCACAGGATACGTACAGTGCATGAAGTGCTGTTTAATCGCAAATATTTTAAGGACTGTATAGGACTGTGAGTTTGTGAAATGAGTTATACTTTGCAGTTTATACTATCTCAAACAGTTCTAGACAGAAAAACTAACTAAAGGTTAAACATTTTCTTATGGATGGAACATTAGAAAAGTGATGGGGGGGGGGGGGGGGGAGGGAGGGTAAAAAACAAAAAAATTGTGGAAGAGAAATTGTCCAAACAAAATTCCTGAAAAGAAAAACCTAAAGAAACAAGAAATTTTGCACAAGATGGGTCACATTTTGATGTTAAATCATTGTTGTACTAAACTTGCCAAAGTGCTCAATATCATTTTTTTTAGTGCCTCTGGTGTTAAGAAAAAATTAACAAACACATTTTACATGTTCCAAGAGAAGTTTTAGTTCAGTGTGTATATATTTTCATAAATCAACTTCAGTCACAAGTCACAATGAATTGCTGTTACCAGCCAATTATCTTTTAAATACTTTCCTTCTGCATTAAATTTATCAAAATAATGCAAAATTTAAAAACAAAAATTTGAAAACTGTTGTGTTATTTCTTCAAATCGTAATATATTACATTTTATAAAAAAAGGTTTAATGTAGTATTTTATTAATTACTTTGATTAAACAGGGTTGCAGTCAGGAAAAAATTCATGTACAGCCAATAAGCCAAAAAAAATTCATGCTAGCCAAAAATTTTCCACCCACCCCCCCGTCACTTTTCCAGTATTCTGTCCCTTAGTTGTCAAATACAAATGGTGGAAAGGGTGGATTCATTAAATATTTCAACATTACATGTTCAACATGGAATCCAGGCATTTGCTAAATTTAAGTGTCCCGAATGCACTAGATTACATCTCAGAGAACTTCACTCTAAAAAATTTTCCTGGGGGAACATGCACCTGAAACTCCCTATAAAAGTGAGCCATTCACAGTCCGGATGGGCGCTATCTCGCCCCCATATTGTCACTGTATACTATATCTCTAGGCCCCCTCTATCACAAAATCCTCCGTCCACCCCTGGGTGGTACTGGATTGTCAGTCACTCAAAGGCTCATTTAAAACCTTTTGATGTCTAATGAAATGAAGGTTTGCAAGGGTGAGGGATAAAAGCCCTTAGGTAAATATTTCTGGTCAACCGGCAGATTCTCCTCATAAATGTCTTACGACTGCTTGTGCAATTAAAGGAGAATTTGATGTTACATCAAAAGCTACTTAGGGCCTGGCTATATAATTACCTCTGTCCTTGGCTCATACATTTCTCTTGCTGCCACTAAATCAGTGCCCCTCATTCTTAAAAGACCAAAAATATATAACTGCATTGGAGATCTGCTTCCAGCTGTACGAATCCGGTGATGCACATAGCTTGCCTTCCACAGGTTCAAATACCAGTTTATTCGAGGCACAAAAACAAAATGAAGGGCAAACAAATGGTCTTGGTTTGTTGGGTCAAGAGTACCACAATCTTCAAGGTGATAAAAGAGATGATAATAGATATATAGAACACCATCAAATACATCCCTCCACAGACACTCAATACGCTGATTATGTACACTTCTCCCAGCTATCATGCTTCCTCTTCCTGGCCCCCTATCTGGATGTTGCAGCATGAACATCGACACTCCAACATTTTCCCCACCTTTGTCTGACCTGACCCTTGATAGGGAAGTCCATACTCTTCTACAGCTTGCAAGAACAGCTCAAGCACAGTGTCAGATGAATTGTTGTTGCTAGCTCCATGTACAACAATTCTCCACCTACGGTAAATGAATAGTGTTTACTGAAAACTGCATTCTTGCAATTGAAAACAAAGTTCTTAATAAAGCTACAGACTTTGCATTGGTTCATCTACCATTTCTCAATGAATTAATTGTTGGAAATGTGTTTTTCTCTTAAAGGAGAGGGGAAAAATTGGAGTATGTGGAAAAAACTGGTAGGAGCAAGGGCAAAAACCAATAACAAACTCAACCCTAGAGTCCTTTCCAGGATTCAAAGTAGGTCCACTGCACATCTCCCCCTCTTCCCTTATTGGATTTGCAAAAATAGAACACCTGAAAATTGAAGCTGTTTGACCAAAATAAGGCTAATGACACCATGTGGAGAGGTCTACACTGGCTGGTGCATAGTGAACCAGCTGCAAAAAAAGCCTGAAATATTATTATATATTCTCCTTTTAAATTTAGTTTGAGATAAAATCGATTTTTACCTGATTAACTTGTGATTACCATCTATGTGCCATAAAGCCAGAGGGCCACTAACACGGTACACTGCCCTTGGGGTGAGAGATAACCACCTCATTGCCACCCCTTCCGGATCCGTCCTCTGCATTGATGCACGAACTCTTATCTCAGAAATCTTTGTGCCGCGTAACGAAAGCTGTGATTGGATTCTTCTATATCCAGCATTTGGAAAATCTCGCTGGATATTTCTTACAATATATAAAATCAAGTTCAGCGTCTAGAATATCCGTCTTTCTTTCACTTATTGAAATTCCATATTCTCTTAAACGCCTTTTGATAGTGCTTCTACTGACTCCGAGACCCTCGGAGATGTCTGAAATTTTTAGATCGTAGTCTACGAGGTATTGCAACTGATCCCTACTTATTTCAAACTTTCGACGACCAACCAATCCTTCATTATTAACATCAGGGTAAATGGGTTGCCAGTTACGCTCAGCGTCTGCCAAAATAGTCGTCACTTGAGCAAGAGAGGTTGAATTTCGTTGAATACATCTAAATCCACACTGGCTGCCAGCCTTGATAAATGATTCCATAGTTTTGTTTGCATCACTATCGTCTTTGTAAGCTTGTTGCAAACGAAACACATAGTCAGCAACATCTTCATTAACATCCGGTTCTAATCTTCTCGAAAGATCTATTAGGTGTAGACGAAGGTTTTGCAAGAAATGGGATTGCTCAGGTGTCAAGCTCATTTCTTAGAAAAACGATCAAGGTCGATCAACTCAACGGGTCAGCATTAGGTAACATAGGGTGAAGTAGACCCGAAGAGTCGGAATTTCCGATCGTCCTAGTGACGTCATTTTCCGAGCGTGCTGACAAAACAACAAAGATGGCGGCATAAAGTGACTTGTGGAATGCTCTTTACTCTGCTAACCTTTCTTTATGATAGGACAAGCATTACATATTTTATAATATCTCATGCGGGTGAATAACCACCTCTAATCAGCGGGTGAACAAAATGATGTCTCTGCCAAAGGAATACTGCACTACCTCACTCGATGTTATGCTACTCAGCAGCGGACAATACATAACATAGGGTGAAGCTTTCTTAATAGTAGAACGATAAACACCCGGACGAAACGGTGGGATTAATAAACAACATTATATTATGTAAAATTAGTAAATAAAAACGAAAGCATGGTCTGAATTTTGACAGTTTTTAGGTACTTTTTTATGAACAAAATAATTTAATACATGTATTTGAACTTACTTTCTTGAGGACTTAATAAAATCATGTATTTTCCAAGATTGTATTGGTTTGAGATGACCTTAGTGGGGCTTTCTTTAATATTAGCATTTATTTTATTGAAACAGCGAAGGTAAACATGGTCGGGAATCATTAAAAAAAATTTGGCGGGTAAATTAATTTTTTCGGCGTGAGGATGGGACATTGCAATTGATTTGGAATATCGCAAAGAAAATAAGAGCACTGAAGAACAGCTGGAAGCAACATCTTACGTTTATTCCGTTGATCAAGCCGAAAGGTTGATTGCAAATTGTGAAACGAAAAACATTGTCAAATTTGCCTGTTAAAAGGCTGACAAAAACTTTGGAAACGATGGTAAGTCGATAGATTAAGGCCAGGGGGCATGTCAGCAAAAAAGGATTATGGGCAATGTGCCTAAGGGGTACTTCAAAAAGTTTGGGGTGGTGATGTACCACTGGGACCCCAGAACTCTTAGCCTATACTGAACACTACGCTTAACCCTTAAAATCCCTCCTGATCCTTGAGTGCCTATTTTCATCTTTTCTGCCAAGGGTGACACTTTCTTTGCTATTTAGTAAATTTAGATTCGCTGATGTCGTATATTTGAATGTTAACTCCCAGTCTCCCTAGTCTACATGGAATGTTTCAACCAACTGATCAGTTTCCTGGAAAAAGATACCCTATTCTAGATTCAAACTTTCTGATTTTTATACCATATCCCAGACTAAACTAATTGAAAACCATACCCTGCTTTCACCTTGTGACAGGTCTACTATATAGCTCATATAGAGCAGTAACCCCCCCCCCCCCAAAAAAAAAAAAATTCTTCTGCCCAAAATAATACACATTGCAGCTATTGAGAAATTGCTTCTCTTCTGGACATACACCAAACCCCCTGCTTTAATTTAACTGAGAAATTAAAAAAACACACATACAGATGGCATCTTGCATTTATTAGAAAAAATTCAGCCATTAGTGGAAAGGCAATAATGTGGGAAAATAAATAATTATATTATAGCTGTGACATTGTCACAAAGATGATAGAACTCGATCAGTTTAACCCTTTAAACCCTAAGATCAAAATTTGAATTCCCATTTCTTGCCCCCATTCCTTTCCTACAGAAGTAGTGGGAAGAAGTTGATAAAATATCAAGCAAATTCATCTTGTGTGATTATGTCCTTAATTCTCATGACCACACTGTTTTACAAAGCATTGATAGTACAAGAAGACATTTAATGCTGGTCACTCTTAGGGCTTAATTAATACACTGACACAATTTTGTTTTGTTGACTGAAGATACTTAGTTATAAGATACACCCCAAAAAGTTATTAGCACAGGGATTTAAATCTATTAACCAAACTTACACTGAAAAAGTGCTTCATCTTATAACTGAAAAATATGGTAATCACACATTCGAGGATAGAAGCAAACCATATTTTAGCAATTAGGCAGGGGCACCCAACGATGATGTAGTTCAAAACCACTTCACATAGCATTGTTGAACGTATTTTAGTATTTAAATGGTAGATATAGGCATATTTTTATCCCCTAAAAACTTTTCATCTGTTCGGATTTCCTAGCTGAAAATCTAGTGATCCGAAAATTATAGGGATCAAAATTTACCTTTTCGAAAATTTCAGCCAGAAAAAGGCTTCCGAAAATTCTAGGTGGCCTTTTTTAGGGTAAAAATCTGTTAAAAATTGGTAATTATAACATTTTTTAGACGTTCGAAAATCCTGGAAGGGGCAGGCAAGCAAGAAATTTTACAACAAATGTTCCGAAAATTCTAGATCTCAAATTGTCTTCCGAACAGATATTTTCCGAAAATTGCCGTTGGGTGCCCCTGATTAGGCTGCATTCATTATGTATGCTACAGGGGGGGCAGAATATTTTTTTCAGCGGCTCGTTTTTTTATATCCCCCCCAGGTTCATACAAATTTTCATAATCCCCCCCAAGCAATCAGCCGAAAAATGAATACCCCCCTCCCTCACAAGAAATATCAAAATAAATATCTGTATACCGTAAATCCTCTATTAAGCCCCCCCTCTCAAATAAGCCCCCTCCCTCTAATAAGCTCCCCCTTTTCAGGGGAAGAAAGTTAATAAGCCCCCCCTCTCTATTAAGCCCCCCTCCCCACCCCCAATTATTCTTCACTAATAAATGATAGGCTGTATTAATCAATCACGACCGCAAAACTCCGTGTGGACTGATCCAGGATGGTTTATTACCAACTGAAAGTTCGGATTTCATTCTGATCCTCGGCTGCATGACTTAAAACTTCTTGTACTTGAGCTTTTCCACTTTGTATTCTAGTTCTTTATGGAGAACTGATACCATCGTCGTTTCTAAATTAAATAAGCCCCCCCTCTCAAATAAGCCCCCCGTCTCTATTAAGCCCCCCCTCAAATGGGCTTGAAATAAATAAGCCCCCCGGGGGGCTTAATAGAGGATTTACGGTAATAGTACACTATATATGTTTGAAATTTCAAGAGACATGTTTAATAAGAACATCGAGAGAGCTTTGACTGTTTATGTCATACCTATGCCAGCCAGTCTAAGTAGCGCGAATTAGGTATAGATAGCCTACCAGCTCGTGTACGAGTACTACCAGGAGTATTGACGGGAACCTCTGTTTCACTGTCACTCTTGTCGACAAAAGCAACAACCTCATCATCATCCTCGCTCTCACTATCACACACATCCACGGATTCATCTCCGCTGTTGCCATCCTCTTCACCCTCATTTTCCGGCCGTTCAGCATGCATTCCTCTCAAGTGCGACATGTACACTGGAGGATGATGATGCGGAGGATATTGATCATGATGAGAATAACGATGATGACAATGATGATGATGACAATAATGATGAGGATAACAATGTTGCTGGTGACAAGGGTGCTGCTGATGATGATATTGACAATGATGTTGGTGACTGATGAGATTGACAGTGTTGAGAATAATGACAAAGATGAGTGAAAATGACAATGTTCTACATTTTATGGTCATATCTTTTTTTTCTTAATGGCTTAATTATTTGTTGTCTTGACAAGTGGCAGATATAGCAGGGGGTGCACTGGGTGCATGTGGACCCCTTTCAAACTGGTACAGAAAATTCATTGCTGGTTTTCAGCACGGTCACGCCATTCAAAATAGATGAAAATAAAAATCAAAACCATTCAATAACTGGAAAATGAAAGGAGGTACATAGGGAAAGACCCTCGCCAAGATTCAGGTCAGAGGAATATTTCGTATACGAGATATCTGAAGAAATGTTTTACCCAGATTTATAGAGATTTGTATGGAGACGCCATGCATGTGCTGGTGCTCACCTGGATGAGCTCCAACATGGCGGATGGAAACCAACAGAAACATCTGTTACTGAGTTTTGCCACAAAAGTGTGAATTTATTCTTCGAGAAACTCAGTACATGAACTGTTTAGATGGCAAAATTTCCTGAAATAAGTCATCTTTTTAACCTACATGACAGCTCTCTTGGCCGTCATGTAAATGCCACATCATGCAAAAGCTTAGAAATTCAAGCGTACTCTATCACAAAACCAAGAACCCTTTTGAAACGAAAATTTGTTTGACAATTATTAGTTTTGAGCTGCTCTAATGCATCGTGAGAGTAAAATCTCGGTAGGATGGATAGTTTTTTAGTTTGAATTTTAGTGACGTCGTGTGAAAACCAACAATTGAATGTTTAACGTTAAGTGCACATTTGTTGTTCAATTTCATAGAATTGTGCACTGTCGAATTACATTGTTTTCTTTTGCATTCATTGATTCAATAAAGTTGCACTGCTTAGACTGAGGTTGCATTAAATGTTTTCATTTTGGATGTTTTACTTTCTATACTGTATCGAAACATTACATCTACAGGCCAGGCACACTGCTTGAAAAACTTCAAAATAGGTACTACAGTCTCTCAGAATAATAGAGGTACCCTTGTTGCTTACAATCCTTGCTTATCATTCTTTTTTCACTTTTTAAAACTATTACAAAACTAGACAGAATCTTCCAAAAAAAATAAGCATCCCCCCAGGAGATATTTAAACAATTTTCATATCCCCCCTTTTTTGCTCTAAAAATTTGAGAACCCCCCCTAAAATCCTCTGTCCCCCCTGTAGGATACATAATGAATGCAGCCTTAGTAACACAAAATAAGCCAAACCACCAGCCCCTGCCTTGTGGCCGAAAAAGTAGCACTAACAAGCCAAATAGTGACCGAATGGCTCAGCGCACTCATTTCTTCTACAACGTCTGGCAATTGAGCCTACATCTATATCCGATTCATCTCACAAATAATCAATATGTGTTTTATACTTAACATAATAACATCCTCTGTTCTGTTTCAATATTTACTACCTAGGACTTCTTGTAACTTTCCACTTAATAATGTTAACAGGTGACGTGGTAAGATTCAACATTTCCACATAACCCCGTACTTCTATTATTCATGCAGCAATCTCAAACTATTTCACACAAATAGTTTATATGAATGTGGCCGAAACACGTATGCCTAAGAAATGTAAGGGGCTGAGCGGAAATCTTACCGCAAAGTAATTATCCTCACCCTATGTTATGTATTGTCCGCTGTAGAGTAACATCGAGTGAGGTAGTACAGTATTCAGAGTATTCCTTTGGGAGAGACATCATTTTGTTCACCCGCTGATTAGAGGTGGTTATTCGCCCGCATGAGATATTATAAAATATGTAATGCTTGTCCTATCATAAAGAAAGGTTAGCAGAGTAAAGAGCATTCCACAAGTCACTTTATGCCGCCATCTTTGTTGTTTTGTCAGCACGCTCGGAAAATGACGTCACTAGGACGATCGGAAACTTCGACTCTTCGGGTCTACTTCACCCTATGTTACCTAATGCTGACCGATCAACTCAACGACGTGCGGCCATTTTGGATCGATGATCCGGAGAGACACTGGGGAGGAGTTTCCAGACTCTTCTGGGGCCTTTCTGGGTAGAAACGCCTGGTTGAAAGTTCGCAAGTCATTCTGTTGTGCAGCGAAAGAGAATTCAAAAGTCATTTGACGCACAATAGCGCGTTTTCGACAGTGACACGGGTACAATTAATCCTCCTGTTACGTATTTTGCAAGTAAGCATGCTTACGGATTTCAAAAGTAATGACGATTTGAAAAAAATCGTATTTAAGAAATCGTTTCATTTGCTTTCATCATAAAATAATCCTGTTTCTACGTAATTCTCAAGAAAGAATGCAGAGATTTCAAAAGTAATGATGGTTTAAAAAAACACTTATTTAAGAAATCGATCGTCGAATAATCCTCCGCAAGTAAGCATGCAAAAAAAGTGATTTCAAAGGTAATGCAGGTGCAAAGAGATTTCAAATTAAAGTAATTATGCATGCACGTAAACAATTCTCAAATCAATTCGAGTAAGAGGTGTGGATTTGAAAATCATGAGACGACGAAAGGTTCCATCGCAAGACAGCACGTCAAAACAAGTCATAATCCGACAATCATCATCGAAGACAATCATTTATTTGGCAACTCAGTTTGTGTGGTAACTATACACTTATTTTTGACCCTGAAAACGCGCCATAGTGTCCAAGCGTTGCACTCAAGACTTCGGCCATTCCAGAACAATATTTTCAAAGACTACTTTTTCACTGCACTTGTTGACTTTGGGGAACCTTGCTCAACTTTAACGTTACGCGCGCCCTCCAGACATTTGCCTCTATTTTATTTACGAAAATAAAATTTACGTGTGTACCCACGTAAAAATTACGCGAAAATGGAAATCCACCCTTATTTCGATTTACTAAAAGATCGCCTTTTTGAAATAAAATGTGCTTTTAACTTTTTCTGCTACTGCTGTTGTCCTTAAAATCGTCGCTTTTTCCTCCCAAGTTTTCAATTCGTACTGTAAATTATGGACCAGAGCACTCAGTTTGAATATAAAAAGAGTCAGAAATTTTCTATTTCGGGCGAATAAAACGCCCTTGCGGGCTGAAGAATGAATTCGAAATTGTTCATACTGTACTATGTGGGTAAGGTCATCTGCCGACAAAAGACTGACTTTATTCTCTTAGCCTGAAATACTCTTTACTCATCAAAGGTGCATAACATTTTTTCCGCTGGACGCCCGATATGGCCAAGTGCCTATGAGGAAATGGGTAAATGTGTTCATATCCTGCGTAGCAGACGGGGTTTTGGTAGAGATACGGCCGCGCGCGTACCAAGATCAAACGAAAAAAAAAAAACGCAGGGCGCGGGGGAAAGGAGGAAGGGAAGGAGGCGAAGTTAAAAAAAACTGCCTTCTTCACCCCCCCCCCCCCCCTTCCCCTCATTTTCTCGTTTGACCTCAGCTGAGCTTTCGTGCGGCCGTATCTTTTACTACAAAAGCCACAAACGAACAACACACACAAAAACACGCTTTCTACGCAGGCTTACGTGTTCATTATACCGGAGGTACGGTAGACATATCGGGATTGTAATTAGGGCGGCGAAGAATATCGTTAGTTGTTCTGGGGACTTCACAACGGGGTTCGTTGTATCAGGATTCCACTCTTTTGTTATATACAACTGCTCTTCTCAGATATAACTCCTGCCATTGGCTGATTATAGTTCACGTGGCGTTAAAGGAGCTACGTCACGCTAATGCACGGTAATATCGTCCACAGCAAACCATCCTTAATCTTATATAGTTTACCAATACATCTATACTATTTTTTTCCTATTTTATTTGACTACTGTTTCGAGCTTTCCGTCAATTTGAAGATGATGTTCAAAGTCGCAAAATGTTGACTGAAAATACCGTTGATCTGTAAGAACTATGTGGTTCCACTTTTGAAGTTGGCGCTAAGCATCTATCTATGAGGCCCACTTTAAGGGGGGGGGGGGGGAGGGGATGCGTATGATTCAAGTCTGAATTTCCAATTTGGTCGTTTCGAGGTTTGAAGAGTGGGTCATGTCCATGTCGGTATTTAACCCATCTTCGTGTCATTTGTCACCATTTCTGCTGTCCTATGTTGCTCCTATGGGCCTCATCAGTATTGCGCCGTTCATAATCACAATCAGTTCGGAGACATCGGCATTACGCGGCAACTTGGTTTCAATTATCCAGTTTGAAGTTCCTTGCAAACGTCTCAGCTACGAGAAGTGGAAAAACTAGGCTTGCATCGGCATAAACCTGGAAAAGCACACTCAAAATTTGAGTCAGCAGACGAATATCAGTGGCAAGAACGACTTCGTACTTGCAAAAAACCACGCCTGATGCTAGCAAAACTTTGTAATTGGTAGAGCGCCGCACCGGTATTGCAAAGTTCAAGTGCTCGAATCCCATACAAGCCTAATCTTTTAACGCTTTCTTTTCGCAATTTTAAAAGTTGCGTCTGCAAGGTACAACCGCGATGATCTTCTTTCATACGCTTAATGACTCCGAAACGGAAATCAACCCGTATAACGGTAGGACGCTCTCTTGAGCTACCGTGCGACCCGTGTTATTGAGCGAGCTTGTTCGGTCAAGAGGGCTGGATATTGGCCATTAGTAAAATCCAACTAGTGGTCTATTATCAATGCTGCGTTCTGATTGGTTGAGCTACTACTAGGCTATATGTTATAGCCCACTAGTAGCGAAAAGCGCCGGCCTTTTGGCGGCAAAAAAGGATTAAAGTCTAGCTTTAACTAGCTAAAGTTGTTTTTTTCTCGATATTGTTGACCAGCTAGTTGGATTTTACTAAAACAATTATTCCTCTCGCCCTCATGGCCACTGAGTCAATAGTCCATTCGGGCTCGAGGAATAATTGTTAAATATTCTGCCATCTTGACCGAATAAGTTTGGTCAATAAAGGACTTATTACATGGCCGAAACAAGCACTTTTTCTTGTGGAACCAACGCGGGAAATCCCGAGTGGGCAAGATTGGCCCATTCAGCCCACTTGGTTAGCCAACCAGAACGTGGGGTCCCCTTCATCCTGCCCGCTCGCGGATTTAGCCATATAATACTGAGCTATTATTATTTGGCTCATTTTTACAATAGGTCATTTTGAGGCTGAGAATGAATGGCAGTGGGTTAGTTTTTTGTCAAAATGCACGATGGTTTTAAGGAAACTATCGCGTCTTTTATACCTTTTACAAAGTTGCAGCGGAAACTGGGTAAAAATTAGTCCCATATTGCAATTCGACACAACAGCAATTCAGTCTTGAGCAGAACTTCAAAGGCGTTTGTATGGACAATCAATCTACATTATGTTTAATAAAAAACCCACAAAATCGAGAGATCTCGTGCCAAGTTCCATACAGCAGTCTCGGTCCCTAGTTCTATGTGATATGGGTTGTAGAAATGGGTAGGGAGGGAGGGGACCTTGCATAAGACCCATCAGTGCCATTCGTGCTCATCCCCCTTAGGCAGATATTTCTTTAGTAATAATCAAAGGCTCTCTTGCGTGCATACTCCACCTTAACGGGGGTCGCAGTCATTTTAATCTTGCCCCATGATACTGCCTCGTCGGGCCTAGCTCCTGAGTCACTTCCATCAAACTCCTGCCCAGTGTTTACAAACAACGAAAAATCGGCACCATTACGCTGAGAGGACAAACAAACAAAAAACAGCATTCATCTTAACAACAGCCTTGTTACTTAGTAGCCTGAGGAAACAGCCGACGATTTCCCCGCGAAACGACGTCTCAGTGAGGAACGAGCGAAGAAATTCCATACCATTTTCAGCCAATCAGAAGCACTACCAAGATCTGGGTAGTAAAGCGTCATCACTATGCGCTCATTTCTCCAGGGCAGACGTCATTAAGCGGGGAAACCAGTGGTGACGTCACGAAATGTCGGCTGTTTTCTCAGCCATGTTACTTAAGGCATTTACCTTTTGGGAAAAATAACGGTCAGAAAGAGAGTAACATTTGTGCATTTGACGGAAAATCTTTTTGTTGTCTCTAAAGCGGCGTGCCACAACAGTCTGTACGAGACTCTGAGTAAGCATGGTTTTATGACCTGGTTCAGGCATTTTCGGGTCATTAACCCTTTAAGTCCCAATAGTGTCCAAGATCAACTTTCTCCTTACAATTATCCATAAACTGTAAAGAGATAAGTTATGAAAATCAATAAAAAGATCACCCAATAGAAAATACTTAGATCTTTGAACAAATTCTCTCAACTAATTCTTTAAGGAAATGTATGGAGATCAGTTTGGAGAATTTGTATGTGGATACTGGGGCTTAAAGGGTTAAGTAGGTCAAAAAATTGCGGGAAAGGGAGAAGTACACCTGACGACTTTTCAATCTTTTGCGGAAACTTTTCCTGGAATGTTTTGTACCATTTGCATTTTCAACAAAAAATTCCGACTGTTGGGCAAACTTTTCCCTGGAATGTTTTGTACCATTTGAGTTAATTCTGTTTTCTGCATGACAAAATTAATAGTAACTGTTAAACTGTGGTAAAAGATGAAACGACACCCACCATTAGGTTAGCATTGCATATATGATGCTTAATGAGTCCTCCTCCAAGAATTATCATGCCCGTATTTTTAGCAAATACCGATATGTTATTTATTCTTTTAACATCTGTAAAAAAAAATGGTTGTCAGCGTAATTTTGACCGTTTATATATCACCTAGTTTTATTATCTAGAAGAAAAACCTACTTATACAAATTTAAACAGTACTGAATTTTGGCAAGAGCATTGGTTTCTTAGATAGTTTCCCTTTTTGAAGGGGGGGGGGGGGGGTGGGGATAGCATGAATGGTCATCCAGCTAAAACAAATATGGACTATATTTCATGGCCAGGCAGGCAAATAAGGATTTTATGTGATTATCAAAGAAACATGTTTTCTGTGGATTTCTAATTCAGCCCCTTCAAGTAGTGATGACCAAAGTGTCATTTTGACTAAGTCTTGTGAAGTTAAAACAAGTTAACTTCATATGTGAAAGTATCACATTCACTGGATAAATTAAAGAGAAATGTTCATATGTCACAAAAATACAAAAATGTTGTTGTTATTCACTTTCTGAGAACCACATAGAGTTGTAAATAAATTATTTACTTACCTTCTACAATATCAATAACTAAACCAGGATTTTTGTAGGAATGAAAATATAGTGTATCTCCTAGTGCTCCATCAGTGATGGCGGGGCTGAATACTGGAATGTTATTCTGTTGAATAATGATCAAATATTAATACTCTAGAAAATAACTGCGCTTTGAATGGTCCAGGAGTCAAAAGGTTAATAGAACAATGCTCTGGCAGAGTCAAGTCAAATCAAATCAACTTTATTTAGGCAGGGTAGCCCTGTCAGCCATTGGCTGTTTTCAAAAGGGGCCCCGTGTGTAAATAAAATTATTATGACTACACAATAAAATTTTAAAAACCACGTTAAAATTATGTACAATGATTTTAAAAAGTGAATAAAAGGGAAATTACATAATTTATCTTCATAAGAATCATAATTTGGTTTACGATTAAGACAAATAAGAGAGCTATCGAAGTTACCTAAGTATTATATTGATGAGAAAAAACTAATGGCTAAAATGAAATCTAAGAAAGTTCTTAAAACCGGAAAGCGACGTAGCTTCTTTTATGATGTGGGTAAATTAGTAAAAAGAACTGCACCTGAAAATCTAAAAGTGTTTTTTCCTAGCATTTACTTAGGGTTCAGCAGATGAATGTCATTCCTTTGTCTTGTCATTTTTAATAAAGTATGACCAGGATCAAGCTAAGGGGCCTCGCTTTGTGGTCCTTTATTCGTGCCCTTTTGTCTTGAAATAGCGTCCAAGGCACCCAACAACCAAATCTTTCCGAATAAGTCGGAAATGTCTTAAATGGAATTCTCGGCGCTTTAGAAGTCTGTTTGTTAATTTGCAGTTGCCCTAAAAACTATCTATATGTTTGGATGTTTAAGGGAAACTGTGGCTGTCTTGAAAGTTTTAGGGGGCTCATCTTAGCAAGGTTGACTTGAAGCTAAAAACAATAAATTATTATTCAAACACAAACACAAGCATACAAACACATATTTACTCAAACACACAATTTGAAAGAAGGTATTTTCATAGAAGCAGCCTGAAGATTGTTACTCACTTTGTAGGCCCAGTAACATACAGAGTCTGGGTGATTTATTTCTTTTCCTAACCGTGCAATAACCTTGGATGGAGTCCATTTTACTCCCTAGAATTGCAACATACCATCAGTGACAAAGCTTGAAATTACTCAACATTCTACACACAATGTCTTCTGATTAGTTGCAAAAAATGTTGGTAAGTTTTGTAGAATTTTCTGGAGGTCACATTATGCCACAAAAAGGTCTTCTGTGCAGTGAGTTATGCAATTACTCCAGTCTAGAGTATATTTTGCTTTGTGTTACTACTGCTGTTAGATTCATAACTATATTAGAAAATTCAGAGGCTCTGTATGATGTCTCAAATTTTAAAGCACAATAATCTTAATTAGCATTTAAGTTAGTTATTTAATACAGATTACACAGTTTTCAATCACGATGAGATGGTCAATACCATTTTGAAAAATCCCACCATCACATAACATAAGACACCCTAAAATTCTAAAAACAACAACTGAGTACAGTGGAACCTGGTTAATATGGACATGAAAGGGACATGCCATAGTATCCATATTAAGTGGGCTGTCAGAGAAAAGGTCATGAATACATGTTTTATTGATATACATGTACAGACTTATGCAAAGTACAGCCATGGAGCAAAAGCATTTTGACCTTCGATCGTTGTCACCCGCACTCCATAACCTTTGGTTATTACTAGTATACTAAGTGATCTCGAGAGTGGAAAAATTCAGCAAAAGTAATTTATGATACCTGAGTATTCTGCTCCTCCAACAGTTTGTCCCAAATTGGCAAGATCCATTCTTCAAACTTGCAGTAATTGTTGTTTGGTACAATTAAGTTGCCAATTCTGTTGATTCCTTTCTTGCGCAGTTCAGCACCACGCAACGAAAAATCACCTAAATATGAGGGGGCCATGCATTTCATAAGGTCTTCCTCAATACCTCCAGCTGTTGTAGCAATACAGTCAACCTGAAAGATGCATGAACTCCATCACCACAAATCTATGAAAAATGCAACTGGGAGACAAAGGATCTTGATCTTCAAAACAAGAAATATTATTAGAGCATTCGATCTAGAACACGGAGGGTCGTGGGTTCGAATCCCATCTGGGGCTCAGATTTTTTCTGTGTCCTCTTATGGTTGATTCTTTACATCTCCCTTTATTTCCTTTATGATACTAATATCAGTGCCATAGGTTGGTTGGTTGGAGGCTCCTTCATAGGCGAGACATTTCTTGCTATTAATGTGACTGCGTGATGCAGTTAAGCCTTAGTGTGTGGCTTGTGATGGACTACTGTGTGACTGCGTGATGCGGTTCGCAAGTCCAACCCACAAAAATGAGCCTTGCTCGCCAACAAGTCGTCAGTAGCTCAGAGGGGAGAGCATCCAATCTAGAACAGGGAGGGTTGTGGGTTTGAATCCCATCTGGGGCTCAAATTTTTTCTGTGTCCTCTTATGGTTGATTCTTTAGATCTCCCTTTATTTCCTTTATAATACGTCTAATATCAGTGGCATAGAAATATTATTATTACCAAAACCCTTCCTTTTTAAGATGGTGTTTAGTTCAACCTTTAATTTTTTCTTTTTCATTTGCCATTCTATTGAAGGAAAAAGGGAGCTAGATGTCATTTTATTACGAACTCACATAGATTTGGTACCTTATATTTTGCCAAGGATCTAGCAAATACACCTATAAAAAAGCTGTACTGTATAATGTGGATATTATACCAAAACCTTTCTTACCTACCATATTATTCTTTAGCAGGTATTTTATGGTCTCTCTAACACCACTTGATATCATGTTAGAAGTGAAGCCTAAAAATATCGTACAATTATCTATTGGTCGTTCACCAGGATCGATATGATTAGTGGTAGCATCATCAGTAGCAGGAACAGGTTCAAGCTTCTTTTGGATCTAAAAAGTAAAATGAACAAGTATTTTAGTGGGAGCCAGTAAGTATGGATATCAATGAGACATCCAATTGCATGTATCGTCCAGGTATTCATTATAGGTGGGTTGTCAAAACAGATGTCACAGGCACAAGTTCCATTGATATTAAGACTTAAACACAAACACCTTATAAGATGCCACAGAATGATGTTGTTACACAAGAAAAAGGCCACCCTCTCCTCAAAATCCTTATAGCCAACCTCATCAGACTGTTCAGTACACAATGCCAATATTTTTACCCATACAGGTATTGCTTAGGGTTGTCCGGGGGGGGGGGGGTTCTCCCCTATATAAGCTATATAAGTATGTGCTGCCCCATCAGGTAGGGTTTTTGCGCCGTTTTGGTCAGAAAACGGGTCACACTTTGCCCATTTTGGTCTGGAATCAGGTATGTTTCTCGAGGGAGCTACGGGAGTGTATGAATATATTATTTATCGTTTCAATTCAAATGATGAGTAAGAAAGAAAGAGAAATGTATTTGCAAATTCGAGATGGATTTGAATAATTTTTTTGTTTGCACTCTAATCTAAGTAATGATAACATAATTTCTGCTTAAAGGTCAGGTCTGAAAACGGGTATGGATTTTAGAGTTCTAGTCTGAAAACGGGTGTGGAAAATTAAATTGTTTGGTTTTAAATCAGATCAGGATTTGAAGAACCGGGAGGCACACCCTCAACAAGAATTCCTAGGAGTACCCCCCGGGGGGTTGTGAGTAAGGCACTATCTGTATTTAGTATAATTACATCGATGATTATCGTAAATAGAGCGCTGTGATTGGCTAGGAGCTTCGCACTATCCCGCTATAATCACCGTGCGGTGATTATAGCATTGAACGCTAGCAGTTTTCAAAATGGCAGCCAGATTTTTTGATGTTTCGGGGTCGGAAATTGATCAATAAATTTTTTTTTCCCGAATAATCATCAATGTAATTATACTAAAACAATTAGTCGCCTCAGGCGACGTGAATATTGGCGAATAGTCACCTCGACTTCGTCTCGGTGACTATTCGCCGATATTCACGTCGCCTTCGGCGACTAATTCTTAAATAGTGACATGCTGTGTTGAATGCAGCGTCTGACAACATCATCTTTATTCCAATAAAATACACCACAAAACTTAGTTAGCAGTCTGTCTCCTTGAGGGTGCAAAGAAAGCCTGAGCCATGCCCAGATTGGTCTTCTTAGCGGGTATGATTCTCAATTTCCGACGAGCATTCTCTTCTTGTTAATTTAGGAGTCCCCCATTCACACTGGTTTTTTTAAGCATTGTCGGCAGAATAAACAATTTTAAGAGCACGATCATTTATCCAAGCTTTCATCCCAGATACAAAATCACGACGTGACTGGGTCTTTAGAAATAAAATAATAATCTTACTCTGACTGATCGTTATGTAGAATGCTCTTACCATCTTGTTTATTTCCTCCACTGCTTTTCCAAAGTTGGTGGCCTGAAACCCCGTCCTTTTGTATGAGTCAAGCAAAGCATGATAGTCTACCCCGTCGTTAAAGTCATACCCCCTTATTTCCAGAGAATCGACGGCGACCGGTTCGCTAGAAGCAAGAACTGCGTCCTTAACCAATTGAGGGAGTTCAGACATTTCCAGAAAATTATACCTCTCACTGTCACAATTTACTCTGGAATACCTCTCACATGGTCCACGGTTCCATCGTTTTGGCTGACTATATGGCATTTAGTCATGAAGACCTACGTTATTCGAGCAAGGGTCGGGCAGCGGTAAACAAATTTTTACTAGGAAGACTGGGAATCAACTACCTATTGCGGCTGCTCTCTATAGCTTAACCGCTGAACTGAAATGAGCATCTATTGGTGGCAAGATTGGTGGCATCTCTGCTGAATTCAGCATGAGGAGAAGTAGACGTTTAGCAGCGAAAAAAGCGTCCAAATTTTCGGAAACCGAAGGTAGTAGCCAAGAAGAAGCTTCAGATTTAAAGAATGACAACGAGGAAACTTTGTTCTCGAAAGGTCACGATTTCGTTATTGATAAAACTCCATCACAACTTGTTACTGGTACTACAGACGACCACGTGGAGAACATTACTCAAAGTCGTGTTATTGTAGACAATGTTGCTGCTGATGATCAGCTTTCCAGTAATAGCAGCGATGATGAAGAAGGTGAACACGATGAAGATGTTGACAATCTTTTGAATGTAAGAATAACGAGTTCACAAGAAGACGAAGGAAAAGAAGAGGACTTTATTACCCTTTCAGATGATAAATCCAAAACAAGAGAGAGAAAAAAGAGTAAGGAAAGAAAAGGAAAGAAAGAAAAAGAGTAAGTTTTGAGACTTTAAGAAAAAGTAACTACAAAGTGTGGTGAACCTTTATTCACCTCTCTTAGAATGAGTATTATATTATGCTTAAAAAAGAGGAGCAAAAACAATGGCTGTTTTTATGCTAAAGACGTGTAAGTTGTCAAGAAGCATTTTAATGTCTGAGATGTTGAAGTTGACTAATGTAAAATTGGGGTGCATAAATGTGGACGACAACAGTGAAAGAATAAACCCAGGTTATTCTCAAAAAAGACAAAACACTGACTCTTCCCAGTCATTTCTGGACGAGTTGGGCATAAGTGCATCCTAGTTCATGGTATCCCATAGATGGATTTAATGTATGAGATGTTAAAGTTGTCTGTTGAGTATGTCTGAACGATGCACTTAAAAGGAGACTTTAAAATCATCAGACAATTTAAATTAATTAACAATTAGTCGCCGAAGGCGACATGAATATCGGCAAAGAGTCACCGAGATGAAGTTGAGGTGACTATTCGCCAATATTCACGTCGCCTGAGGCGACTAATTGTTGTAGTATAATTACATTGATGATTATTCGAGAAAATAAAATTACTGATCAATTTCCGACCCCGAAACATAAAAAAATCTGGCTGCCATTTTGAAAACTGCTAGCCTTCAATGCTATAATCACCGCGCGGTGATTATAGCGGGATAGAGCGAAGCTCCTAGCCAATCACAGCACTCTATTTTTGATAGTCATCAAATGGATTGCTGCTATACATTGACCCAAATTTTGTGACTTTGTTGACAACTTGCTTGGTTATTTGAGACAGAAATTTCCACCTTTTTTGGCATATCCTGCAACATCTTTTTCATTAATTTTGTAATTGATGTAGACAACTATCAACATCCACACCACTTTAAGAAGCATTGAAAACCTGTACTTGGGTTCACCCTCTGGTTATTCGGTACAAACCTGAGGATAAGATTCCATTCTGAGTTGTCAGATTCGACACTTGATAGGCTTTTTGAGTGAGACATCTTATTTAGATGGAAAGATGGTCGTTCAACTAAGACCAATAAAAAGAACAAAAAAGACTAAGACTAAGCAAAACAGCAGCAACAAGAATGACAAAAAATGAGAGCTGGTTTGGATTAGCAAAACAATAGTTTTGCACATGCATCCAGCATTTTTGTACATTTCTTTGTCATCGTGGCACAACCAGGATATGAAACTTCCTAATATCACCTTTAGTGGAGGACATAAACACAAGACTTGAAACGATTTTCCTATTCTTTTTTTAAATCTAGATACATGTACAGTCCTCTAGATTATAACTCCAGAAAAATTCACCAGCATTTGACAAATTGAACGACACGGGAAAAGAACAATGAGTATTGAAACAGTGTGGATTCACTTTTTAAGTGAACCAGTCCCACATGACATTGAACTCTGACCAGCATGCTGGGCGTAAGGAGATCAATGCCTCAAAATATGTCTCTCGCTCCAACCCAAAATGTCACGGCCTAAGATATTAATTTTACATATTTACAAAAGGGGTAAAAAGCTGAGATTTATCTAGAATCAAAAACAATCTGCAACATCATTCACTACAAGTTCACTAATAATTTTTATTCTGTTCTTTAACATGCTTTTTTAGTCTTGATATTTGTTTCTTACAAGAATGGAATGTCAAGATCCAAGCTTCAGATTTAGGTTTAAAGAGTTTCCAGTAAATGATACTGTTTGCAAAACATTTTCTTTCTACCAGCTCGTCCTGTAGCCAGTACACTGTTGACTTTCTATCTACTTGTCCTAGCTTTATACAACTCTCATCAGAGCTTCAAGTGAACATCAATACAGATGATTTATATTTCAAGTTTGACAAAAAGAACTTCAAACCTGTCTCATTTAGCAAAAGCTTTGATGACTTTGCTTTCAAGGATAAAGAGGTAAACATAATTATTATATTTTATTCTATTAGTTACATAGCCAAATTTTTTGTTGTCAAGTTAACCTGCTTTTAGTTGAGGCATGGGAAAATTCTAACACCTTCCTCTTTTAGACTGACCATTTGCAGTTCATCAAAGAGTTATATCCATCATTATACAGGGTGTCCCAAAAGTTTGTTCCTCTAATTTCATGCATTATAACTTTTGATCAAAACTTTATTTTTACATGAAATTTCTAGAAGTTGTTTATTTCTTTATCAAGTACATGTATTCAGAATTTCAGTAACTGGCATGCCTTTTTTGTTTTTTTATCACATTCTGTAGCCGTTGCGGCATGAAGTGGGATACAGCGTGTAGACCCACAAATGATCCATTTTGAGCTTTTTTATCACCTGGTGCGCAGGATCTAGTTCAACCCCCAAACAACATTTGTTTAGTTTAGTCAGCTGAAAAAAATATATTTAGGGCATTCATCCAAAAAAGATAATAATTCTGGCCCCCTCCACAGTAAGGCTTTTGTACTTCTTTACAAATTTGAAACGAGTTGGGCATTAATTGGCAGACTAAGCAGAGGTTTTTTTGCCATCTCAGGGGCCCTAATTTTAAACATTTTAAATTACAGCTTTTCATGACCCTTTTATTTGGCTTGCTAACTATGTGAGACTGAGCTTCCTTGTCGAGTATCTTATTTTGTATCTAGCCTTCTTTAAAACTATTTTAGCTACTTTATTCAGGGCTTTTGGCATCCTCGGAGACCCAGGGGCAGATAGTGGGGACGAGGGAAAATCTAAACGGGCGGAAAAATGTGGCGCGAAGAAAAGTAAAGAACGGCGAGAAGAGCCCCTGGGGACAATGTCTTACCAGACCAGTTCCAAATGGTCGCTGCCGTTCTGGCTTCTGATTGGTGCCAGAAAACCTGTGTTTTTCTGGCACCAATCAGAAGGCAGAACGGCGGTGACCGTTTGGAACTGGTCTCGTAAGACATTGTCCCCAGGGGCTCTTTTCGCCGTTCTTTACTTTTCTTTGCGCCACATTTTCCCGCCCGTTTAGACTTTCCCTCATCCCCACTATCTGCCCCTGGGTCTCCGAGGATGGGCTTTTGGTTTTCCCCTTAATTTCTTGCCTTCAAAGCCTTCATTTCTACACGATCATTCTACCACCCAACATTAGGATTTTTCCAGTTTTTAGCAATTTCTACAACAGATAAGCCAGTAAATCGAAGTATACAGGCTGATGCTCTTACACAGCTGAACGTTTTTGCATTAAGGGGGTTTATGTTTTGTGATATTCACAAAAAAAAGCAAGGAAGGAGTTCGAGCAATTCGGACTATGAAATACAAAAATATGTGGCTGGAACATATGCTCGCACACGCGCACCTTTGGCGCGGAAATACACAGATCGATATTCAAGTCAAAAAATGGCACAACAAGTATGAAAATAGTGAATTATATTGAAAGACACAACTTTTGCTGAAATGATTTGCTTACCAAGTCCATTCGTACTGAAATACAGACTTATGAAGTAGAGGAACAAACTTTTGGGACACCCTGTAAAACAAATGGCGAGGAGATTTAAAAAACATTTTTAATTTAGTCTGTTTTCTTTCAGCTTATGAAGCGAAGTGTACTAACAAGTGACTTTGAAAAGCGGCATTCTGTACCCCCTATGCACGTTTCCCAGCAAGCAGTCAGAAAACAAAAGAAGGTACAATCAGGATTATTCTATTATGTTATTTACAAATAAAGAAATTAACACTGTTTTCTTTGTTACATTACATTTTGATCTTTTGACACTCAAGTGCCATTAAAATGGCTCAACACAATTTGATACAGGCTGTAGGTTGTGGATGCTTACCATAAGGTCCATTTATTGGGTTGTTGTATTTCACACTTGTTGTCAAGTATTTAATAACTCAAGTTTGGCACGTACAAAATATATGTATTGCGTTATTGCACTTTTTAGGGTTATACATAAGATTTCAATATTGTTCTCATGACAACATGGATGTTTGAATACAGGACTAAAATTTTAGGTTTACAATATTGGCTGCGGCCGCACTTGGCAAGTTAACCGGGTTAGTTTTTGAAAAACCCGGTAAAAAATTCTTCGGAACGTAACCTGGTTAAAAGAGGTTAACCGGGTTAATTTTTATCACCGGCCGGACTCAATTTAGACTTTCACAAAGTTAGTCAATGTTGTGTGGTTTTGTTTTTTCACTCGCTTGGGTCCCTCATAACGCTCACCTCAGAGTGACTGACAAAATTTGACCCCGTATCACTGATAAAAAGAGTTTGACTTCTTGAAAGTTTTAACTCAATTTTGTTTATAAGAAAGAAAAGCTGAACTTGGGGCAAAAGAAGTAATTTTTGAAACGGTTGTGCTTGCGTGCATGATAAAGCCCAAATTTGGAACATTCTCATGCGTAGGAGGAGATGATTGACTGATTGATAACGTTAACCTGCGTTAAACTACCTCGAGAGGTGGTTTAAAAAACCCTAACCTGGTTAAGAAAATCTATTGTTCTTGCTTAATTTGCATAACCCAGTTAAAACTCAGTTAAGACTGAAGACAACCCGGCCGCACTCGCTGATATTTTAAACCAGTTAACTTTAATTAGTTAATTGGAAATAACTCGGTTAAGTCCCCTAGTGCGGCCGCAGCCATTGTTAGGTTATGCACAGCTTACATTATCTTAGTAAGCCTCATTTTTTAAGAACAACTTAACCAAATTCTATCAAACAGTTTTGAGATTTTTTTAGTTCATAAAACTCCTTTTTTCAACTTTTATTTCAGGGCATTTATTGACTGAAGTGTTATGTGATAAGGATTTCTGCCAAAATTTGTCAAATTGTTATGAGCAGATTTATAGATATTTTTGTTTGTTTACATTGCCTTTGAAAGTCAACAAAACAAGTGCCCTGACCTTGCTTCCTATTACTATAATGCATGCGCAACATTTGAGATGCGGTTAGATCGAGCAATATGTAAAGGGCAGTAAATTTCTAATGGCAGCTTCTGGGCATTTTTCTCAGCTTGTCATAGCAATTTTAACAGCTTATTAGCTGCACTGTAAAGGGATAAAGCATTTCTAGAGAAACTTTGCTCAGCCACCTTAACCCTTTATGTTCCAAGAGTGACCAAAATCAATATTCCCCTAACAACATCAGCAGATCAACAAGAGTAAAGGTTATGAGAATTACTCAATTGATTACCAAAGGGGGAATGCTTTGATCTTAAACCAAATTCTCTCAACTATTCTTAAAATAAATGTATGGAGAACAGTCTGGAGAATTGCATGTGGGTCTTCAGGTGGTATTGAAGGGCAAGAATTATAATGCAATACTTACTGCCAGTAGTGTTCATGCACCAGACCTCCAGATTCTGATGTCAAGCAATATATCATGCCATGAAGTTATGAATATATGAAATAGAGGATATTACTGGCCGCGCGGTGATACGAAATTTCTCTTCAAGTGTTGAAAATTATTTCAAAATATTGTTCTTTTTATTATATAAACACCAATAAAATACCAAACCATTTCACTCTAATAGTTTTTGGTATGAAAGGCACGATTTATTATGTAGCCATAGCAAAGGTGATATTTTCACATGTGAAGATAGCAAGTTTTCGCGTGAAAGCTCACCTGGTATTTCATTGTTGTTTATATAATAAAATCATATATGTAAACTACAGAGTGAAGAATTAAATGAAAGATGACCATCGCAGGTATATACGCAACTTATGCATAAGTTAAGTATATAACTGCGATGATCATCTTTCATTTAATTCTTCACTCCGCAGTTCACATATATGATTTTCATGTATTCATAACTTCATCATCATCCTTTCACGGGTTTATAACAAACCAATTCTACGACCTGCTCCCAGTTGGCTTGTTAGCTTAATTGGTAGAGCGTTGCACCAGCATCGCAGAGGTCAAGGGTTTGAATCCCGTACAAGCCTGAATTTTTTTCAGGCTCTCTTTTCTTTACTGCATAAGTTGCGTGTATAACTGCGATGATCATCCTTCATTTAATATATCATGCCATGTTGAATACATTATTGAACTTTGCCAATTGAAAACCTCGATAGGCTCTATTTTGCTCAAGAAATTGTAACTTTTTTATTTAAACAATGATAGCAAGAGAATTCTAAATTCACTGAAATATCGAGGGAAAACCCTACAACTGTATATTAAGAATCTGTGCGATTTTGAATTTCTCAGAAAGCCAGAGAAGAAACAGCAGGACCAATGTGGTATAACTTACCAGCAACTCAGATGACTCCAGAAATAGAACAGGATATGAAGATAATGAAGATGAGAAATATCCTGGACAGAAAACGACATTATAAGAAGAATGACTCCTCATCACTACCCAAGTACTTCCAGGTGGGTTGAGAAACTTTAGAAGATTTTGAAACCGACCCCCCAGTTCATTCTAGCTTTTTAGAAATGACCCCCATAAAGTTTACGTCAGTTGTGAAAGGGACTACCCAACCAATTTCTGTGGAAACTTGGAATATTCTAACTACAAATCGTGCTGAAGCTCACCATATACTTTATCTACAGTAGTGTTTTAAGACCAATGTTGACTATTTACGGCAGTTACATTCGATTTCAATTCTCGCTCGTTTCTGCCTTGACCTACTGTCATGAAATTGATTTAAAATGACCCCCGGGAAACGTTCCCTTGTCCGAAAATGCCCCCCCCCCCCCCCCCCCCCCACACACACACACACAAAATCCTTCAAGATTTTGAAAATGACCTCCCAGCAAAATGGTCGGTCTCTCCTCAGAACTAATAAACGACCAGCCCTTAAGCTGTTTGGATAACTAACCCTTTCACTCCCACGGCGCTAATCATATCAAATTCAAGGAAACAATCAAACTCCATTTTGTGATTTTTGAAATACCGCAAAACAATTAGTACCGGTATGAAAGTACTACAGAAGAGGTGTTAATTAATTTGAATGGTTACACCGTAGGATTTCAGTAAGTTAGAACTACCTGATGTTCCTCTTTTTACAATAACGAAGCAATTTTTCGTTCGCTTATTGGAATCAAATTAAACCTCGAAATAATGGTTCAATTTTATTACAAATTATTCTACTACTATACCTCGACTGAAAGTGTAAGATTTTGACTTTCCATGGCGAAGATGCTGATGGAAACGAATCTCAACTTGAAAAACCTGGGACAATTTTTTAAAGTTAAACACTTGTGTTGTCGAAACCTGACCAAAAACCGACCAGGCTTCGTTTTCCCTTTCTTAGAATCATTACTTGACATCTTTCTGTGCTTAATATGGATCAGGATAGATGTAATTAAGTTATAATTTCAGCTCAGTTTTGATCAAAAACGTGTTGTGGAAATCACCAACCGTTAAAGTCTCCTTAAAAGGTCATATTATTAACATACAGCGCTTTTTTGTTGTTTTGTATTTCCGTTGTCTTGTTTTGAAAGAACTGAAAGAGTCGCTACTTTTTAGTGGATCGCTACTTTTTCATTGGAGGAAGGCCGTTACTTTACGTATCCAGGACAGAAAGGCAAAATCTCTCATTGCTTTCCGAGTTAGCGGGATGCTTTACTATAAATCTCCTCCTTAAGATTCAGTGTACAATGTATCAAGGTGTCATATTATTAGTCCTAGTTAGGTAGATGCCTCCATCAGTCCTCAGTCGGTAGAGCCTGTCGACTGCAGAGCGGGAGGTCGCGGGTTCGATTCCCGGGGCCGGACCAATACTCAGGGTCTTAAAATAGCTGAGAAGTGAAGTCACTCCCTTTGCAGTGAAAGCGGCGAGACCTTCGCGTGGCTCGGATGACCACGTAAAATGGCGGTCCCGTCTTCAGTTGGAGACGTAAAATATGGTGTCCCCAATTAGTACTTTCGTGCTAAATACATTGACACTCAAATAAAGTGCATCTTTTTTTTTGTGGCCATCGTGCAACATGACACAGAACAACACAATGGTTGTTTACCAAAGAAATGAACAAACGGCGAACCTGCGTAGTTGTCGTTTTCGTTCCCTTTCATTTAAACCAGAAAAGTGTACGAGATGCACGAGAAAAAGAGCAAGAAAAGGAGCTGGAGATAGGGGCCCTCCTAATTTTTTTTGCTCCTTCTTGCCCATAGTCTTCTCAGACACAGCCGTTTTTTGTGCAGTCATGCAATGCTCCTTCCTTGCGGGGAGGAACCGGCGCGACGACCCTAAAATCGGCTGCCAAGGAGACTATCTTGCCCAATACCCTCGAAAGTCTTTGGCGCTCACTCCGTTTGGCTTAAAGGGAATGGAAAGAGCTGTTACGCAGGCTAGTACACCGGCCACCTAAAGGTTTAGGCGAATGGTAATTGAAATTTGGACCGGTAACTTTCGTTCGAGAATCGCACTAACCATTTGCATAAATCAGTCCCTTTTATTTACAAACGGCCGCAAAAACCTGAAACTGGTATAAAAAATTGTTTTCAGTGAAGAAATGGGACACGAATTTACCTTTTGGAACATTTTGTCAGGGAAAAAAGGACTACCTCTTTAAACTTTCCGTTGCTCCGGGAAGGTTCCGGTAATTTAAATGTCGGAAACTTTTTGTAAATGGTAAACCAACACGTACCAACGCAGTTAAATTGGTTCTCTGTGGTGATAATGACACAAATTGTAGTGTTCAGTGTGTGAATATTTTTTCTTTAATTTTTAGATTGGCACCGTAGTTGAGGGATCTGCAGATTTCTATTCCTCCCGTATCCCTAAACGTCAACGGAAGAATAACGTTATTGATGAACTGCTGTCCGACGCTGAATTTAGGAGGTATGTATTGTTTAGGTCACAAGTTTGTATTAGAAGCTGTATAAAGATTCTTTAAGTTTACAAGAAGCGTGATCATGATACGGGTCTCACGACGTGCGCTCATCTATATATCACCTCTTTCGGTAGTAGACAAGATTTTTTAATTTGCCCTTTTCACAGTTAAATGGAGAAGCAACTACCTTTCCGGAACACGTTCTGTTTTCTCTGAAAACTGATCCGCCAAATGAGCGAGATGCTAAAAATATATATGCAAGCCAAAATCTGTCACTCGAGCTAAAAGTCTCGGCCCTTGACATAAAAAAAGGGCTTTAATAGTTTCCTCAAAATGAATTAGGTTTGTGCACAATTTTTAATGGTTTATGTGGATAGTAGCTATGCAAACTGTCTACAATTTTAACAGAAAGGATAGCATATCGTGTGATTTTAAAACGAGAGAGTTAGACCAGTGTAACTTTATTTTTTTTTCAGTTGCGATAAGAAATGCAACTTACATTGGATTCTTAAAGCTCTTTCAGAAAATCCAATTTCAGTTTTAAAACGAAGTCTCTCGTAACTTTTATTTTAGGTAGGCGTTTCAGAGGGGTTGAAGGGCCTACTTCGCACCTGTATGTGTTTTGTGTTCTTTAAAACTGCTATGATAACAATTGTACGAGTAATCTTAATTTTGTCTTCAACAGATACAACAAGAAAAAATACCTAGAAATACAAGCTGCAAAACAGAGTGGAAAGAAAGGATTTTACAAAAAGAAGATGAACAAAAGAAAGGCAACTTGGCTAAGATCCTGAGATGTCTTTTTGAGCACTTAATGTTTTACATATTCCTGTTATTGATATTTTGTATTTAAAAATAAAACCGTGTAATGAATTCCATACGAGATAATTAAAAACAATTTATACTGAAGAGACATAGCCCTGCTCTGGCTTTTAAATGTACTTACTTGTAAAGCTGTTTGGTTTTCTCTATGTAAAAGTAAGGCTCAAACATGGGCGGTTGTTTATCCGAGAGAGTACGCCAGGGACGTAACCTGGGACCCGGCTCAGTGTGGGAGCAAAAACGGGGTGAAACGGCAAAAATCGGCGAACAAAGTAAGCCGAGTGGTAAACCGGCTCGGCTCGGCTCGCTTCGCTCTTCGCTCGCCGACTTTCCCCCCGACCCTTTCTCCCCGGCTACACCTTCTAGATACACGCTCTCGCTTAACCCCGCCCTCCCCTGCCTCCTTACCGTTACTTGATGTATACACTTAGTTCCAAACCTAACAGTTTTAGGGAGATGTGCGCATATTGCTGAAGCATCTGTAGGGAATCAAGGATTCAAATTTCGTTGTAAATCCTGTAGTGACAAATCAACATTCTTTCTCGCCAGATATATGCTTATAGGCTTGAACATCTCCCTACTCTAACCTCAGCTGTAACCTGCGCTGAGAGGCCCTTTGATCATCCTAAAATAAACTGGCTTCTAATATGGTCGGCCGTTTGTTTCAAAATTATGACACGATATAGGTGCGGTTTTTTCCCCACGTATACTTGCAATCATTCCTCGTATACTTGCGTTCTTTCTTACAAACGCGCATATATGCATGGTGCAAAATCTGGGATCAATAGTTAGGATTTTGAACTTACATCTAGTACTTTCTGGTAGCAAAAGAGTACTGTGCTAGTATGTGTTAGAAATGATAGTGGCTGGGCACTTTCCTGAACAACAAGGTGTGTTTTTATGGATTTTGCACAAGGGGGTAAGAACAGGTGACACAGTTTAAGGTGGGGGGGGGGGGGGGGTACAATAAAAAAATCCCACCCACCCAAATGTTAGACTTTGCAGTCAAGTGTGAAAATGAAAAGTAATGCTTGATTTGCACGCTAGTACTAGTCACAAGTAAACATGAGTCACTGGTCTAATTTTCTGTTCACCATTTATTTACAGGACATAACAGAAACAAAGGAGTCTTTAGAGAATGAACTTGCTAAAGTAACAAAGGACAGAGATCTGTCTATGAAGAAAAAAGATGAACTAGCTGGGATTTTATCTCAGGCTGCACAGGCTCTTAGGGCTTCATTAGCGGTAAGCTACTTCTTTTCTTCTCCATGAGCAATCTTAGGAAGGGGTTCGCCTCCCTTCCCATTCTCATACAATGGAGAACTTATGCTCTTATCATTCTCAAACTTTTGACTGTTGTCAGAGATGACATTGTGGACGTTTTGTCTTCTGCTCTTCTTTGAGATGCATTGTGCTTTTAGGTTGGTATTAAGAGAAGTAATTTTTATGATTATTGTCTAGTATGGTTGTAGAGTGGTAGAACCTAGTGACAGTGCTGTTAGTTGTAAGTTAATATATAAAGTTTAGGCCTAGATTTTAGCATTTCAAAGAAATATTTCTGAAAGTTTTATCCGTGGAAATAATAAAAATCAATGGTCCTAAACTGTAGCCTGGGACATGTAAGGGTCAGTTAATGAAACAGTGTTATAAAACTGTGTCTAAACCAAAACACTTTACATAGATAGATAGATAAATTTTATTAATGTGTCAAGGCCACATAGCCTGGGAAAATCCCATACAAATTTGGGGACACAATTAACAGATATTAAAATATGTATAAGAATAATTAGAAATACTTAGAACTATATAAAATGTTAACTTAAAGCTATATAAAATGAAATGATCATGATAAGCATTTATTAGAATACTTAAAGCTGTATAAAATAATTATGAGGAGCAGAGGGAACAGCCCTTGCAGCCATCATCTATGAGCAGACTAATATCGTATTTGCGTATCTGTTTCCTAAAAATATTTAACGTTTCAGCTGATCTTACGTTTTTCTAAGCCATTCAAAATTTGGCCAATCCTTACCACTATAAACATCGTTTGCTGTTTACAGTGGCAAGTAGGCTTACAGCCCAGACTAAAAACAAATTCAGCTGAGCTGAATTTTAAATCGTGTTTGAATAAATACTATTATTATTATTACCGGTACCCTCATAAAATCAACACCTTACAAACTGATTTAGAGGCCTGCTAACTGGCTTAAATGCCTACTAAGTGAGACTCCTATTATAATAACCATCCTTGAGTGCCTTGCTATGCATTCCTGTAGGCCCCCACTATCGTTCAAGGAAAGCCTGATGAAGCGGAAGCCGTATCTCAGCGGGAAAACCTTGTCCAGACTCTCCTGGGAATATTGAATGATGCCGCAAAATTTGGCGTAGGACCCAGTGCTAAAGATTTTGTAGCAGCTCCAGAGACCAGAGGGTATTCAAGTCCCAGCCCCGATATAGGCAGATACGTTTTTTAAAAAGAAACAGTAAATTATTTCCTTTTGTTATCCTTATTTGATTAAGTTTGGGCTAATTATGCTCAAGACCAGTGACCTTCGAACTGTGAAGTCTTGTAAGGACCACTTGGACAAACAACAGAAGCCGGACCTTGGTGTCGATCAGGATAAGCAATGTAGAGTATACGTAGAAAAAAAACCCTTTAAATTACCCATCCACAGCTGTTCAATGAGCCTTGTCTTTAGTTGAAAGGTTTAGACTTGCGAGCCCAGGATTTATACTTGTTTTTTAATTGTCTGAAAAGTTTTTAACAGGGTTGAACGGGACTGTAAACGACTTCTCATCTCAGACCTCAAGAACTGCTTCATTGCTGTTTGCGTAATATGAAATGCCTAACGAGATACTGAAACTTACAGATACTGCAAATGAAAAAGACATACGAGTTCATTGTTCCGAGAAAAGTCTTTCTTTGCGCACGAATTTTGTGTAGTTTTGTGTGTTTTGTTTCTCCCTTCTCGATCTTTTAAGAAAGAGACCGATTACTTGTGATCTTGTTCAAGAGCAATTCTAATTCTTTAACAACTGTTTTTTGTAGGACGCCTCCTTCGAAGTCCCAGGCCGTGGCAGCTGCAGTAAACCGTCCTTTACCCCATTACAGACTGGGAATAGTTCCCAGATCCCACCCAAAGCTTGAAGAAAGGCCAAGAGCCACTTCACCACTGGCTCCAATCAGCAAACAAACGAGAAGTATATGTTTTCAGGCAGTGCCACTGGTAGCCTGCGTCGGACCCCGCTGGACCCCCAGCGAACTCAACGAATTACCGAAGTGTGTTTCGAATGATTGGCAAATCGATAATGGTTTTTTTAACAGGCCAATCATGGCTCGTACTTAAATCCTGGTAAATAGGTGGGGGCCCAGACGGACTTAACCCGAGTTTAGTTTCGTCTGTGACGCAGACTATGACACAGGCAACTCGGAAGAAAAAATCCAAACACCCCCAACAAGACTCGAACCTATGACCTTCTGTTAATTACAATGGAGGACAAAATTCTTGGGACAATTAACATGATCTGCCTTAATTTTTCCTTGTTTCCCCCTCGCCCCCAAGCAATGTTGCAGTTTGTGCACCCCTGTACACTTTACCCTGCCCTAAAAGTGTTTCTTCATCCCAACATTGTTTGGAGGGGGGAGGGGAGGGCCATTCGCGGTATCCAAGTGGTTAGAGAAGTGCATATTATGCTACATCTGAATATTTCATACGTTAAGGATGTGGAAGGAAGGTTTTCCATAACCGTTCCAAGGATTTTTGTCCTCCATTGTTGTCTAGATGTTCTACCACTGAGCTAAGGGAGTCTTGTGGGAACTATTAAAGCTAAGGCCACAAAAATAGCTTCATGTGACAAACATCTTGTACACTGTTAGGAGTAGAATGTTGATTTGGGCTTGATTATGCGCAAACAAAGATCGATATGTGGTGGTGACGTTTAAGCCTGGTGAATACATGAGAAGGACAGTAACTTCCTTTAAAATTGCAGTTAATTGCTTGCTTGCTTGTTTCTTTAAGTGTTTGAATTGTCAAAGTCACAATTTCTTAGGAGACTCGCCTTCAATTGTCAGGGCTTGTGAATGTAAGATTAAGACTATTGGCACTATGGATTTTATATTGATTAATCTTAGAAACGTCATGTCTTTGTTTTTGTAGGCCATGTTTTTCGCTGACCAGCTGCTTTCCAAGCGGAGTCCGACCTCTTCTGCTCGTAAGCTATCACATGACTACCATTCGCCAATCAGAACAGAGCTCCCTGTTGGAAACGGTTCTCGTGGAAGAATACCATAAACATTTAAAAACTTTCCTCTTATCGTTAAAGCTCTATAAATATGTTGTTTATGAGCGCAAGTTGTTTGCAAGGTAACTATTCCTCAAAAAGGTGGCAAGACAGCGAAATCTTTTATCCCGAAGTATTCATCCGTTTTTGTCATCGTATTCTGAATTTTTTTATGAAAAGACATCAGCGTTGGTTTGTAGAGAGAACTCTGTAAATGTTAACGTCAAATCTGGAGTATATGTTGTCATGAATAGCCTGTCAAAAACCGTAGTTTCTTCAGCTTTATCTTCAACATGTTTGGTTTGATAACTTTATTTTTAGCACATCTCTCTGTAAGATTTGTAGCTAAGAATTTATCGTGATAAGTGTTGGTGTTTGTTTGTACAATGCAGGATTCACGTTGTAGTCCAAGTCGCTGTAAATATAACTAACACATCCTCTAGTTTTGTAAATACCTGTGTAAGTATTCTTGTGCATTAAAATAACGTTATTTTAATGACTTTTAAATCACTTTTGTAATTGTAGAGTTGCGCCGTTTTCAGTGAACCTTAGGGGTCAGGCCCAAGTATACGAAGTATCGTCGTAAAAGAGGCAATCTTATTTTGTAGGAAAGCGTGAAATGTGTGATTGAAGTTTGTTATCTTTGGGACGGGCAGATCTTTCCTTAATTTAGAGAGGTGTCCGGAAGACATTACTCCCTTCACTCACACAGTGATTAGGTGCCGTCTAACTTTTGAGTCTGCAGATCATGAAATCCTATGGTACTGCCATTCAAAACATAATTCTCTACATCAGTAAATTCACTTTATACTGGTGTCCGAGGCATTTCGCCAAATAAATTTGGAAATTTTGATTGCCCAAAGAGAATTTATGAGCTGTCATGACAGTTAATGGATAATCTTGGCGAAGGATGCCGAGAGAGAGAGAGAGAGAGAGACCTCGCAGGAAGTGAAAAAGAATATTAAGATACTTTAGTGAAAAGTGCGGTAAAATGAATATTGCGTCTCAAGTTGAATTAGTACTATATCATTCAGGAAATTTGCTAATATCATTACACACGGTTCAGACCAGAGACTCGAATTCTCACTTGTTTACTAAGGAGTTCTGCTAACTGTGCTAACCTTAAACTAGTGCAATCGTTTTTTTGGTCTCTCTCTCTCTGAGGCCCAAAAAGGCCACGACAACCGGAATCGTACAGAGTGGTTTTGTACAAACCCAGAGGAAAGATTGCATGCTGATACTTGCTACAGTACATTGAAATTCTTTAGCAGCGTGAAGATCTATGGTAGTTTCTAGTCTCGTGTACGATCATCCTTCATCGAATAACGTTGCCTGCGTGCAGACGTCTCCTATTTCCTTTGTTGCACGTGGAAAAGGGAGGATCCCATTGTTCTCGAGTGCTGAAACAAAAGAATAACTTAAAATGCTGCCCTGTGATTGGTTGGGAGCCATATGAGCGACTATCACTACTCGCCCAGTCGTTAATTCGGTTTCGTTGGTCGTCTCCGTCAAAACATGAATGCTGTTACTTAAACGGACCCAGATTAACCTAGAAGACGTTGCGTGTTTCGATAAAGTACTTTTTCCCATCTCAGAGCCTTAAATTTGGCAGCTTCTGTTTAAAGGCTAGCTTTTCATTTGAATATTCCCTTCTGTTTAGTGAAACGTACGCCATTTTTTAAGTCTAAATTTTTAAAAGATAAGGATAAAGAAGACTCTGACGCAAAAAATAGGAACTTTGAGAAATTTCGTCAGGAACAGGAAGATTTTCTTTCTTAAAAATACGTTAGCACTAGTCAGGCAATTGGGGAGCTCGAGCGAATTTGTAACTCGCATAACGATAAAAAAGTTATATGTTGGGATGGCTTGGTTGGACTGGCACAAGGCGTATGAAATGATCTCACATTCTTGGAATATCAAAAGTTTGAAAATGTTTGGAGCTGCAGAGAATGTGGTCAGGATAATGGAAAAGAGTATGGAACTAACGGCAGGAAGACAGACATTGTGCGCTGTCAATATAAGGAGACGAATTTTCCTGGGGGATAGCTTAGCTGCACTTCTATTCGTTGTGGCCCTAGTTCCTCTGTCTATGGTATTGAGGCAAAAAAAGGGAAGGGTGTGATATGGGAAACATGAAAGGGACTATATGATTTTTCTTGGGGGGGGGGGGGGGGTGGGGGGCTTCCTTGCCACATTGCTTCTGTGTAACCCTGTATTGTATTCTTGGCCTTTGTTTTGTGGTAAAAAAATTGGAACTGAAACTGGGGTCTAATACTTACGACCAAAATCCCCATTTCCTGAATCAGATGACATGCTTAAAATGAATTGCACTGGTAGTTTCTAAATATAATATTAAAATTATCTTTATTATCTGTCTCCATAAGCAGGCAACATAAGCAGCTATGAGAGTACGGCTGAGGCGAAACAAGCGAAATATACTGGGAAAGAGGAAAAGGAGAAACACTTTGATATGACGACTGAGGATTGTCGAGCTGTGCTTGTGAGAAAACGCTTATCGACGGAGGTAACTAAACTTCCTTCTAAGGTTTTATGCGCTGTCTGCTTAAAACTGAACCACAAGGATCCACGAATATAAAGATTTTGGATTACTCGCGCAAAAACTGGATTTTTCATCAGATTGTATAAACAATTTGAATCAAGGCACCCTGAAGACAAATCCAACTGATAAACTTCTCAGATGCTAGGAACAAGACAAGGGTAGTAACGCAACCGTAGGAAATCTTATTAAGATATTGGAGCATAAAGACCTCAGTTTGACAAGTGCGGTGGAGGTGCTTCAAAACTGTAGTGCGTCAGATGTTATTACCAAGATTGACCCTGCCGTTTATCTTAACCTGTGCTGGAAACTAAACGTTCCTCGTGAAGAATCTTTCAAAGATTTCAGAATGCTCGGAGAGAAACAGTTGGACATGACGACTGAGAATTGTCGAGATGTGCTTGTGAGAAAACGCTTATCGACGGAGGTAATTAAACCAGTCTTCAAGAATCTCCACTACATCCATCCTCTTCATGTTAGTTTCAATTCAATGAGCCTCCCTATAGTTGCTTGATGGCCCGAGTCACGGGACCACATCTGCAGAAGTTCATCATTGGGATTAGGCCTTGAGGTACTCTGTTCCAAATAGCGAATCATGTCTCTACTAACGCCCAGTTTCTCTCCAAGCATCCGGTAATCTCTGTGGAATATGTCATCTCTGATGTTCAGTTTCAAGCACACTTCACCATAAATAGCAAAAGGGATGTCATTGACCTCAGTTGACCAATTGGCAAAGCCCTTTAAAATCTCCGCAACATCCATCCTTCCTAGGTCTCTGTCCTCAAGTAATTGCACGAGCCTCCCCACGGTTGCTTGACTTCCATATTTTTGGGACCAATAACTTTTACACACAAAGTTCCAGACTCTCAATTCAAGTGAATTCATTTTCTAGAATCGGAACAAAAATATGGAATGAAATGCCTGTATCTTTAAGAAAACTTCCAAAAAATGCCTTTAAGAGGAAAATAAAACAAACACTTTTTGAGATCCTAGCTTCAGAAGATTGTTATATTGATCTCCCAGAAATCGTTCAAAAAGTTAAGTTGAATTTATTTTCCTCTTAGTTGATATGTAATCTTTAATATCGTTTTAGTCTCTTGTCATTACTTGTTATAACTGTTGTCATTAATTTTATTATTAGTAATACCATTAGTTTATCAGCAGTCTCTAGTCATTGTTGTCAATTTTAGTTTCTTTTATTAGTTCTCGTATTACTTTTATCTGTATTTAGTTGTACTTATTTTTTGTAAACATGACCCGCCTAGATTAGCTTAGCTACCCGCGGGCATGTTATTGTACTTTTACTTCAAGCACAATAAATGTATGTATGTATGTATGTATGTATGAAGAAGTTTTAAATTATCAGTAGCATTTGCCGACAAACTTTTTTGTCCCAAGTTGCAAGTAACGTCTCTGGAATATCCCAGGAGTCGTCCAAGCAACCGGTAATCTTTCAAAAACACTTCATCTTTGGTATTCAGTTTCAAGCATACTTCATTGTATAGAGGACTTGGAATGTCAGTGATTTTTGTTGACCACCTGGCTTTTTGATCACCCACCCCTTGGACACCTTTCTTCGCGATCAGGAAATCTTCCTCTCTCTTCTAGTAATTCCCATCTAAAGCCTGATTCCTTTTTTCAAACATTAGTATTAAACAAGGTAAAATGGGCACAGAAACGTCAAAGATTGCTTTGAATGTTCACGTTCACCTGAGGACGGCAAATCAACAGATGTCACGTCCTGAACGCCATGTGGACGACATCACTGACATGCGCAGAAGTTGCCGGCTTCGTGAGAACACTTCCGGCCGGCGTCCACTCATTCTCGTCCCCAGAGCCCGTCGTTTCTTGGTCACGTGGTAGGGAAACGAGGGGCTCTGGACGCAGCCGTTACCGGATGTCAGTAAATTTCTGACATCCGGTCGCGCATGTGCAGAAGTTACAAGCATTACTGCTCATGCTCAGAACGGATTTTTGTCCCTCACCGCTCCACTGGGGGAAAATTTTACTTCCTGAGCTCTCTCCAGAGAGTGACTTCTTTGGGATGTTTTGAAAATGCAACCACTTCACTCAACTTGGATTTGCACTGATAGACAGTAACAGAAACCGGCTGAACACACTGTTGGTTTGCAGAACTGAGATAATTAATCTGAAGGCTATCGTCTGAGTTATGTGAGTTTTTTTTCTCAAAACGTTTGGCGAACAAACACTGGGAAAGCAATATCGCGAGGATCGATATGTCACATAATGCAGGAAAAAGTCAATCTAAAAAGGTATCTTGTTCCTTGTCCTGCAACTGCTACCTTACTTCAAAACGCTTTTTGAAACGAAACCATTTATGTGTTGTGTTAGGAGAGTAACAGATATATTTCATTCACTCGAGCTGGTTATGTTTTTTCCTATGTTTATTTCCTTTTGTGGTTTCGCATGTCGTGGTTTTAATTTTGCCCATGAGCTTTTGTGGAAAACACATGTTAGACAACCGAAGGATTTACGTCGAAACAAATCAATATTAATCATTTTACCGACCCAGAGTAAAAAACATATACTACAAGGTTTGTCCAGGAGAAGTGACAGTCTAACACACCTCAATTGGCTTCCATGCATGGCAACTTTATACAGCTAGTACTGGGTGAATCAAATTCCAGTTCAGTTCTCTCCGTATATCAACCCTAACTGAAACTTGAACCCCAGTTTCCTAACACTAATCATAAAACGTCCGGGTTATTTGGTGTTTATGGGGGCCATTCAGTGTTCTGCTAAAAGAGTTTATCCTCCTAAAGATTTCAGGTTTTCATCTCCTAACTAAAAATCATCATCAGTACCTCAGAGAGAGAGTTTTCAATAATTTTGCTGTCAGACTCAGAAAATCATTAATACCTGAAAAATGTTGATTGTGTAGTGACCAATTATCACCATAAAGTTCAGTACACATGACCAAACCTCAAAACCACAAAGTACTTACCACTGCTGTTTGAGGTTTTGTTTTCTCACCCCTTATTAGCTTTTTCTTTGCAACACAATAGCATTCCTTAATATATGTGGTATTCATGGTTTTGTAAATTTCACAGTGTAGGTGAGCTCTTGTCACCTCTGTTGTAGGGTTATAAACAGTTATATGTACTTTTGATTACCGGTTACTAATAAAAAGTGTTTCCCTGACACTGGTTTAGTAGAGAGAAACCGGTTAAGTATCACTTATGAGCTCGTGGGTTACACATCTTTTAAGGGGTTTTAAGGGCTTTTTTCTTAGGGGAGGGCTTACAACTAGGGAGACATTTTTTGTTGTTCACTGGTAAATGGGCCTATAACTGGGAGGACTTATAAGTTGGGGGGGGGGGAGGCTTAAAAGCAGTAGTCTATGGTAGCCTGTGCCAGACATTCAGGTATTGGGGAAGGTGCAAAGAGAACAAAACTAAAAAAAACTGCTTTTTTTAATGCTCTACTTCTCACTATCTGAATGCCTAGAACAGGTTATCATAAGTTGTATAGCGGTACTTTCTTATCTGGAACAGTGAAATGTAGAGTGATATATGCACTGTATATAGACTGTATGCTTCAAGAGATCCCCCATCAAGAAGTACACTTTGACTGACACACAACCCAAAAGCATTTTCTTGGGTAGCAGCTCTCATCATCTTTTGAGACTGGAGTGCAAGACCTGCAAGGTTTGAAATTGGGGATAGAACTTCAGATCAGGCCTGAAATAGGATAGTGAATATCACATAGTTTGGTCAAAATTTGGCAAGGCAAGAAGCATACTGCGGGGTGAATCTGAACTGATTTTTGGGGGGTAGTGCCCCACCCCCAATCTCCACCCTCTGCGGTTGAATTGAAACTGAATGTGGTGCTTTATAGAGTTAAAGTACAATATCTGCTCACAGGTTTTGATAATGTATACTTTTTTAGTTCTCTTAAAATTCATTATTTTGTGTTATAACATGAGGCATCCAACTGGGAAAAAATTTTACCAGAACTGAATCATTGACCAGTGGAAGCAAGTTTTAATTTGGCTCATCATTTTTTGTCAATAACCAAGTAAACTATGCCCTATGCTTCAGTAAGCGAATGCTGTATGCAAGCTCAAGGGGGGTAGAGAGCAGGTGTGGTTAGGATTGGCGAGTAAACTATGATATTGCTGTTGATCAAAGGTGACATACTGCAAAATCCAGTTGTTATCATCAGCAACCACTTACCCCAGTATGATGCAAAATAGACTACTCTAGGCTGTTGTTCATTTATCATTTTATTTATTAACACCTCAGTTGTCCCTAACATCGTCAAAAAATCTAGAACAGTTTTCACATAGTGTATGCCTAATAATATTATAAACAGTTAAGTTTTCTTGTATTTTAGAATTCTTAAACCAAAAAGTTTGAGAACATTGTGCTACCTTATGTAGTCATCAGATAACATACCGTAATTATTTATCAAGAAAAGTTGTGCACAAGCTGCTCCTTTGTTAACTGTCCATCAGTTATAAATAACCCCAGAGCCCCTTGTTTATATTTGTCTAAATGCCACACAACTGGAAGCCAAGCAAGGACTGTTAGGATGAGAATATGTTCTTGCAAAACATTTGCAACAAGTTGGCCACATAGCCTTCCTTTCACAGCCCAATTCTTAATGTTAAAATAAAAATTAAAAGGCCTCCAAATTATCTGAGCATGATTTAAGCATTAATTAAGTGGAGGAAAACATAGATTGGAAAGAGTACTTGCTCTATCATCTTTACACAATTAAAAAATGAAAAATGATTCATAAGCAATTCAGTTCTGGCTTTGTGTACTGCTATCAGTGGTCTAATGAAATAAAAGCATATAACAAAATATTATCTGGCGTCTTTATGAGACTTAGAAACTTGATTCCGACAAATGCTAAACTTATGCTTTTCAAAACAGCAATATTGCCGCACCTTACATATTGCCACCTTGTGTGGCACTTTTGCCGAGCCAGTGATTCTCGTAAAATCGAGTGGATGCAAGAAAGGAGCCTGCGTGCTGTTTTTAGGAACAATGTTAGCTACCTTGAACTTCTAAAAAGAGCAGAACTGCCAGGTTTACAGAACAGGAGACTACAAGACATTTGTGTTTTAATGTATAAAGCCAAGAACAGTATGTCCCCCCTATATCAGTGACATTTTTATTAAGCATAGATCCAAGGCAGTCTGATTTCTCCGCTGCCAGGTACAACACAGTAACATATGGCAAGCACTCCCTCCGCCACTTGGGGCCCAATCTCTGGGGGAAATTATCCCCAGACTTAAGAGAAGTTACCACCTTAAAATGTTTCAAACACAATTAAAATATGTACATTAGATATAGTTACACTAATGGATAATGGATGCAAGTGTTGTCATCTCTGCAATTCATAGACACATTTGTCATACTGTAAATATTGTTAATGTCATTAGTTTTTTTGTATACCTGCGCTTATATGTAAATATTTTCTACTTCAATTTACATTTACTATTTCTTTTGTGTCCCCTAACTGGCATACGTTTTTAACCTAAGCTAGGAGGCTTCTTTAGACACCTTAATAAAGTTTCATCATCATCATCATCATCTTGACCTTAGTATAGCGAAGGACATGTTCTTTCAGCGGAAAATACAATAAATTAAAAGTACACTGCAATAGACTTAACCAGGAGCTTAACCTACATATCATTTCTGCAATGTGCAATGTAGTCGGAGCTTGATTTCCTTTTCTACTGTAGCACCGACGAATATCCGGAGGAATTAGAAAAAATGATTAGACTAATTAATAAAGCCATAAAAGTACAGTGTCAATCGCTTGATTTTTAACGAGCAAGGAGCGACAGCAAGAGCTAACTATTACTAACAATTACAGTACTCCTCCTTTCAGTTTCCCAGGAGATGGGGGCAAAGTTTAGCGCACAAGTTACGAAGGCAATACTTTCTTTGTCAAGGCTCGTTGTCTTCGTAGAAACTTCTCAAACTTTACCTGTAATTCTCTTCTTCACTGCCATTGCGTACAAACAAAACAGGATTGTCGCAATCAACGAAACTCAGACACGCATTTCACGTTTGCAGGTTGAGAGGGCACGAATTCAAATGTTATGCGCAGTAGATTACATTTTTAATTTACTTTGCGCACTCAATTGCCTTCAGCCAATGAAAAAATTCGTATTTTCCGTTGCGTCCAGAGCCACTGGTCGGTTACAAATTAAGCCGAGTGGCTCTGGGGACGAGAATGGCGTCCACTCGGCTCGTCGTCTAGGTTACTTAAGGTCCCCAATGAGAAATGCTGGCGGCCAGCAGGGTGAAAATGAGCGGCAGTGAAAAATAAAAGCGAACATAAACACAGTAGACAAAATAATGGGGAAGCATATACCACAATTCCTCCATAACAATAATGTGTAACTAGGAAGTTTGACGTTTTAGCCCTACAAAACAGCGGTTGTACTTGTGCAAAAAACCGGCAAAGAAAGACAAAAGGCGTGCTGCCGTGCAAATTTGTTTTTTTTACAAATTAGAAAAAAAAGTGTGCTGCACGTGCAATTTGTATTTTTGCTAATTAGATCTATTGATCTTGATGCCATTTTCATTGCTCTCCCCGTTTAGCATTACACGATTTAACTTTTTTGTTTAGAAGTACACTGTATTATTAACCAGGTCGCGGTTGTTCAAACGTTGGATAGCGCTATCCGCAGGATAAAAATCTATCCAATGGATAGCGCAGTTGGTTTCCCTAATACTTATCCGCTGGATAGTGATTTATCCGGTGGATAACGCTATCCAACGTTTGAACAACCGGGGCCAGAGCTTCGCCTTTTAGCCCTGGCTAAATCTATTATATGTGGTCCTTGGTCCGCGCAACCCGATGCCCTTGGTCCGCGTCTTTTCCGAAAATGATAAAATACTTCGTCAAGAAAAAAAATACGTTGAATAATGAAAGATATCGTGATTTACTGATTAGCATTCTTTCATATGACGAAGTTTCAGCCTTCTTGCTGCGGGTGAAGACGCGAAATTAAAGTTTGTTGACAGGTAGGTTTATTTGTCTTTCTTGAAGTTTGGATTTTCGCGGCACCGTAAATTACGTGGTCATGTTTACTTAGCCTGCGAATAACTAAAACGCAACCGGAAGACTTGCCTTTTTGCAAAACAGGTTTTCAGATCAACTTATTTCTGCTGTTGGAAGCATATTGCTGTAGACGCTGAATTTTTTGTTTTAGCGACTCTTGAAAAATATCACCAAATTTCGCTTAGCGGTCCTTGGTCCGCGTCCTATGAGCTTGGTTGAATAAAACTTTCCAAAGTAAAAAGCGACGGCCTTTGTTTTCGAAGAATGTTTTGAAAGTCGTCCCTAAACATGTCTACAGGTTATCTTTTTTAATACCTCGAGTACATACAGAGTTTTTGGTAATTATTTTCGACCACGCTAAAAACCGCTCGTCGACGCTCGTGTGGGAGACTCGAGGAGACTGTTGTCTGAAGTCTTTGAAAGAAAAGCAGATTATTTTATGCTCACAACATCTTCCGAAAAAAACTTTATCTTAATTGCATCAAGAAAAGAAAAAAACTACAAGAAATACTGTGAAAATCACGTTTTCGTGTGGAAACTATAACATTTTTACGTTTTTATCGTGCTGCTTACCTGAGACGCGGACCAAGGACCAGATTCGCGGACCAAGGATCATCGAAAACGGTCGCCTTTTTGCGAATTCCAAGCAAAATATTTTTATCTGGAACTTGAAACTTCAGGATTATCGACAGGAACATAAAAGCTATCTTCAGGGAGTATTTCAGCTCGTTACATGAAGATTCGGGAAAGATATTCAAGTTAATGACTTTTACACGCGGACCAAGGACCACAACATTTCACTCATCGAGAAGAGTTAAGCGATTTGTATCAACAATGTTTCGAAGTAGTAAGGTATTCTGTAGTTACCTTTTAAACATGTAGTTCGAGGTTTTCAACATTTTCTACAGGTTTGGAAACAACCCAAACCGACACTTTTTCGTTTCACAGTTTCGGTTTTTTACGAAACTCATCTCATCTAGAAGGCTATGTGTACAAACCTTTCATTAAATAACATCTTGAATTAAAGAAAACTATAATCAACCGTTCAAACAACATTGCAACCTCACCTTCTCGTTTGTTAACTTCACTTCTTATCCACGAAGAACTAGCTTGTTGTAGATTAAGACGAACAAATACACAATGTTCAGTAAATTTATGTGGATGTAGAAGTCCAACCGAGGAGTGAACGTCCTCCCACAGTGCATTGCGTTCACAAAAAGTGACCGTTTTTATTGGTCAATAAGCATGCTTCTGCGGTTAGTTATAGAGCGTTTTCACATGACGTCACGGCGGCCATATTGGTGTTCCAAAACAATGAAACGGCGCCCATGTTGGTGTACCAACAAAATCCTCGGGGAGGTGAACGCTTTTCTCATGTAAATGCTTTCTTTTGTTCCAATAAATTAGCATAGCTGCTGGCCACGCTCTATTGTGTCATGATCAGCCAGTCGACAAAGAAGAGATTCTTTTTGTTTTCTGTGCACTAAGGTCATGGGTCGCAGACCGAGCACCAATACACGAAATTTGGTTATATTTTTCCAAGAGTCGGTAAAACAAAAAATTCGAAGCCTATAGCAATGTGTTTCCAACGGTAGAAAAAGGTTTATCCGAAAACTTGATTGTTCTGCAAAAAGGCACGTCTTCCCGTTGCGTTTTATTTATTCACAAGCCAAGTAAACATGACCACGGCATGCCACGGTGCCGCCGAACCTACCTGTCAACAAACTTTAATTTCGCTCCTTCAAAGAAAGAATGCTTACAATCAATAAATCATTGGACCTTTCATTTTTCACCGTATTTTATTTCTCGACGAAATATTTAATCACACTGCAGTTCGGAAAAGTCGCGGAAAGAGTTCTCCCGCAAAGAGAGATTTTAAAGATTAATAACGGGGAGAGAAAAATAAAAAGAGCCAAGAAGGTGCTTCTTCATCAACCAGCAATGTGGATGAAGATTTGGTAAGATCTTGCTGTTTGTTTTCTGTTAGGCACGTATTAGGGTTAAGCTCATATGATTTCTAGTTCAACATAACCTTACTTCCTCAGATTTTCTGGAACTGATGAAAAATGCGATTCATGAATTCACGAGGAAGCTAGCCTGAATTTCATCCGATTACTTCGAGTCGTTATTACTCCTTCAGTGAGAGGAGAAAACGGCTCGAAGCAATCGGATGAATTTCAGGCTACGAGGAAGCTAACGCATTTATTTATATACTACTGAGTTGATCATCGTTAAAAAGGGAAGACGTTCTTTTTTCCATGATCGAGGGAAAGCTACCACGACATATGACATGAAGCACGTTGGGTTCTAATCTGTCGATTTATTTATTTATTTATTTACCAAGATAACATATCAGTTACACTGTCTAATCTATCGTAGCGCCCGAGTACCCAGCGAGCTGCTCGGCGTTGAACCATTTCAACCTGTTGTATGTTCTTAGCTACGTGAGGGTCCCAGACAGTGGCACTGTATTCAACAATCGGTCTCACAAGGGCTTTATATTCTTGTTCTTTGGATTTGGCCGAACACGTGAGGAGATTGCGGCGTAGAAAGTTCAGAGTCTTGTTTGCTTTGGTAATTGCATTTACATGATCATTCCAGCGTAAGTCATGCGAGAGGTTGATCCCTAAATATTTAGTAGTATCAACAGTTCCCAGGACCTTGCCATGAAGTTTGTACTGAAATTTGAAAGGTGTATGTCTGCGTGTTACCCGTATAACGTTGCACTTGCTTGGGTTAAATTCCATACACCAGTCGGATTCCCATTTCTCCAAGCTTTGAAGATCATCTTGTAATTGCTGGCAATCGCTCTCAGATTTTATTGTAAGATAAATGACGGTGTCATCGGCAAAAAGACGGACCCTTGACTTAACATAACATGGGAGATCATTAATAAAAATAAGAAACATTAACGGCCCCAGCACTGATCCTTGGGATACACCTGATGTTACTGGAACTGAATGTGAATGCTCTCCTTCTAGAACTACACTTTGTCTTCTTTTCTCAAGAAAACTTTTCAACCACTGCAATGTAATATCATCAATGCCACACTTAAACAATTTGTATAGCAAGCCATAGTGTGGAACCTTGTCAAATGCCTTGCTAAAGTCCATAACGATGACATCCGTTTGGCCTCCTCCCTACATTTCTTTTGCAAGGTCATCTATAAAGGCAATTAATTGGGTTTCACATGATCGTGCTCGCCTGAAACCGTGTTGAGAATCGTTTAAAATACCGTAGCGATCCAAGTGCTTTGAAATATGTGAGACCAGAATGTGTTCCATTAATTTACAGCATATACATGTAAGGGAAACAGGTCTGTAATTTTCAGGTAGTTGTCTAGGTCCTTTTTTGTGTATTGGAGTTACATAAGCTAACTTCCAGTCATCAGGAACAGTACCTGTTCTAAGGGAAACCTTGAATATATTGCAAAGGACTGAAGCAATCTGGCAACTTAATTCCCTTAGGACTCGGGGCTGTAGGTTGTCTGGACCAGGTGCCTTATAGGGATTCAACTTGTTCAATAACTTTTCAACACCTGCAACAGTGATGTTTATTGGTGGCATACTAGGGTAGCCCCCAGATGCTTGTCCATTGGTTGCTTGCTCAGCAATATGTTTAAGTTTCATTGGTACGCTTTTGGAAAAGGCCGTCTGAAACTGGTCATTAAGTAACTTGGCTTTAGTAGTCGAATCTGTTACGATGTCACACCCAGCCATTAGCGAAGAAATTCCTGATTTATCGCTGCGTGCATGTTTGATAAATGACCAAAAGCGTTTAGAGGTAGGGGGGTTATTTTCAGCATCTCTTGGTTCTAAAATCTCCTCAACATGACTCCAATAACTTTTCCTGACCCTCCTTTGTACTTCTCGCTTGAGAGATTTATAATGATTGATATCTCTTGGATTGTTTGTTCTGTTTTTTATTTTAAAATATCTGTTTCTTTTCCTGATCAATCTTCTAAGATCTGCATCTATCCATGGATACAAATTTTTCTTTTTGGCAATTTTAGATGGAATGAATTTGTTGATTCCCAAGGTGCAGACCATAATAATAAATATATGGCAGCACTCCTTCATTCTTTATCTAGTAATAATTGGCACTACAGCTGCCCCCGTTCTGTATGAATCGTGGTCGGTCAATAGTCTTCTCGTTTGTGTAGCACTTTAAAAAACATAGATTCATAATGGATAATTATTTTCACACATATTGCATACGTTAGGTGAGATAAGAACACGAAACGAAAAGGTTCATTGCACTGATTCAGTTCGATTTTAAAGAAGCTCAGATCAAACCATTTTCAGTTTCGAAAATACATTATTCTAAAATATAAGCAAAGATTTGATTAGAAGTTGTAATTCTTCACTATTTCTCTTTACTTTTACTTTAAAATGTTTGAACACATTGCTCTTGGATGGGTGCTGAATGGTGGCAGGATCTCGAAATCTCGGAAGCGTTTTTGATAAGTCTCGGAAGTCTCATTTTTGCATGGTTTGTTTTTCCTTTTTTGAGTCTCGAAACGTTTTACCAAAGAGTCTCGGGCTCGGATTTCTAACTAGGATCTCGGCGTCTTGGCGAGTCTCGGATTTTACCATTCGCCACCCCTTCTTGGGCGTTCTAGTCATTTAACTTTTAAGACAATAATTATGTTAATGAGAATTCAATGAACAGAATCGTTTCATCATGATAAAAAACATTCACCATTTTGTGTTCCACAAGAGCTAATGAAAGCAAAGTTTATGCCACAATATTGGGAGGGGGCAGACAGACAAGGTGTGTAAGGGAATGCAAAAATAACAAATACTTGTGGTTTTAAAAATGTCAGTTAAGATCTGATTAAAAATTGCTAAAGGAGTTGAGTAATTTATTCATAAGTTTATTGGCAAGTCTTTCTAAGCTGAACCATACCATTGAAATACAAATGTGGAAACCTCAAAAGTTTAGCTCTCTGGATTTAACCTTAAAGTGGAAATCAAAGATCTATTTTAAGAAGATACAAAATGCCTTATTTCCTCAAATAAAAGCCACCCTCTTTTAACCGCCTCCCTCAAATAAGAAATATTTACACAAATGCACTAGTAATATATAGTTGACACTACAGCTCCACCGGCTCTGAATATTGTCTGTCAATAGTATTCTTGGTCTTTGTGTAGCTCTTTGAAAAAATATACCAATTTATTATTCATGATCGAAGATTTTCACATGTTCTATACAATAGGTGAGAGTAAAACAGGAAACAAAAGTTTCCATGGGCTGTAATAATAGTATTTCAGCCTACACATTTACATATTGCATAATGTAATAATTGAATGCTTAACAAAAATGTTTTTATTTTTTTAAGATTTCGGGTGTCCTTGCCGAGGAATCGGAAGCACCACATCATTTGGCTTTGAACCTAGAGAAGAATGTCATAATTGTCCTCCACAAAAAGGTCACAAAAATTTACATGAGAGATTGTAATTTAATGCAAGAGTGCCAAACTTTTTTGCATAAAATAGGAGAGCTTGCTCGCAGGCTACTTATACTAGAAATACATGTATTGCAGAACCCCTTTGTCAAAAAAATACTTAAAAATTGGTCAAAGAAATGTACAAAAAAATAGCCGGATGTACGTGCAGAGTTGTTGTTTTGCTAGTCTAAACCTATTGCTTTTTTGCCGTTCTCTTTGCCTTTGCCGTCATCTTCTCTGCTCCTAACAAGATAAATAAATAATGTAGTTCTCTGAAAAGTTTCTTCTTATTTTTCTTTCAGGAAAAGAACATTTGCGAAATCCCTTTCAAGGACCTAAGAAAGCCATCATCAGGGGCGGCCCAATGGGTCCACAATTTTAAAACAAAGTTTCTCGTTACTTTTAGTTTAGGCAGGCGTTTCAGAGGGGTTGAAGGGCCAACTTCGCTCCTGTATTTTTGTTTTGTGTTCTTTAAAACTGTTATGTTAACAATTGAACGAGTAATCTTATTAATTTTGTCTTCAACAGATACAACAAGAAAAAATACCTAGAAATACAAGCTGCAAAACAGAGTAGAAAGAAAGGATTTTACAAAAAGAAGATGAATAAAAGAAAAGCAACTTGCATGGCTAAGATCCTGATGTCTTTTTGAACACTTAATGTTTTACATATTCCTGTTATTGATATTTTGTATGTAAAAATTAAACCGTGTAATGAATTCCATACAAGATAATTAAAAACAATTTATACTGAAGAGACATAGCCCTGCTCTGCTTTTTAATATACCTACTCGTAAAGCTGTCTGCTTTTTCTATGTAAAAGTAAATGCTCAAACATGGGCGCTTGTTTATCCCAGAGAGCGTGCCAGGGACGTAACTCGGGACCAGGCTCCTTACTGGGGGCAAAGGCCAAAAATAGAGGTGAATCAGCGAGCAAAGTGAGTCGAGTGGTAAACCAGCTTGGCTCGGCTCGCTTCACTCTTCGCTCGCCGACTCCCCCCCCCCACCTCGCCTTTCTCCCCGGCTACATCTTCGGGATACACGCTCTCACTTCACTCTCACTTAGTCATCTGTAATAACACCAAAGAAAGTTCCTTATGAAAGTGCGAGAAAATATAAAATGTCACATTTCGCAAGAATTGTGAAAAAACGGGTAAAATTCTGAAAATTTCATTTGTAAGACATGTCATTTTGTGAAGTTTGACATTTATTTCCTCCGGCTTCCATAAGAAATTTTCTCTGGTGTTATTACAGATGACTAATTACATCTTTAGCCGTTGAAAAATGTAAACAAGAATGCAATATGTTTTAAATTATTCAGGTACAACGTTTTTGTCCACTGAAAATTAAAATTACTCAATTTCCTGATGGATTCCGTCTTAAAACTCTTTTGGGGTTACAAGAACAGCGAAAATCAACAAACCATGGTTATTACATAAGGCACATTTCTCTTTTCACTATTACTCCGCTGTACCATATAAACGATGATTCAATACTCATTTCCATGACAACAGTTGTAATAGAAACTGACGGTCACCATATTGTTTGCCATTTGCTGTGCGTATTTTCGCTGTTTAGAAAAAATAGTTTTCTTATTTCTCGTAGTTTTGTGTTAGTTTAAGGTCATGCCTCCGAAGAAAAAGAAGAGTGGCAAGAAGAGGAAGAAAAGTGGAAGAAAGAGCGCCAAAAAGACGCCTTCTGCGGCCCCTTCTAGTGACGTTCTCAATGAACTGTCGAAGGGGTACTTTCTGATTCAGATTAGAGACTTGGAGGAAAGGCTTGCTCGCTATCAGAAAAAGTGCGATGAACTTGAACTAGCAAATCAGGATTACAGGTCACAGTATGAACAGCAAACAACGGATAAAAAAGAAATCGTATCGTTTTTAAAGAAACAACTGGAACAAAGAGCTGACGAAATAGCCGATCTACAAGATCGGTTGATCGGATTACAACAAGCCAAAGATAGTGAGAAAGATCAATATGAAGTGCAGTTAGCCACTTTAAGAACTGAGATGCAAGAAATTAAAGACCAGTTAACTTCGGAAAACATGGTTTTGGGAGGAAAGTTAGCTTCCTTGGAAGAATTTCGTGTACAAAAGGAAGATTTGATGGCAAAATTTGCAAAAATGGAAGAGGAATTGGAGAAACAGCAGAAAGAACATAAAGACGTGATTTACAATTTGGAAAGAAAAGCTGTGGTAGACAAAGACAGGTTTGAAAACAAAATTATTATAGTAGACAAGTGGAGTTCCCATGTGGCCAGTCTGCACTCACAAATCTTGTTTTTGTATGTGCTCATTGTGCATGCCAAAATCTAAGCACTGCATGCAGCAAAATGCCTGCTTGCAAAAGGATCAGATTAGGAGACTATATTATTTACAAATAAAATTTATCTCCGGAAGTGTAAGATCTTGTTGAGTTCTGCTATGCGCTGCCGACTGGCCTTGTGGTATCATGGACTCTTATATCAGTACCCCAGAGATGCCAACCTCTGGAGACCTAAAATCGGGAGACTGTCTTTTTTTTACTCCCCCCCCCTCTGAATTTCAACGACCCCCCGAAAAATTGACCCAGCCCCCAATGGGAATGACTTAGGACATTATATGACGTCTTACATGATTTACATACTATCAAAATTCAAATGCTAGAAATAATCTTTGTCAATGACAAAAATGCCCCAGAAACCGTACTGCGAATAAGAAAACTTCAAGTTTTGAGCTAAAAATGGGCTAAATCTCAAACTAAGACTGTTTTATTTTTTACTAAGTATTCAATATTTATAGTGAACGTAAAAAGCGGGAGATTTATGTACCAAAGCGGGAGAGCGGGAGACGAGGCAAAAAAGCGTAAGTCTCCCGCCAAAAGCGGGAGAGTTGGCATCTATGGTACCCATTCTGTCATTGGACAGCTCAGTAGCCTGTTTTCTTGTGTAAGGCCTGCATGTGGTCTTTCACACCTTAATATAAGAATGTTTGACATCTGCTGACAGTTGGTCAATATTCTATTGGCCAATCAGAAATGCTGTTTACTCCATCTGCTAGCAAAGATAGTTTCAGGCAGGTTTTTCTCCCTGTCTTTTTTCCCTCACCCCCTCCCCCCCTTGTTTTCTCATCTGACCTCAGTTCAGCTTTTTTCATGGTTGTACATCTCTTAATTTCAAAGGTTACAAAGCATCAATTTTCTTTGGATTTATAGCCCTTGGTACTTTGTACTAGTCTTGATCTATAAACCGTAAAGAAAACCCTTGGATGGTAACTTACCAGACACATGTTTATACACTCACACCTCAAACTCTCATTTTATGGGATACAAAGTAAACTGTTTGAGCTAAAATAATCTGTCACATAAAGCTATTTTGAGAAAGGTTGTCGGAAAAAATGTGCATGCAACAATCCCGAAAGGTAATATGGGATATGATCGATACACTGTTCCTGATGACTGTAGCTGTCGAACCTACTTTTGTTGCTTTCCTTTAGCACTCGCAAACACATTTTCATCATTGGCCCTTCATGCCAATTCTTTCAAATTTCTTTGAAGAACAGTAAACTCAAAACCACCCACAATGCCTTTCGGAATTGTCGCGTGCACTTTTTCCGACAACCTTTCTCCAAATAGCTGTATACCAATGACCCTACCCCAAATGTAAGGAGAGAATTGTCCATACATACTTTTGTTATATTGGCAGAGTTTCACTGCAGCAGATTACTAAAGAGTAATTATTTCTTTGCAAGCAACAAACATATAACTTATTCTTAATAAGTTTTAAATGAGTTAATCAATCAAAATGTAGAATTCCATTTGACATGAAGTCTCATTATTGACCTTTGGATTTTGATGTACTTAGACTAAAAAAAGAGATGGTGCTAAGACTGAATCAAGTGGCTGCAGAATTTAGAAAGGTATCAAACAAGCAAATGGCTGAAACCACAAAAAGAACCATCAGGGAAAATGTCTCAATCAATGCACAGCTTGGTAAGATGTCTGACAAAACCATGGAACTCATTCAGGAAAATGATGAATTGAGAGTGAAGGAGAAAAAGATGAAACTACAGATTGATATGCTGGAGCATAATGAGAAGGAACTGGCCAAGAAAAATAGCAGCAATCAGAAGGTACACTTGCATTCATCTGAATAGTGAATGGGGTGATAGGACAGAACCCTTATGTTGAATTTTAGGTCAATGTCCCTTTTACTCAAAATGGGCCTTCAATTCACTTAAAGTACAAAAGCCTGTTAACACGGACCCTGAGGGGGCCCATAGAAAGTGCGTGTGTTAACGAGGTGTCCATGTTAAGTGGATTGAATCAGGGTTGTCAAAAGTAGCTGGCTGCTGGCAAAAATCACTGCCTACTAGGTTAGTATTGGTCAGCTACTCTGCTTGGGACTTCTTAACGGATGGTGCTTTTTAAATAAAATAGCCCTGGACTGGCTGCTTACTATGACAACTCAGCTGTCTACATCAAAACTTTCTGAAAACCCCGTTGAATGTAGAAAACAAAATGAGGAGTTACTTTCTCCAGGGAAAAGGAAAACTGTCCGTAATAATGAGGTCTCTGTAAAGTGGGATTCAACTGTACTGGTTGGCCTGAGAAAACAGCCAGCATTTTGCATTTTGCCACTGGTTTCTCCTTCGAAATGATATTGGAGGAACTAGGGAAATAATTCCATACTGATGTTGCGACACTATCCAGATCTGGGTAGTGCTTCTGATTGGTCCTGCCATGTGGGAAACTTGCTTCAGCCATCAGAAGCAGTACCCAGATCTGGGTAGTGATGCTCCATCAGTATGGAATCTCTGCTTTTGTTTATCAGATGTCACTTTGCAAGAAAACCAGGGGCAACATTGCGAATTGTCAGCAGTTTTCTGAGGCTAAATATTGATACATCCACATGTATTTGACTGTTCATGTTAAACACTGCTACTGTAGTATCCCAGAATGCAATGTATGTCAAATGACTTAAGATATAATTATAGTAGCTTATATATCACTATCTTTTTCCTTTACATGTACTGAGTCTAATAAGAATGAGTTTAATAAAGATAACCTTATCAACCTGTAGAAGTTTTTAAGCTCATCTCCACCAACCCTACCCACGAACAAAAGTATAACCTACACCCTGATTGTAGTCCAAGTTTGTTTTTTTTGTTGCCACTTGAAATAGAGCCACCTTTTTTAGATTATCATGACAAATAATTAGAGCATGTTACAAAGGTAGTGTGTTTATAGTAGATTTAATGTTCCATGATGTCGGTACTTTTAGATCATCCGTATGCTGACAGAGAAGGCTAAACAGCAGGAGGAGATGCTAGTTGAATATGATGAGAGTGAAGCACAGCAGAAAGACCTTGAGAGTGAATTGGACTTGCTTCGAGCACAGGTGGACAGCATGAAGGATGAACTCAAAGTAAGTACTCTCATGTGTGTCAGTGAACAACCTGAACTAATGATGTGATCCATGGCATACCTTTTGTTGAAGCAGCTCACAACTTACTTCACTCATGTTTGCAGATGGAACCCCCTAGGTCCTTGTGATGATTTTACTCCTCTTTGTTGACTCAGATTTTTTTTTTCTCATACTCTTAACCTCGAAATTAAATCTGTGCCAAAGAAAACACAAAATTAAGTAAAATTCCAAATTGATAATTTTTTATAAACACTGATAGAAAAAAAGGTAACAAGCAAAAATTCTACCAAAGAGCTCTCATTTGGAATGGTCACACCACAGGGCTGTCAACCCACCATGTCTTCAAATATTTAGAATTGACAGGGAAGGAGTGATAGATGATGTCATAATGCACGGTACGTGATGTCATTTCTGCAAAAAATACTCAGCTCCAATCGTCACGAATTTGCAATGTTTGACCTGATTGGTTTACTTCCCACCAATCACATTATTGCATTTATTGCAATGGTATAATATACCATCTCGGAGTTTATGAGGAAACGCTGGATGTTAACAGTAAAATAGGTCAAACAGCGCAAAATACTTAAAAGCTTATTGTTGGAAAGTCGAGTCTACAACTGAAAGGCAATCTTTGGTGATTAAACGGGAGATTCCATACTCTAATCTGCAGACCCGGGGGATATGCGTGGTGCAAAATCTGGGCTCAATAGTTAGGATTTTGAACTTACATGTAGTACTGATTCTGGTAGCAAAAGAGTACTGTGCTAGTATATGTTAGAAATGATAGTGGCTGCGCACTTTCCTGAAGAACAAGGTGTGTTTTTATGGATTTTGCACAAGGGGTGAAGAACAGGTGACACAGTTTAAGTGGGGTGGGGAGGGGGTACAATAAAAAAACCCGATCCACCCAAATGTTAGGCTTTGCAGTCAAGTGTGAAAATGAAAAGAAATGCTTGATTTGCATGCTAGTACTAGTCACAAGTAAACATGAGTCACTGGTCTAATTTCCTGTTCACCCTTTACTTGCAGAACACAACAGACACAAAGGAGTCTTTAGAGAATGAACTTGCTAAAGTAACAAAGGACAGAGATCTGTCTATGAAGAAAAAAGATGAACTAGCTGGGATTTTATCTCAGGCTGCACAGGCTCTTAGGGCTTCATTAGCGGTAAGCTACTTCTTTTCTTCTCTATGAGCAATCTTAGGCAGGTTCCCCTCCCTTCCCATTCTTGTACAATGGAGAACTTTAATATGCTCTTATCATTCTCAAACTTTTGACTGTTGTCACTCAGAGGTGACATTGTGGACGTTTTGTCTTCTGCTTTTCTTAATTGGGATGCATTGTGCTTTTAGGTTGGTATTAAGAGAAGTAATTTTTATGATTATTGTCTAGTATGGTTGTAGAGTGGTAGAACCTAGTGACAGTGCTGTTAGTTGTAAGTTAATATATAAAGTTTAGGCCTAGATCTTAGCATTTCAAAGAAATATTTCTGAAAGTTTTGTTCGTGGAAATAATAAAAATCAATGGTCCTAAACTGTAGCCTGGGACATGTAAGGGTCAGTTAATGAAACAGTGTTATAAAACAGTGTCTAAACCAAAACACTTTAGATAGATAGATAGATAGATAGGTAAACTTTATTAATGTGTCAAGGCCACATAGCCTGGGAAAATCCCATACTAATTTGGGGACACAATTAACAGATATTAAAATATGTATAAGAATAATTAGAAATACTTAGAACTATATAAAATGTTAACTTAAAGCTATATAAAATGAAATGATCATGATAAAATAATTATGAGGAGCAGAGGGAAGAGCCCTTGCAGCCATCATCTATGAGTAGACTAATATCGTATTTGCGTATCTGTTTCCTAAAAATATTTAACGTTTCAGCTGATCTTACGTTTTTCTAAGCCATTCAAAATTTGGCCAATCCTTACCACTATAAACATCGTTTGCTGTTTACAGTGGCAAGTAGGCTTACAGCCCAGACTAAAAACAAATTCAGCTGTGCTGAATTTTAAATCGTGTTTGAATAAATACTATCATTATTATTACCGGTACCCTCATAAAATCAACACCTTACAAATTGATTTAGAGGCCTGCTAACTGGCTTAAATGCCTACTAAGTGAGACTCTTATTATAATAACCATCCTTGAGTGCCTTGCTATGCATTCCTGTAGGCCCCCACTATCGTTCAAGGAAAGCCTGATGAAGCGGAAGCCGTATCTCAGCGGGAAAACCTTGTCCAGACTCTCCTGGGAATATTGAATGATGCCGCAAAATTTGGCGTAGGACCCAGTGCTAAAGATTTTGTAGCAGCTCCAGAGACCAGAGGGTATTCAAGTCCCAGTCCCGATATAGGCAGATACGTTTATAAAAAGAAACAGTAAGTTATTTCCTTTTGTTATCTGTGTTTGGTTAAGTTTGGGCTAAGTATGCTCAAGACTAGTGAACTTCGAACTGTGAAGTCTTGTAAGGACCACTTGGACAAACAACAGAAGCTAGACCTTGGTGTAGATCAGGATAAGCAATGTAGAGTATACGTAGAAAAAAACCTTTCCACAGCTGTTCAATGAGCCTTGTCTTTAGTTGAAAGGTTTAGAACTTTGAGTCCAGGATTTGTACTTGTTTTTGAATTGTCTGAAAAGTTTTAACAAAGTTGAACAGGACTGTAAACTACTTCTTCTTCATTGCTGTTTGCGTAATATGAAATGCCTAACGAGACACTGAAACTTACAGATACTGCAAATTAAAAAGACATACGAGTTCATTTTTCCGAGAAAAGGCTTTCTTACGCACGAATGTTGTGTAGTTTTGTTTCTCCTTTCTCGATCTTTTAAGAAAGAGACCGATTACTTGTGATCTTCTTGTTCAAGAGCAATTCTAATTCTTTAACAACTGTTTTTTGTAGGACGCCTCCTTCGAAGTCCCAGGCCGTGGCAGCTGCAGTAAACCGTCCTTTACCCCATTACAGACTGGGAGATCTGGGAATAGTTCCCAGATCCTACCCAAAGCTTGGAGAAAGGCCAAGAGCCACTTCACCACTGGCTCCAATCAGCAAACAAACGAGAAGTATTGGCGTACAAACTGTTAGTGCTCAAAAGGTTAGTGGTGTACGTTCTTTTCTGGGGACATACTTGTGTTTCGGAACTTTCTACTGTTATGGTCCAGAAAACGTAAGGGCGCCACCCTTTTGTGGATGGCCCTTTCTCACTGAGATTTTAAAAGTATCACCAAACCTTGTTTAGAAAATCGAGAAACGTGGTTTCAGATTTCACAAACAAGACAATACCCGAGAAATATTTTTTCAGGCAGTGCCATGCACTAGTAGCCTGCGTCGGACCCCGCTGGACCCCCAGCGAACTCAACGAATTACCGGAAGTGTGTTTCGAATGATTGGCAAATGGATAATGGGTTTTTTAACAGGCCAATCATGGCTCGTACTTAAATCCTGGTAAATAGGTGGGGGCCCAGAACAAGAATTTCGGCGCTGTTTCGCAGACGGACTTAACCCGAGTTTAGTTTCGTCTGTGACGCAGACTATGACACAGGCAACTCGGAAGAAAAAATCCAAACACCTCCAACAAGACTCGAACCTATGACCTTCTGGTAACTACAATGGAGGACAAAATTCTTGGGACAATTAACATGATGTGCCTTAATTTTTCCTCGTTTCCCCTTCGCCCCCAAGCAATGTTGTAGTTTGTGCACCCCTGTACACTTTACCCTGCCCTAAAAGTGTTTCTTCATCCCAACATTGTTTGGAGGGGGGGGGGGGGGGGGGGAGGTACCCAAGTGGTTAGAGAAGTGCATATTATGCTACATCTGAATATTTCATACGTTAAGGATGTGGAAGGAAGGTTTTCCATAACCGTTCCAAGGATTTTTGTCCTCCATTGTAGTCTAGATGCTCTACCACTGAGCTAAGGGAGTCTTGAGGGAACTATTAAAGCTAAGGCCACAAAAATAGCTTCATGTGACAAACATCTTGTACACTGTTAGGAGTAGAATGTTGATTTGGGCTTGATTATGCGCAAACAAAGATTGATATGTGGTGGTGACGTTTAAGCCTGGTGAATACATGAGAAGGACAGTAACTTCCTTTAAAATTGCAGTTAATTGCTTGCTTGCTTGTTTCTTTAAGTGTTTGAATTGTCAAAGTCACAATTTTTTTTAGGAGACTCGCCTTCAATTGTCAGGGCTTGTGAATGTTGGATTAAGACTATTGGCACTATGGATTTTATATTGATTAATCTTAGAAACGTCATGTCTTTCTGTTTTTGTAGGCCATGTTTTTCGCTGACCAGCTGCTTTCCAAGCGGAGTCCGACCTCTTCTGCTCATAAGCTATCACATGACTACCATTCGCCAATCAGAACAGAGCTCCCTGTTGGAAACGGTTCTCGTGGAAGAATACCATAACCACTTAAAAACTTTCCTCTTATCGTTAAAGCTCTGTAAAAATGTTGTTTATGAGCGCAAGTTGTTTGCAAGGTAACTATTCCTCAAAAAGGTGGCAAGACGGCGAAATCTTCAATCCCGAAGTATTCATCCGTTTTTGTCATCTTATTGTGAAATTTTTTATAAAGAGACATCAGCGTTGGTTTGTAGAGAGAACTCTGTAAATGTTGACGTCAAATCTGGAGTATATGTTGTCATAAATAGCCTGTCAAAAACCGTAGTTTCTTCAGCTTTATCTTCAACCTGTTTAGTTTGATAACTTTATTTTTAGCACATCTCTCTATAAGATTTGTAGCTAAGAATTTATCGTGATAAGTGTTGGTGTTTGTTTGTATAATGCAGGATTCACGTTGTAGTCCAAGTCGCTGTAAATATAACTAACACATCCTCTAGTTTAATAAATACCTGTGTAAGTATTCTTGTGCATTAAAATAACGTTATTTTAATGACTTTTACATCACTTTTGTAATTGTAGAGTTGCGCCGTTTTCAGTGAACCTTAGGGGTCAGGCCCAAATATACGAAGTAAGAGGCAATCTTATTTTGTAGGAAAGCGTGAAATGTGTGATTGAAGTTTGTTATCTTTGGGACGGGCAGATCTTTCCGTAATTTAGAGAGGTGTCCGGAAGACATTACCCCCTTCACTCACACAGTGATTAGGTGCCGTCTAACTTTTGAGTCTGCAGATCATCAAATCCTATGGTATTGCCATTCAAAACATAATTCTCTACATCAGTAAATTCACTTTATACTGGTGTCCGAGGCATTTCGCCAAATAAATTTGGACATTTTGATTGCCCAAAGAGAATTTATGAGTTGTCATGACAATTAATGGATAATCTTGGCGAAGGATGCCGAGAGAAAGAGAGAGACAGACCTCGCAGGAAGTGAAAAAGAATATCAAGATACTTTAGTGAAAAGTGCGGTAAAATGAATATTGTGTCTCAAGTTGAATTAGTACTATATCATTCAGGAAACTTGCTAATATCATTACACACGGTTCAGATCAGAGACTCGAATTCTCACTTGTATATTTACTAAGGAGTTCTGCTAACTGTGTTAACCTTAAACTAGTGCAATCGTTTTTTGTCTATCTCTCTCTGAGGCCCAAAAAGGCCACGAAAACCGGAATCGTACAGAGTGGTTCTGTACAAAACCAGAGGAAAGATTGCATGCTGATACTTGCTACAGTACATTGAAATTCTTTAGCAGCGTGAAGATCTATGGTAGTTTCTAGTCCCGTGTGCGATCATCCTTCATCGAATAACGCGACTCGCTTTTTTTTCTATTCCACTGAGATGATGACCCATATTTAAGTACAGCCGGTGGGCTTATACGCATAAAATCGCCGGACACTCTTGTTTACAGGGTGGTTAAGCTCATTGCTTATGATTCACAAGTTCAGGCGCGGTTGCGGTGAGTCTGAAGGATGGGACAGAATTAAAGTCGGCGCCCTTCGCCTCTGATCTAAGCTTTAGTTTTTCCATATCACATCTTCAAACGGCACTGACCGTGACTTTTGTATGGTGAGTCGTCTTGTCGTGCGGGCAGAGGTCTGACACCGTGAATCTAGCCCGCGAGTAAGCCAGGGGCACCCAACGAGGATGTAGTTCAAAACCACTTAACATAGCATTGTTGAACGTATTTTAGTATTTAAATGGTAGATATAGGCATATTTTTGTCCCCTAAAAACTTTTCATCTGTTCGGGTTTCCTAGCTGAAAATCTAGTGATCCGAAAATTATAGGGATCAAAATTTACCTTTCCGAAAATTTCAGCCAGAAGAAGAAGGCTTCCGAAAATTCTAGGTGGCCTTTTTTAGGGTAAAAACCCGTTAAAAATTGGTAATTATAACATTTTTTAGACGTTCGAAAGTCCTAGGAGGGGCAGGCAAGCAAGAAATTTTACAACAAATGTTCCGAAATTCTAGATCTCAAATCGTCTTCCGAACAGATATTTTCCGAAAATTGCCGTTGGGTGCCCCTGGTAAGCTCTCCGGGGCGCTCTTTCCTTTGCAGGCAACTTTTCAGTATGTCAACATTTAGACTAGCCGTGGGTCATCCCTGCTTCACATTATGTGCCAAGTTCTAATGATTGTTTCACGATTTGTCTTTTAAAGCACTCCAGCTCAATCCACTGATAAATGAAATTAAAACAATTGCACAAATTGATTTCTTGGTTTCAAGAGGAACTGGTTAGCATTGCAAATTTAACACGATGTTGAGTCCCTTAGCTACCATATCATATACCATGTATTCACATGATTTTAACACTAACCAGAATACCCCAACGAAAACCCTTTTTTAGTACTCAAGCGAGATTTTTTTACCCCCAGTACAAAATGGCACACCACGACCCTCTTGATCCTAAGGTATCTCTAAACAATGATGACATCTGTCTATTGTTGGAGAAACAAAGCTGTTTCACATGAATGACCTTTGCGGAGAATAAACAGACGTGACACTTTATACTGCCACTGAATTTGAAATTTTGATCCGTTGCGATGTGTTTTGAATTTCTTGATGAGCGTTCGGTTGTCTTGGTGCCTGTTAATTTTATAAGCTTCATTTAACCTTAAACCCGCATGAAGACTAACGACGTACATTTTAGACTAAGATTACTATGGAAAATACCGGCACAGCAAAAGAAACTGCCGAAGATTTGTTTTTTAAGTTCATGGACGCTGAAGACTGTCCCGAAATCACACACACGTTCCATCGGCTGGTAAAGCTTCTCGGAATCAAAGCCGAAAACCCGCGAGAGTTCTATTCGTTACTAAAAGGCAAACTCCAGTCCTGGAGGTGCAAATCTCTTTGGGAATTGCTCGACTGTCGTGCAAACCAGAAGGAATATGGCAAAGGAAAAATTTGCGAAGACACTCAAGTGTTAGTAATCGGTGCAGGCCCAATCGGGTTGAGGACAGCGATTGAAGTTGTATTATTGGGCTCACAAGTTGTGATTGTGGAGAAAAGAGAATCATTCACGCGAAATAATGTTTTACACTTGTGGCCCTTTCTACTCACCGATTTTCGGTCGCTCGGAGCAAAGAAATTCTACGGGAAGTTCTGTTCTGGGTCTATCGATCACATCAGTAAGTATGTTTAAAGTGCTTATATTGCATATTGTGTTTTCGCAGGTTTATCGTATTTTCTTACAGACCTAAGACTTGATTGACAGACGTATCTGTAAATTAATTGATTTAAAGGCGAATACTAGCTAATCTGTCCAGTGTTTTTATGTCTTCATCCATCTCGCCTTGAAATAAAATTGTTAAGTGCAATATCATTTCCTTTCGGCGTAGATTGAAAACATTATTGCCTATCATATGTTTTGAAAGTATACAGCCTTTTATGCCACAGCGTTTGTGTCTCCCAAACAATTTTATTCCTGCTTATTGCAGTCACTGTACTAAACAAAGCCCAAACATACTTTTAGAATAGTCCAGGGACAATTTATGCTAGAATCGTCAACTCGCAAAATCATTACCGGAAGCAATACAGTCATGATCACGCACGTATTTGTTCCTCGAATACCTTTGGAATTGGATGTTTAACATGGATTTTAAGGTGAAGTGTATAAAATTCGCGCACTTCAATAATTGTTGGACATATTCAGCGAATCTCGTTAAGCAATTCGATAAGCGTTTTTAATCCTTGATAACATCATTTTATATTGTTCCTTTATCGGAATTGTTGAATCGTTGTGAATACCAAAACATTCTATTTGAAATGGGATTTGCGTTCTAGACTGAAAGTTATGTCAGATTTAAACATAACAAATATTTATAGTTTGTGAAGTTACAGCATTAGCGTGTTGGTTTAAATCTGGCTTACAACTTCGTTATCTCCCGGCCAACTTTTTAAACTTCATAGTCCACGCGTGATTACTAACCCTAAGTGCCATATTTTTATTGAGAGTTTATAATGTTTTGCTCTCTATAAAAACAGCTGTTTTGTTTTTCCTCCAACGACCGGAACGCCGGTAACATGTTATGTTATACTGGTAATTAGTAGAGATCAGAGAAAAAAGAAAAAAATAACACAAAAAAATTGCAGTTGGAGTGAAGAGTGGGAACACAGAAGAAGTTGATTTTCTCGCGCATCTTTTGACCAAAAATAAAACAGAGTCAGACGAAAATTTCGCTGAGCTTTTCATTTTTAGTGTACATCACTCAAAAAGATAGTTGGGTTTTTTAAAATATTTTAATTATCATTTATTAACAATTACAGTTTTTTAAAAAATTAGCATATTTCATATTCATTGATGTTTTATTTTCAGTTTCCCTGACAAAAGATTATTTCCTTTTCATTTTGCATCTCATTTGTGTGTTTTGACGGTTTGCTTTTTAGTCAACAGCGTTTCACTGAACTTGTCCTTTCCGTAGATATTACTCGTAATTATTCCATCAACTTTTACATCTTCTTAGAATTGGCACCGAAAACACTCGTATCATTTTTAATTCGACTTGTTTTTTTATATTCATTGATTGTATCATTTTGTTTATGCTATGTTATTTATATATTATATTCAAGTCAGTTTTTTAGTGACCCCAGTGCAATAAAACGAAGTGAAACAAAGAAAAATGAGGAAAGGAGGAGGAACAAAAAAATTGCGCTCGCCATAAACACTGTATTTAGTTGTTTCAAAATGTTGGCAACTGCGCGCACTATTTTACTTTATTTGAAGTTTTCTGCGATTAGAGGCTTGGAAACAATACCCCTAAATAGTAAGAGGCTCTCAGTTGTAAACACGAAATTTCTGATAAAAATTAGCGAACTGTAGCCCTTATTTTACTGCCTTACAATTTATCAATAATCCTGAAACTCAAAAGTTATACAAAAAGACAGTTAATTTCAATAATCTCAAATTTTTAAGAAAATCTATCCAGCAGTTTTAAGATTATTCACTTACTTGTTAAAGTAGACCAAATGTTTACAAAGCGCTAACAAGAGCACCTCGATACATCTAATCAATTCCTTCTTCAACTCTAGCAATCGACTAGAGCTATGATCTTTCACACACGGTTTTAAAAACATTGAAGCTACTATGAAGTGAAATTTGATTTCAAAAGCACTTCGTTTTCTACGGGTAACGGCCGAACATCAAGATTGGCCAGATTTTACTGTGTTTCTAACCATAAAAACTTCACCCCAAAATATCTCGATAACATAACGCTCTTACAGATTTCACTTAAACTTCACGAACATCGAGGCGGCTATGGAGGAAAGCGTTCCCGTGAACGATTTTGGAAGGACTGTTTCCCGTGCCGCGAGAAATATACGGCTGCAAGTAAAATAGGTGATGGGGCCCATTTCTTTGCTATGACAACTCCGATGTCATTGTAACCCTGTTTATAACTAATTTTCATCTTTATCTAATACATCTGTGGTGGTAATCTTTGGTAATGGTGACGTAGTTTATGCTCAAACTTGGGAGGTATTGACCCTGAAAAACTCTATCGAGCCCCCTTATCAACCTGATACAAAAAACTGAACAAAAGGCACGAACTTTCAGGCAAATACTGTAATTTCAAAGCCACAAACACGATGCGTACTTCATCATTTGTACTCATTCGGTTCTATTCCAGGCATTCGTCGTCTCCAAGCCAGTCTCCTCAAAACTGCGCTCATTTTTGGTGCCAAGCTGTACACTGGCGTTACATTTGAACAAGTCATGGAACCGAAGTCGCTGGAGGACGGATGGAAATGTCAGGTGTCTCCGGAAAACCACCCCGTTAGTTCGTTTGAATTTGACGTTCTTATCGGAGCTGATGGAAAGAAGAATGTCCTTCCTGGATTTCAACAAATCGAAATGAGAGGTGAGCTCGAAATAATACTGCTCACAGGCTGCCCCTGGTCCTCCACTTAACGCGGTGGGCCGATCATTCCGTCCGCTCAAACCAAACAGTACTAGGGAGCTTAAGATCCGAGGACTGCGACAGCAGAGAAAACCTCGCTGAAAAAGTGAATTCGCGTTCTTTCAATCTTCATTGCAATTACTCCAAGTCACTAACTTTGTCAAATGTAGGCGAACCCTCCAAAAGTTGAATTCCTAGGAACCACATCCATGCAAGTTCAGAAAGAGAGAGGAAGTTTCGTCGTCGCTTGTGTACTTCCTCTGTACATCGTGACATTAGGCATGTTCACGTCGTAGTCGTGCAGTGACGGCAAAGAAATGTACAAAAAAGCGTGATGCACGCGCAAAATTGTTATTTTGCTAATTAAACCTATTGTTTTTGCGGCGTTCCCGTTTCCGTCGCCGTCGTCGGATCTTAAGGTCCCTAGTCAGGTACTCTTGACGTTCTTAACGCTTACAAAGCAGTGTAAAAACGGGGGAATGGTAGCTGGGGAAAGACGAATCACACCCCAGTGAATGAGAAGCTTAAGCAACGACGACAGTGACGGTTACGAAAACGTCACTTAAAAAGTGAATTCGCGCTGCTTCAAACTTTATCGCGCTAATTCATCTCGATCAGTTCGTCTAATGATGGTAATTTTCACGTTGTAGTCGTGTAGTGATGGAAAAGAAACTGACAAAAAAGCGTGATGGACGTTCAGAGTTGTTGTTTTGCTAATCTAAGGGCCTGTTTACATGAAGGTGGGGGGACCCCAGATAGGTGAGGTAACATGTGGCGGGTCACCCCAACTATCATGTAAACGTGATCGAATTAAAATGAGAGATTATCTGGACAGGCGGGTTACCTCAGCCACCTAAGTGGGTTACCTCACCTTGCCGGGATTACATTCCCCTTGTAAACAGGCCCTAAGCCTCTTGCTTTTTTGCCTTTCTCGTTGAAATTGCCGTCGTCATTGCTTTTAAAAGCTCCCTAGTCTGACGATACTGCGACAAGCTAGCAAGCTACAGTGCGGCTACCGCAAAGCAGCAAGGAACCCAGCATCTGTTGTTAACTTGGTTAAATTCAAACAACTGCTCTGGAATCCAACAGTTTCCCTCTTTCCTTTAATTTTTATTCAATTATTTATTCATTTTTTTAATTTTAAAAAGGCACACTGGCTATTGGCATTACAGCTAACTTTGTCAATCATGGAAGCGAAGAAGAAGCTAACGTACAGGAGATCAGTGGAATTGCATATCAGTTTAACCCGCAGTTTTTTGACAAGTTGCAAGAACAGAAGGGAATTAAGCTGGAAAATATTGTTTACTATAAAGACGAAACACATTATTTTGTAATGACGGCTGGAAAGGCGAGCTTACTGAAAAGAGGCGCCTTAAAGCAGGTAATGTTCGAAGTTATTTGCTTTTGTCTATATATTAAACGCCACTATGCAGCTCTTCATACCGAGGCGATATCTTTTCTCCCCACTTTGTTACTGAGTCATGGAGGGAAGAAAAAAAATCTTTTTTCAACTGATTTGGTTTGGCAAATTTACCACTCGCTCTCTAAGTGGAGGAGTACTCGATCACAGAACTATTGATTCCATGCTATCCGAGTGCAGCTGTCAGGTCTACTGAACTACTGAAGACCTTATTAGCTAATTTATAGACGACGTTTACGTTTGTTGTTCGAGAGAGTTTTTCAAAGTATTTTTGGTTCTAATCGTGGACTTCCTATTGCTCGTCAAGCCGACATTATTATTAACCGACATGTCAAGTACAAGGTAACCAATGAAATTTTGACGATGTTGCTTCAAGTTGGAGTGTAAACCAAAACAGCAACTCTGGTTTGGATAAAATCCAAGGTCACCTTCAATCCCAAGCACGCCTACTTCAAAACACCACACTCAGTACTGAAAAAGATCAATGTTGGCTAGCCTTGTTTAACCTTGGACCATGCCCAAGAGACTAAAGACATCTCGGGACAAGAGTGAAAGAACTGCGGCAATCAACTAACAAACTTTATAACTTAACGAAAGGGACTGTGTCACGGCTGTGGGCTAGTTCATTTTGATATAATATTAGTTAAGCGTCCTTATTCGCCATGGAACTTGAGAAATTTCTTGCAAAATGGCAAAATCACAGTTTCCTGTCATACATTTATGTCTCCTAAGCATAACATCAAACATTACAAATAGCAACGGCAATGAACTTTGAAAAACTGTTGGACTAACAAGTGTTCAAAACCCACAATTGCAATACGTTTCAAGTTTACCCAATCATACGTGTCTCCTTTTGTATTTGCAGTGTTAATATTTATACCTATCATTTTTTGAGCAATTTGCTCCAACCAATCAGAAGCACTTCCCAGATTTGGTTCTTGACGCGTCATGAGTATGGGATTTCTGCAGTTGTTCCCCAGACCTCATTTCGCGGGGAAACCAGTGTTTGCTGGTATCGTCGCGAAGTGTCAGCTGTTTTCTCAGGCTAGAACTTCTAGTCCAGTCTAAAGGTCTCGCACAACTACAATTATAACAACATTATTTTACTGTGAAAATCCTAATCGGTCACAGTGTAAACATTACCATTTTGTTTCCCTACGCAGGATATTTGTCCGCCATCAAAACTTCTTGCTCCGGCGAACATTGATCAATCTAAACTGCTCGAATACGTGACTGACGTGGTTAAATACGCCACTGAAGGGACGCTGAAGAACTTAGAACTGAAGTTGTTAAGCAATAATCAACCAGACATTGCTGCTTTTGACTTCACTTCTATCAAGAAAGCTGAACATGCAGCCAGGATCATAGAAAGGAAAGGGAGTAAACTTTTAGTGGCACTTGTCGGAGACAGTTTGCTGGAGGTAAGACTGATTGTGAGGCTCGGGACGAGGTAACTGATGGTTACCGTAATCAATCCATTTAGGAAAGCCGAAAGGTTGTCATCTTGTTGATGTACTGAACAAACGGCTATTGAAAGCAATTCGACTGTTATAAAGCACATAGGATACACTTTGTAGGGCTCCCTGTGCAATTATGCAGTTACCCATCAACCTCGTTCCCAGGTTCTCTCTCCTACCCGTCGAGAGACCCTGGTTGTGTTTGGTCACGTGGTCCCAGAACAAAATTAATTCCGAGGGAGGAGTCCTTTGTCTCTCAATTTTTTTGTCTGGTTCGTTTTCACCGTTCACGCAATGATCGAAAGGGCAAGACAGATTTGCTAAGCCTCCAGCTATAACTGAAATTCGGGAAATTTCTGCCTAAACAGAGCTATCACCAGATAAACAAGCGAATTACCAGCGGAGAAATAAAAAACTCGTGTTATCGCAGTTAAATCGATGACAACAATTAGTTACTAAAATCTACGATCCTGAGTAAGACACAATCGCGTGTTTATCCGCATTGAAGGGAAAATCCCTGTTCGTTGAACTTGCATTGAAAGAATCAATGTTTGTCGGTGACAGCGGCTGGTAATCGGCCCGAATCAGTACATGCAAAACCTAAACCAAGCGGTGACAAAACAAAGCAGTTACGTTGAGAGCAGAGGATTCATTTTACATTCACGGTCAAAATAATATTTTAGCTCTAATGACTTAACGGAAAGCTGTAGTCCGAAATGTCAGCTTTCTCCTACCCCTAACCTTTTGTATGATGCGGCAACAGAAAAAACGTATCGCTTTTAGAGGTAAATAGAGGTAAAAAAATATAATATAGTGCGTGCATAAGCAAAGGATGACCAAAACGCGATACTGAAGACAACAAGAAATAGTATAAACAGAGACAAAACAGAGAACATAACCCAGTGATAACCTTCCAAAGCGAAAGGATTTCTTGTATATGGTCCAATGCTTGATACATCTTTTCGGCCCCGCTTCGAACTGCATAATCATAGTTTTGAAAATACATACGTTTGCTTTCCAAAGGTGGCCTCCATAACATAGAAATGGCAATTTAAGCCTACTGCGTTTCGGTATGAATACAACCGCCTAAAATATTTTTGACAGCACAAGTGGTGAATCCGTGATTTTCTTTGCAACATCTGATAAACATCCAGATATTCTGCAGGAAGTTACGCTTTCGCTGTCAAACGATTCGGCGTTCGTTGTCTTGACTAATCCGGGAACTATAAAAAACAGGACCCTTTAGACAGGGTTTCCACTGATCTCGACGTCTACGCTTTGTAGAGACAAATCTCACACTTATCCGCCCCTCCCCCAAGTCGTTTGTTTGTAATCTCCCAGATTCTGGGAGAAACGTGACCAAACCCAACCAGGGTCTCTCGACGGGTAGGAGAGAGAACCTGGGAACGAGGTTGGTTACCCATACGCACAGATTTTCGAGTTCGATGGGTTTCCCATTCTTAGGTGTTCCTGTGCAAAGGGTGTTTTTCATCACTTATTATGCTGTCAATCAACTTCGATTTTTTCACCCAATTTACTACCAAGACGCACACAGGCACCACGGGAGAAGCCCAAAAAGGAGGCCTGACGAGAATCAAACGCTTAATCATGTCTGGCCTTATACTTTTCTTAGCCTGCTTATATGAAAGTAGAAACTCGTAATGTCTTATCAGTCAACCTTGTTCCCAGGGTCTTAGAAAGAAGTCTATTCGGTGCCGGAGTCTTTGCGGTCATTGGGAATAAATTAACCTGTGAATAAACTTTTCCCCTATAGGTTTCTGATAAACAATCGAGTAGTTTCAATAATCTGTTCATGTTGTCCTTCAGCAGCATAATTAAAATATATAAAACTGTTCTATTGAGGCCTTGAACTGCTGTTTAAAAAGTAAAAACTAAAATCCAAGCTTTCGCCGATCAACGGCATCATCAGGGATGAGAAAATAGAGATACTCCATCATTGGAGCTTTGTATTCTACTCACAATTACTTTCTATAACCCCCATACATACGTCACATCTTTTACATATTTCACCCTACACTTTCTTTGCATATATATAGCTCGCGCGGAATATTTTCTCATCCCTGATGATGCCGTTGATCGGCGAAAGCTTGGATTTTAGTTTTTACTTTTTAAACAGCAGTTCAAGGCCTCAATAGAACAGTTTTATACAACTCAAGTAGTTCTTTAAGATGAGGATTTTTAAAGGGCAGGTTTATGCTTTGTAAGGGGGTGTGTTCGAGCAACTCGCTCGCTACATGATGAGGTACCAGGAATCTGATTTACCTCTTGGTCTTTATTCTTCTTTGAATTCTGCTAACAATCTTAATCTTAATCTTCTTACTCTTCCTCTCTACTCAATCCTCACTAATTAGTGGCGGTTTTTATAGCCAAAGCTGGACATGTTTGGGTTAGCTGACCGTGGGCGGAATGAAAACAAGTTAAAGTCCGTGTTGATAATGTTTTGGTGTTATTGAACCTACATGGTTGCGATCCGCAAGAAGCTACAAACCAATTAATGAAAAACCAAAACTCTGGTTAACAGATCCAAACAGCAACTTCAATGAGACATAACGAACCAAGGTCAGCTATAACATCACAAAGACGACCACCTATGAAACACTAACATTTGACAATGGCTATAGCGAAGAAAATTCGCGAGCTAACCAAAAATTCAAGTGCAAGTAAAAACAAAAGATGAAAACAGGAAAACACCTATGTTAACAATTCAAGACTAACCTTGACCCACTTAATAAAGCAAAAACGACACTTACAAAATGAGGCAAATCTTGGCTTTCAAAATACCTCACAACACGTTTTTTCATATTATTTTAAACGCGATATACAGATACGTCTTTCTTAGAGTTTTCAATAAGTTTTTCCACCGACCGATGCCAAATATCAATGATTTCCGCTCTTGTTCGTTAATTGCATTCTCCATTTATGTTTCCTAGCCTTTTTGGCCAACGGGATCTGGATGCGCCCGCGGTGTTTTAAGTGCACTGGATGCGGCATGGATGATCCGTTCATTTGCACAGGACAAACCCCCACTTCAAATTCTCAGCGAGCGAGAAAATATCTATCGCTTGCTGTCTGGTACAAGCGCTGAGAATCTGCACAAAGATCACGGGAAATATACCATTAACCCAAGCACGCGGTATCTGCACATTTCACACGAGAGGATTCGAGAAGTGTATCATCTGTATGACACCGATGATGCGGTTAACGCTGATTTCAGCATCGGTAGCCCACAGACGGCTGTCAACAACAAAGGTAACAAAGCCCTTTTCCCTAAACTGCGAATGCAAAAACGAAAGAAGCGCTACGCAGGCGATGGACTTCCCTTTTTGTTTTATCGATCGCTTGCCACTTTGACATAGGTTTTCTCAGCTTCAACACGAATTTTAAAGCACTGATTTGTATTTGCTTTCTTTTTTTAAAAGCGTCTCGTCGTAGGAGAATTAGCACAGGGGCAAAGTTTACATCGTCGAAAGGTCGCAAGCGGGGTCGAGCGAATCTGGCTTCGAATCATGGTGAGAGTAGAATAAGATCAACTTCAGGGTCCAGTGTGGAAAATCTTGTTTCACACAAGCCACTGTCGCCCACGCGGTCTGTACCACTTGACAGTGCATTAACAGCTAGTTCGGCAGCGAGCGATGACGAGGTTTTTGAAAAGGAACCCAGGCGGGTACGGATGGGTGGTCAGCCAAAGACAGTACGGGGAAGAAAATCTACAGCTGGAAGTTCAAGTGATGAACTAAAAGGTAAAAGAAAAAAGGGACGAAGAAAGAGAACAATGTCGAAAGAGAATCTGGATAGTCCAAAGGAAGGGAAACGGAAGAAAGGATTCTTTGGGTTTGGGAAGAGCAAGCCGAAACGCAAGGTAGCTGAATATTCTGATCATCATTCTGATAAAGACGTGAAACTTGTTAAAGTCAGACATAAGGAAGATGTTAAGCAATCTGAGACACGTCCAAATTTTGTCAGGGACGATTCGTGGAATAGGAATCGCCTGGGATCATTTTCGAGAGAGCAGTACACACGTAGGTCAACTCGGGATATTATCAGAGAAATGGAAGCAAGATCTAAAGGCGAGGCTATTGGCAATGGCATGACAAGTAACAAAGGAAATTTAGGCAAGCCTTTTGACTCAAAATTGAGAGAGAAAGACGAAGAAATGAAAACCGAGCACAAGAAACTTGAAGAAGAGACGAAGTTGAAGAAAGATGAGGAGAAAAAGAAGCATAAGGAGGAGGAAAAGAAAAGGAAGGAAGAAGAAAAAAGGAAAAAGGACGAGGAGAAAAGGAAACATGAAGAGGAGAAGAAGAAAAAGGAAGAGATTGAGAAGGCAAGGAAAAAACACGAGGATGACATAAAGAGAAGGGAACATGTGAATAATCTCCATAATAAACCGCAAACTACACCAGGAAACAAGAAATCCAAGAAACAGAGCTTGCTGGATGAAATAGCAAAGTAAGTGTTACCCTGTGAGCAAGGTCTCCATTTGCTTCGCCACGTATTGCAGTCGTTCTCCCGCGGCTCGCTTCGCTTGCCATAATTATAAAGCTTGTTCGCAGGCTTAGTAGGTGAAAATACTTAAATCAGTTCAGAGCACTTCTCTCGCGCACACACCCAAAAAGAAAAATCCTTTGTGCAGTGTGAAAAAATGGACCTCAAATGAGTGGATGTGGCACATAGGTTTCCACTGATAGCTATTCCTTTTATGGCGAATCAAAGAAGAGACTTTTTATTTATTGTGGTTGAAACATTGAAATGAATGGTAACACATAGGGATTTGCTCGCAGCTGAAAACATTAGAAGCATATCGCATGAGAAGCGTTGCAGTTGTTGTAGAGTTATTAACAAAATTTACTTTTTGTCAATAGGATATCGCCCTCAGCTAAACGAGCCATGCCAGTACTTTCCAAGCTCAGCCCTGAATCAGACAAGGAAAATGAAAAGACGCACGAACATAGTGTAACGTCAGCTGTTCGAGACGCTGCCATGTTGCTAATGGCAGCACCTCTTTTGATTGACGGGCTAATGCCCAAAAAAGGCCTGGACCGAACAGGATCATGGGTAAGAAATAACTAAGGTCTATGGTCATTTTTTCGAGAATGACCGGCCCTTTCTTAAATCTTTCTAATGGAACCTTTACTGTCCAGCGGAGCAATTCCACAAGTAAAGATTGCTAGCTTGATTGGGCCTCTAAGTAATGCCATTTTTGTCGGTTTTGCTGCTGTAAACTAAGGTAAATTTGGTATAAGTGCTTTTGTTATTGACAAGACAACAATTATCGATCAGACGTCCCCATTAAGTTTGTCTTACCTCTTATTGTAAAAAGTGTTTGATTCTGTGATAGTTATGACCTGTTCTTTCTTGTTGCAGCTTGGAAGAAGTAGCGGTCGCGTTCGTGATGTAATTCAACGTTATAACACCTTAACCGACATGAAAAGCCAGATAAGCAGCATGAATGGAGACGCAACGCCGTTGAAAAGACCACGTGACAGGTAAAGACCTATTTATAGATAAGTCAGGGATCCTCTTTTGACAGTGAGCCGGGCACCGAAGAGTGGTCCGTCACCCAGTTCGAGGAACAGAGTGACAGTAGTTTTGCGAAATCTTTTGTAAACCAGTTTTAGTGGGTGATTGAAATTCTACCCACAGGTGGCGTAAGATGACTGGATGTAGGCGTTTAGCTTGTCCACCTGAGGAAAAACGAGTAAGAAAACGCGTATTTGTAAACAGAAAAAAGATGAAAGTTTGAAGAAGGGGCAAAATCTTTTCGTCTCACTCTTTTATAGTTTATACCTAGCCGGTATAATTTCAAATTAGCGTGAACTAGGCCAAATTTCCCAAATGGAAAGGGCTCAATAAGTTAGCAGTAGCTGAACGAAGAGGTATTTTAACAATTAAAGCGTAAGCTTATTGTCAACTACCATGGTCATTACGATCCTGCTTTTTCTGGTAGCATTGATGGCCCTGAAGGAAGACCGCGTAATCTTAACAGCAACAGTGAGTGGCCAGACGGGAAAGTAAGCGATTCTACTGACCTGAAACAGACTCCACCGTTGCAACTGAAGGAAGAGGAGAAACATTTGAAAAGTTCACCTTCACTGGAAAGATTAAAGGTACTAAAATGTGTGTTTAACATGATTTGAGTAATTCCACTTGTCATGTTTGATTTGGTAATCCATAGAAGTAACATGAAAATAATAAAAATAGAATTAAGTAAATAAATAAAGACAAAATAGACCTTTGCAGTTCAGTTCTGTTTTACGTGTTTTTCTTTTAATTTTTTTAAGTTGCAGAGCTATCAAGACAATACAGTCTGCGCAGAAAAAGAGCCTTCCTCCCCGAATGGAAAACCAACTGTAGACTTTAGTTCTCCCATTTGGCAAAAAACACCCATTGCAGCCATGGTAGAGGCTAATAAGGAAATTGACATAGAGCCAAGTGAACCCCTGAAATTTTTCAAAGAAAAAGGGCAGGTAGGGAAAATATATACGTCAATTTTTTTCATTACAGAGAAAAGCGCTGGCATACAAAGTGTTGCTTTGGTTGTAGCCTCCCACGCACGCACACATTTTAATGGCTTCGTCAAGCGTTCCTCTCCCACGCTCGGGGGAAGGAACGTTTGACGAAGCACTGTCTCTCAGTACTCACTGGCTTAAGTTTCTCGCGTTCGCTTCTCTTTCTGTCCGAGCCTGCAACAGAGTGAAACATTTTTGTCCGTGCATGCACACGTACAAGTTTCAACCGAGCCAAATCAAATTTATTTTCTGTAAAGATGAATGAAAGGATTTTCCTATTGTTTATTTTGAAGGAGACAGGCAAGGAACGCCCAGCTATTAAATCGTCTCGCCGCTCATCCGTGACATTGTCGACAGAACTGCTGGAGGAAAAATTAACGAATCTACTGAACGACACTACAGCCCAAAAAGCCTGGGAATCTATCAAGTACATGATAGGTATTTTCAGGTGAGACACTTCTTTGCTAATTTGACGGATACCTTTTTGGAGCTTGACATAATGAACAATATATGAAAATATTACATAGGAGCTGTGGAGTCAAGAATTAAATGAAAGAAGACCATTGCACTACTGCGATGATCTTTTTCATTTAATTATTTACCCAATAGTTCCTATATATGATTTTCAATACATTGTAGCTAAGAGTATTTAGTGATATTGATCTCATTCTTTAGGTAAAACGTGCATACAGGGCCTTGGCTAGCATGAGACAAGACGAGGCAGTTGCCTCGTCTCTTGATTTCGGCCTTTTTTTTCTTTTTTGAAGAAACGTTTAATTGAAAAGATAATCCTAGAAAAAATTTGATTGGTTAAGATAAAACCAGCTAATATAAGGTGGATGAATTGAGGGGAAAGGCATTTTAATGAGGTTAATTTCTTTTCATGTGAACTGTGAGTAGCGGTTTTTCAAATGCTTTAAAATGCAGATGGTCATTAGCTTGGCACCATTATCGCTAAGCAATAAAAAAGTGAACTTCTACACTTGCCCAAGATTGACTTTTCTGAAGAAAAATACCACGGAAAATGCTTACAAGAGATTTCTTGGTCTTCGGCGCTTGAAACTTGCCTCGTCTTGTTCTGAAGTCTCGTTACGGCCCTGCTACATACCAATACCTTGAAGCACCTATGTCTCCAAAGAGGATCCTAAATGTTTACAAATCTTATTTGCTCAAGAGTGTACAGAATTATTTTCAGTAATAGATTTTAGAAAGTAAGAACCTGTGTCAAATTTTAGGCTAAGCAGGATCTTGTATGGAGGGGGCCTGACTGGCAAATCTCATACTATCACTCTCGTTTTGGCTTTAATGGCAACCCATTTTTGTTAAATCCAACTGAAATGAGTAATTTTTGGTTCTAATGCATGGTTACCACAGCAACCAAGTGTATTTTGGTCAGTGATGTTATGATTTCATATTTACAGACAAATACAAAAGCATCCAAATGAGGAAAAGTACTACAGGATATTTAATAGGAGAGTGAAGTTCAGAAAACACGTGTGGACAATGAGAAACGCCAAATTATTCATGACGGCATGCGGGTGGACAGAGGTACCTATAACCTATAACCTATAATGATTGTGGATAGGTCAGCCTGCTACTGAAATCTGAGGGAGTGGAGTATATGTATCCCTTCATTTTATATAGCACTGGTCACTGCCCAGGTTTTTGAAACCTGGATAACTCATCTCTATCCAGTGGGTAACCCCCCAATTGGTTTCCATGATGGTCATCCGCTGGATAATGATTCATCCAGTGGACAGCGCTTTTCAAAGCGTTTGAACAACCAGTACCTGAAGAACAAACTGCTAGTAAGTGTTTTTGTGACTAGAAGAATCCTTTACTCCCGTGAATTTTAGCCTGATGCACTTTCCAACTGTAAATATCTGCGTGGCGACATCGGAAATAAAGTTGGGTTGACCCCTGTCAAGTCGAAAAAAGAAAAACTTTTAGTAATCCTTTTTTTAGTTATATTTAGACAAAGGAGGCGAACTTACATGCATACGGAATTCTTTGTTCTGTTTTGTCAGGTTGGAAGCTTTGTTATCTTTCCATTGTCCAAGCAAATCGAGGCTCCTTTGCTGTTGCTTAACAAGTACCTATGGTAGGTAGCAACAATCAGGTAAAACAAAACTGAATGAAGAGCTGATCAACCAAGCTTCTGCCTCATAAAGTTACTGAGATCATAATTAAGGAGGAGAATGGTTTTAAGTGGTCGGTGAACCTCAAGGGTCAAAATAAGGGTCCTACAGTTTAAATTGAAAATTCCGTGATTGTGCTTCGTGTCTGTTCAGAGCAGCGGTCTTTTTTGCATGAGCATGGGCACTAAGACTTGATAAAGAGACGCGACCAGTGACAGCGACCATGGTGCATAGTCATATGAACCAAATTCTTCACTTTGAAAGCTTTCTTGAGATTCAAATGGTAGGAGGAACTTAGGAAAGACCTTCGTTGAACAAAATAAGTAAAGATATGGTGATTTAAAGTGGAGACTGATGCGCTGAATGAGTTGAAAGAGCAAGTTTTCTTACGGATGTCTGACACGAACATGGCTGCTTGTTGTTGTTTGGCGCTCGACTCGTGTCTTGATTCCCGTTCAAGAACCGCAAAGTTTGGCATAGAATGCATTGCTGATGGAAAGCTATTGAGCAAAATGTTCTTTATATAGTGTTTGTCTATAAATCGGGTGTAAATTAGTTTCTCGATGCCGTGGAGGATTTCTGTCAATAATTTGTGGATGGCTGATTTAGCCATACTTCGGGAGTGGATTCAGTAATAACGATAAGCGGGCGACTACCACGCTATTATCAGTTGGAATACAAAGTTGTTCCCTCAAGTATTTTACCGATACAAAGTTTGTTTATCCAAAAATTGTAGAACTTCTTGTTTTTGCGTGGACTGACATTGTAACGCATCTTTCTTTTAGCCAGAACTTGAGTGCTCTAATAATTTTTAACTTATGGTCGGTATCACATGTTTACTGTACTTCTTGGGAAACCTAACCGTTTGTTTCATCAAAACTGGTCACAAGATTCGACTTTAATTTCGGTCCTGTTTTGACTGCGTCTCATTGATATTCATTTTTTTATTGTTCAAGACATACAGAATGACTACCACCGACATTTCACCAGGTGACTAATCTACGTCTCGTGTGCTCTTAATTTTGTTGCTTTCAAGTGCTGGGAAAATTGTAGAACATTTCTTAATTTACTGCTGAACTGAACACCGGCTTTTGCGCACCTTCGAACCCACTCGCTCAAATTTGCTATGTTTTTTTTAAATATTTGTGTTCCTTTTCCCATTTCAAAACAAAGAAAATTGAAAGTGTTTACTTGCATCAAAAAACGTTTCGGCACTTTGTTTAGACTTTGATGAGGTCAGTGCAATCCTACAAACACTACATGTACCTGTACACGCGCTGTTATCCAGGTCAAGTCGGGAGATGAAATTTGATAGTAGCTTGTGGTATGTTAAAGCCGGTCTACTTCGCTTTTGAGACAATGTTAGAGTCTTTTGCAAACTACACATTTTGTTAAATCACGAGCACATTCGCCAAGACCAACGAACAAAATAATCGTAATGATAGCTTTGAGACGCGCCATTTTGATGAAGGCCGACCCTGTGCTGAGCCTCCGTCAGTAGTTTATGTTTTCATCTTTTGTCAATTACACCAGTGCGTTTTAATACTACCGTGAGTTTATCACTGTCAAAACCGAAAAACTGACCGGCTTCATAAATATTGCGGTTATGAGCTTTCTCTAGAGCCTCTGTGATTGCTGGAGTCCAATATGAGAAAACCCAAGTCATAATTGAAACGCTGCACGTCTTCACATAGGTTTCATATTCTTCACTTATGCTCTTTGTCGCTGCATTCCTACTTACCAGTTTTTCCTCTCTCCGCCAAAGTAGGTTACATGTTCCCCTTGTTTCAATTACTTTTGATTTTCTTCTTACTTGTCTTTAGCGTTGCTGATGAGAAAAGGCAAGAAGAAAGAAACAACTCTGGAAAAGCTAATCACTCGAATTTACGGAAAAGCAACTCGTCAGATTTGGCAGAAAAAATATTGGAACTAAAGGAAGCTCTTATTTCAACACGTTCTAAGACAAAGAGACTGAGCTCTGACCGGAATGAAAAACCAAATTTTCTCCGTAGAACCGTCTCAGTTGACGAAGTCAACAACTTACGAAGATCAGCCGAAGAATCAAGCTCTCTAAAGCAACATATCAAGCAGTCGCAGGATGATTTCCAGAAAGATCTCTCTCGTTTCGACCAGGAAAGCGAAAACGAACCCGCCAGAAACTTACGTCGTTCGCTGAGTGAAAACGTTCTATTTACCTCTCCGCAAAAAAGAGAAGAGTATTCTCTTCCGTTGTCACCCTTTACAAGACGATTCTCGCAACGGGGTGTAAAAGAACTAAAAACGGCCTGCGATCTAGTCATGGAGAACCCGATAAACGTGGAATCTACTTCTACTGCGGAGACCCATACGCGGCAAAGTATAGGCTTGTCAGATGGAGAAGAAATTCCTGATGTTCGAAGTATTAGACCACATCCAGCCGAGCGCCAGACAGTCCAGTCCCCTCGCGAAGCTGTGCTAGAGGAAGCAGACGAACTTTCTTCTCTGCTGGGCAACATTCTCGCAACTATGGGCAGTTCTACTGAGTCAGAAAAAGAATCGGATTTCGAAAAGAACGTTAGGAATGAATCTGAATTTAAGAAAGTCGAAGAAATTTCAGACAAACACAGGGACGTGGAGTTGGAGTCTTTGTGTGAAACTTTAGATTTTTTAATTCAGGACAATAGCAGCGATTCGTCATCTGAAAGTAAAGATGAAGGTATTAAGAATGGGAGACGTTATAATCTACGTCAAGGAGCAGGTCATAAGAGCGCTTTCAAACCTGCCATGCATCCATCGAGACGAAAACCGCAACAGTTTGGGAAAACTAAGAGTTTAGACGAAAATTCTAAACGAATATCAACGACCACTGATTGTTCAAGTCACGAAAAAGCTACCAAAGCAAATAGTCTTGATGTAACCACGTCGTCGAGTACCAAGAGAGTAAAAGAAAGCGCTATGGAGACAAAACAAAACACGTCTGGGACAGTTCCGAAAACAAGCTCAAAGACGGTTCCAAAGAAAACCAGCAACCAAAGAGGTAACTCGGTTAAGACTCGTGCCCAGCGCCAGAAACAACAAAACAGCTCACGTGTTTCGGAGAGCACCAATCAGCGACAAGTTACATCCAACAAACGAGAATCTTCTGTTAGTAAGAAACCTCCAGCTTTGAAACAACCTGCGTATAAGACTAAAAGTTTGGACTCGGTAAGGCCCAAGACTCGACCTCCTACAACAAAATCTAAGAGTGTTGACTATATGGAGAATGAGGTCAAGAACACGGAACGTATCCAGCCCAAGCCAAGGTCCTCGCGGTCATCTTTCAGCGACGATAATAAGAAGACAGTTCAATCAAGGAACCCTGGACGTGCGCGTATCCCATCTTTGAGGCAAGTCTCCGAGAAGGGAAAGGGCAGAGAATCGGTAGGAACCCATTCTAAACTGCAAGGACGAAAATCATCTTCAACAGCTAAGGAGAAAATAAGTACTAAGGAGCCTCCCAAACTCTTAAATTCAGATAAAGGCAGTAAAGGAAGTCGATCTAACCAAGTGGTTCCAGAGTGCAAAGATGGCAAAAGCTGCAGTGACCAGTTAGAAGGGCGTAACGTGGATACTACAGAAGAGAATGACCAGAAAAGCGACAACAGGAAGGCTAACGAAGAGATCAACCTTCCTCTAGCTCGCCCTAATAAGAGTGATGAAGACCTGTTTGAAATTGTCAAGGACAACAAAATCAACCAGCTGGAAGAGAACTTCGAGCTTCACTATAATCATGATAATCTTAGGAACTCAATACATACAAATGGAGACGTAAAAGCTAAGGAAGTGATGAAAGAAGAAGGAAAGTGTCAAGATTCAGTTCTCCAAGATAGCGAGCAGTCAAAGCTTTTGGAACAGAAAGGAAACATTACGGACATCCCCAGAAAATCGCAGAATGTGGTTTTGGAAAACATTGAACCCCAAAGCAATAGTCGCAAGATGACGCTACTGGATATTGGCAAACAGCAGTCCAAACAACGATTACAAGCCAGGAAAGAGGTAGTTTCACTTTCACTTGAAGAGCGAAAACAACAGATGTTGGAATCAGCTGTCACAAGGTCAAAATCAAAACCAGCTGACAAAAGACGAAGTATCTTACAAATTAAGAGCCGAAATGATGGAAATCTCGTCAAGAAAAAGAAAAAAGCGTTTGAAAAGCCCGATGTGACTCGCACTACTTCCAACGGTTCCGTGGACAAACATCATCGAAAACATCATCATTTCCGATTCCATGGTAGGAAGAAAAGATCCTTCGAGTCATCAAATGAGCAACTGGAAGTTGTACTTGAAGATTGTGAAGAAGAAGGGCAAAGTACGAGTAAAAACGGAATTGTTGTATCCAAACAGGATCACGATACTCTGCTTGGCAACGGAGTTAGTGCAGAATCAAAAATTGCAATGAGTGAAAACATCGAGAAGAGCATGGAAAATGAGAAGAGCCACTCACCAGCTAAGATAAGCCCGTTTCAGTTGCGTTTTGTTAAACGACGAGGCTCATATGATCTCGAGAAAAGAGCAAACAGGGACGGCCTGGAATCGCAACCGTGTCAATCCCCCTTGAACGAGTATGATTGTTAAGCAGTAGGTTGGTTCCTCCTATCGATGATACAAGGGCTAGTCATCCAATCTTAGGGGGTGTTTACATGACACCGGGGCGCCTTTCGTCCAGGAGCGAGTTCACTCCTGTTCCCTCTCATGGCTCTATTTTTTTTTTTTTCATGATACCACCACAAATTTCACGCTGGCGCGAGTCACCCGGGCGTGAGTTCACCCCGGTTCTTGTACCGAGGCGCGAATTTCACTCCGGTACGAAATCTCGCAACGATGTCATGTAAACACGAAACGACCACCCGTTTCGGTGTAAAATCGGTCTGCCGGTAGACTGGAACGGGTAGCGCATGTGTAATGTTCGCGATTTTGAATCACACGTGCATTTTATCAACATGAAGTGTACCTTCAAATAACGAGATCTGAAATGACCCAGCCATCATGTAAACGCGATACGAAATCAAAAAGTCATGTCGGTATGAAACTCGCGCCGGTGTGAGTTTTCTCGTGTAAACACCCCCTTAATGACTAGTCTTTAAAATCTGTAATTAAATTAAGCATTGACAGAACCTTTAAAGAGTGGAGTAAACGGTATCTCCATCTGATGATACTAGTTTTTTCACATTTTTGTTACAGAAACATCAGAAATGAATTTCGTTATCAGGCCTCATCGTGTTTATTCTGTTTATTACTTCCCAAAATGTGTGTCAGTAGACATGATCAATGAATGTAAAATTTATTTCTAATGAAAAAAGGGAAGAAACAAAGACCATGAAGAATGCAAAGGTCTATGCAAATGTGCTCTGAAGGTTTAATGTTAAGTTCTCTTCGTTTTTAGTTTCGAACTATTTCTGGGATTAAATTTGCAGACCAATGGCAACTTTTTTAATGGAATTACTATTTTTCTATGGTGTTCTCTATCTACTTTTATTTTGTACAATTTTGCGCCTTTTTTAAAATTTACTGGTTTACAAGAGAGAAAATAAAGCTAAACAAGGGATTTTTGACCTGTGTAGTCTGTAGCTTGTGGCAGGTATAATTATTCATCAATGGAAAATACACTTGTTAAAAGCCTAAGACGGTCGGTGACCAGTCTAGCCCGCGAAAACATCCGTTTCTCCTCGCTCTTCGCCGCTGGGAACGTTTTGCGTAGACGAACGTCTGCGACTCAGTGACAGAAATCCTATACTGATGACGTAAAATCTGTCAGGAATCCGGTCATAAGCGCTGATTGGTCGACTGAGTAGTTACATTGTTTTAGCTATTGTTTACGAATGACAGACAAAAGACAAAAGGCCACAAAGGTCAAATGTAAACGCGAAGAATCTCTAACAAAACAGTCAATATTTGTGGAATATAGTCTTTTATAGAAGAAGCATTTGATTTTTGCTGGTGCTCGTTGGCAGATGAACACAACACTTTACCAAAATCGACCAGAAGACACGTAAAATCGGACAGACTTATATTTGGAATCCCATGACTACCATATTTTTTATGTAAACATTGATTTGCGTAATCAGTATGGAATTTTTTGCTGCCGAGTCGCAGACGTTCCTCCGCTCGAAACGTCCCCAGTGGCGAAGAGCGAGGAGAAACGGATGTTTTTGCAGGCTATAACCAGTCCCGAAAAAGTTGTAAGTAAATCACTGTAGACAAACCCTCTCAGACGGCCATGCTGGCACCTTTATGCCGTGCCTTGCCTAGTCCCTGTACGGGATCTTCCCGGGCCTTCTCGGTCAATGCATTTCGGTGACGTATCCGAAACGAACGGCAGGGAGACCACGTGATCCAAAACGCATGGGCCTCATTTTAAAAAGACACTCAAGACATTTTTATTTCAGAAAGCTTTTTTGTGATTTTATGTGCTTTTTAATCTCGCCTTTAGTAGGTTTTATGCAGTTTTTTACGATTTAAGTAGTCTAGGTAATTTTTATAGTTTTAGTGTTGACATAATTGTTTTACTCTTTTTGGTTGGTTCATGCACTTTTTGGCATGTATACTTTATGCACTTATTATTATTTTTATTTTAAATATTTTTATTTTTAAGCGCTGATGAAACTAGCAATATTGATATCGGCGCTATATAAGTATTATTATTATTATTATTATTATTATTATTATTATTATAATGAGGCTTGGGGACTAGCCAATGCCGTGCACACAATCAGTGACAAAAGTAGTGACACACTTGTCTGAAACGCGCTCTTTTATCAACAATTTCTTTCATTTATCATACAACTATATTTTTAAGGATTTGAGGGTTTGAAATACAACATTGATTTGGGGGGAGGGGTGGGGTATAAAAGGGAGGGAATAGAGATGTCTACCATGCAAAAAGGGTGCCATTTTATGAAAGTGTCTCAACACTATTTTCCCTCACCGTATTTAGTGGCATAAAGAATTTGGTTTGGCTTTTCTACTCAGTTGCCTATGCTTGTAACTTTTTCTAGTTGGATAGTCGCGTGAGAAGATAAAAATACCTTGGATATTTGTATCACTTCGGTACTTAAGCCCCTGCGTTCAAATGGACGCAACATTGTTGGCCAACAACTCACAATATTGTTTGAAGGTATATGTTGCGTCCGTCAACTGCACACCCTCCTGTATGTTGTTGGAAGTTGTATGGCAAAGTTTGAAGCCGGTCACACTTTTAGCTTCGTGCAAACAGACGCAAAAACTCCCAACAATGCTCCGTTGGTTTGCACAGGGCTTTTAATAGTTTCAAGTTAAGGGAGTTACATTGTCTTTCACGATGCGTCGACACGACACATCGCGTTACGGTTGTTTCTTCTTTACCTACCCTGGTATTCGTTAAGGTTGTGCTAGCTATTTCATGTTTAACAATCCTCTTCATTCTTCACGTCTGTTCCTGTATTAAGCGGAAAGTTTAAGGGGGAGAGGGGTACTCCCAAAAATTTCGGATTGGCGCGTGCCGCCCAGGGTCTTAAACCTTAATCCTATTAAGGATGAGACAATTAAAAATGAAAAATTTAATCTGAAAAATGAGATCTTATTTAAGAAAAAAATAAAAAAAACTAAGAATTTAATGGAAACACAAGAATGCTTTATTCTAAAGTAAAGTTCACTTTGAACTGATAATTTACTTCCCGTGTTGTTGGGAATTTACGCGCTTGTAAATGCTAGCTGATATAATAAAGGTACCTTATATAAGGGTCACACTGGGATAATAACGCTAACAAGGCTAAAAATGGTGTCCTATATAAGGGTGGAGACCCTCAAAAACCATACCCTGTTGGGCAGCACATACCTATCTAGCCTATATATGGAAGTACCCCCTCCCCCACGAGAAGCAATCCCAGTATGAATAGGTTAATCGAGGTTAAACTGTATTTGAAAACTAACAGGTTTGAATTCCACTCGTTTTGGGTGGCAATCCAATGCTGACTTGGTTTTGGGGTCCGTCTGTCTTCATTCAGCAGTCACATTTGATCGATTGTGGGAATACCCTCTATTGCTCTCGTATAGAGCTTTTCGATGTCGCTAGAGGATCTTAACCGTCAGCTGTCAACCGTTAACCGTCAAACATGGTTATTTTTAACCGTCAACCGTTAAGAATGCAGATTACTGCGCTTTTCACAAACATGCGAACTGTACAGTACCGCAAGTGATCCCCGACCGCAAATGATCCCGAGACCGCAAGTGATCCCCAAAATGGACCGCAAATGATCCTCGACCGCAAGTGATCCCCAAAGTCGACCGCAAATGATCCCGTGAAAAATTGAGGAATGGATTGGATCTTCGGGACTGATGACAAAAAGGACTGATTATAAAAAGGAAACTTTTTATTTTGCCTTCTAAACAAAAAGGCATGGAGGACACCAGATCTCACGTCAATTTGTACAAGGCGAAAAAAATGGACTAAGGGCCTGTTCGCACTACGCGAAATTTTGTTTGTTTTGCAAAAAAATCTGTCAACGCGAAACCATTTGTAGTGCGAACGATTTTCGTGACCCACCAAAATTTTCGCAAGTGCCACCAAACTTCAAACACGCCGTCGACTAGCTTTGGAGGCCTACAATTTTTTGTCCGGCGTGCAAATGTATTGTTCCTTGACAGATACCCTTCAACGGGTCATCATATCTCGTAATTGATACCAAGCAAAATGATATGTGCGTGACCCCGTTTACCGCCAAAACCGCCATTTACCGCCATTTCGAGATGGATCCACGAGGAGAAAATCAAAATTCTTTCTTTCGCGAACATCAGCAATATTACAATGTTAACTATTACGGATCGCAATTCTACTGCGACGAGCCACAGCCACAGACACAGCCACAGTACTTCTACCTTCAAGACCTTCAGCAAAGTCAACCGCAAGTCGAAAGTGCCGGCGCTTCGATGCAGAAGAGTTTCGAAGAAAGCAGTGAAGGCGCAACAACTTCTGGTAAGAGGAAAAAAACCACTAAATATGAGACATTTCCATACACCGAAGAGAAGTACTTGGTCAATTTGTGGAAAGAGAACCACGACCAATTGGAAAGTAAAAATGCCCGTAAAGTGTGGGCCAAAATTGTTGATGATTTGAATGCGATTAAAACATTTCGCGGGAGCATTTTGCTTTGCGATCAGTCCTTGACCGGAAACGACATAAAAAGAACATACTGTCACGAAATCTCGGTATCTATTTCGATTGATTGACATTTGTGGTTTTACAAAAAATTTGCAAGTCTCAAGTGCGAACGCGCCCACAAAAACCAAAAATTCGCATTTACAAAATTTTCAATTTTTTTGTAAACACCAAACCGAATTTTTCGTCCTAGTGCGAACAGGCCCTAAATCTGAAAATGATATGGTTTCAAGAATGTATATCGCTGTAAAAAAAATCCTTAATTTTGTATTTATTTTGTCTTTTAACGTCTAGAAGCTCAACTTGTCTACTGAGGAATACAAAGCCGGGCACCCTTTACATAACAAGCGCTTAATTGACTTTACTGATCTTTTTGGAAGTGTCGAATTAATTTCAGATATTTAATTATGATTAATATCTGAAGTGTTAATTCTACGTGATAAACAGCAAGACATTTGTTTCTAACCCAAGTGCTTGTTACGAAACAAGACATGATTTAAAATAAACAAATGTCAAAATGCCCCCGAACTTATCAATGTTCACAGAATTTGGTTTATTTCGAAATAGCAACTTCGTTACAGCTTATGAACATGTTGCGAATAGTTATATTGACGCTTATATGTATACATGTATTCATTTGTTGTGCCTTTGCTGGAGACAGTTACCAGGAATCTAAACCTGGTAAAGAAAAACACAAAAGCGAGGTAAGCGGTCGTTATGTTTATTTTTACTAACCCAGCCAGAAAGAATGCCAACATTCGGATTACAGTAAGCACGTGGCTAGGTATTCCATTTAACAAGTATTTGGAGACTGACGGGACCATAGTAGTACACGAAAAAATAGCTATTGTTATAACGGGAATAGTGTTCCTGGGCCTCTAGATTTTCTGCTCCCAGACTCTACTCGCGCTATCGTTCGCCCTCGGCGATCGCAGATCTTTCCCGTGTCACCTCAAGATTAAGCTTTAAGGTTAAATGTTGCAGGTATACTCCGACGACAGCGTCTTTTGCGATAATTGCCAGATGTTAAAGGAATTCGATTTTATGCAATGAAGAAGGACACGCTAATTCATAACTGCAGTCCATAACAGACATTGTATTACCTCAACGAACCTTTTAACATATAATTTCGTTTTGTTAGTGTTTAAAGCCCGAAAGAGTTTTTCCTAATCATATACAGACGTTCGCAGTTCGAACCTATGACAAGGACTGCCAAGAAATTAACGATCACATTCACTGTGATAAAAGTTATTATTTTCAAAAGATGATAGTAAGTTTACGAGAAAGTTCTTATCTATTTGGAAGTTAACTATAGTATGTTAAAGTCTACTGTTTTAGGCTTAATTTTGAAATCGTAACTAAATAAGACACTGCGATGAGTTGCAGCTGCGTTTCTTTGGCTTAATGAAATTCAAGTTTTAATAACGGTATGTTGAAAGTTTATTTTTTGTTTGCTTTTATTTGATTTAACAAAGTCTTGAAAGAAATTTTTTCATTTAGTTTATTTTTCATTTTTATGTAACTATTCGCTTTTAATGTGCCTTTCTGTAATAATAATAAAATTGAGACAATGATCCGCAAACTTGAGTCCAAGCCATTCCATTTTTCTTTCGGGATCATTTCTGGTCGACTTTGGGGATCACTTGCGGTCGAGGATCATTTGCGGTCCATTTTGGGGATCACTTGCGGTCTCGGGATCATTTACGGTCGGGGATCACTTGCGGTACTGTACAGTTTCTTTGGCTTAATGAAATTCAAGTTTTAATAACGGTATGTTGAAAGTTTATTTTTTGTTTGCTTTTATTTGATTTAACAAAGTCTTGAAAGAAATTTTTTCATTTAGTTTATTTTTCATTTTTATGTAACTATTCGCTTTTAATGTGCCTTTCTGTAATAATAATAAAATTGAGACAATGATCCGCAAACTTGAGTCCAAGCCATTCCATTTTTCTTTCGGGATCATTTCTGGTCGACTTTGGGGATCACTTGCGGTCGAGGATCATTTGCGGTCCATTTTGGGGATCACTTGCGGTCTCGGGATCATTTACGGTCGGGGATCACTTGCGGTACTGTACAGAACTCTAAAGTTCAAAAGCCGCCTTCACAATTGCGTTTTTCGCTGCCGTCAATCATAATTACGATCGCAAGCAACGAACCTTGAAACACAGAAACACACAAAACGGATCGAAATCCACCAATCACAAATCATAAACCATGACCTTTTGAACCTGTTAAAGTAAATTTTTGTTTCTTAAGGTGGCCGTTAAGATGATTGACGGCAGCGAAAAGCGTAATCGTCAGCTGGCTTTTGAACTTCAGAATTCGCATGTTTGTGAAAAGCGCAGTAAGCCAGTCAGAAGTTTCAAGATACTTCAAATCATGAGCGTTTTGCCCGAAAAATGTCAAAAATTTTCGAAACCTGGGAGTGAGGGTAGTGAGGCTGCCACCCCCCCGGCCCGTACGCCTGTGTTACCTTGTTAAGTTGGGTACAGGTTTGCTGTCTGAAAAAAATCCATCATTTGTGTTTTGTTTTGCAATCTTTCTCTTCAATTATCCTAATTGGGCCTGGATTAATTCCGGAAAGACAATAGCTCCGCCGGTGTCTCAAATCGCACTTCGTCAAAACAAATCATAGCTGTCTTTGTTTTTAATTAGGATCACCTCTATAGTTTCTCATTAGAATTCCGATTCTGCCTGGTTAGGAGAAGAGAAGAACTTGTCCCATATATCTCTGTATCTGTGGCTAATTTGCTGTTACGGTGACGGAGGTGAGCGATAAAATTTACCTCAGTTCCGCAAAAGCGTCAATTACAAACCAAATATAGACTGTGTATCTTGCTGAAACACGTGATCACGAAATGGACTGAGAAAATAGATTGAAGTTATTTTTGGGTACGAGCTCAGTTAATGTCTGATATTCACGGATTCGCATTCCGTTCACCAAGATTTCAAATTAAATGCAGAAATCAGTTCAGTCAATCATCAGCTGAATAGGTGAGTGTATAAGTTTAGTTAAAAAGGAATCACTTCTATAATTACTATCAATTTTTTTGCACTTTAAGTAGTTCATATTTTGATCTAGTTGTCAAAACATTGAGTTGACTGAAGCAACTTAGTGATCTTGTCGCCCGCGAGCTCTAGGCTAGAGTTCAAAATTTCCAGCGAGAGCTAGAAGAGTTTCTTTTTCAGTGAATCCAATGATCTATCTTCTAAGAATTCTGTTTTGCCGATACTGCTTTGAAGACCATTTTTGAAAAAAGACAAAGGATGAAAATGTTCGGAGTCACTCATACTTTGCACTGATTGTTATGACTCATAATTGTTCTTGAAATTCTGACCTAATATCACACATCTGTTTCTCCCAGTACAGTAATCAGTGAGATATATTGAGTGCTCATTCTGATAACTAAGTAACACAGCACAGCGCTAAACAATTGTTATAACTTGATGTGTTTATCATGCCGTATCTGCAGAAAGCAGTGAAGTCGAGCATGATGTTTTTATTGACTCTAAGATTTTAATAAGTTCGAGTAAATTATCCGCTCACCTTGGAATTTTCCAGTAGACCTTAATATAGACTAGAATCTGACTGTCGGTACAGGCTATGGAATTTTCGAGAACGAAAACAAATAAATATTTTCGCTGCCTCGCAGTTTCTCTTTTTTAAAAAAATCAAACTTGTCCAAGAAGAAAAACCCTCCACAGAGTGACCATTTCAAATGACTTTAATTATTTTCCACACCAAAAGCAGCCGAGCGTGATTAATAAACAGATTCAGGGAAGGGGGGTTGTGGGGTGGGGGATACAAACAGTGCCATATTACATACCTTAACTAAAAATTCGTTTTACCGAAAGCCTTCAGAAGGAAAGCAGGAATTTTATCCTCATGTGGCGGAAAACTAGTCATTTCTTTCGCTTCAAGGCATCTTCCATCCCTCCAGCTGTTCTTTCAGGCAAAAAGTGCCCTTTGTTAAGCAGTAAGTAAACTGAAAGTGGCGCCCCCTAAGATACAGCCTATTAGAACTTTCCACACTCCCCCCCTACCCATACTTTGCTCGGCGAAGCAGCTAGCCTTCGTTTCGAGGACCAGCTGACTGTTACGGTTTTTTGCTAAGATGTGGATGACGGATCTGTTCGTCATCAGGGCGTATTGGAATGCGTATTAGCAACGTATCTTTACTTCCTTGAATTCAACAAAAGAAAAAGTGGCGAACAGTATTGTGATTTCAGCAATGCGACAGGCCAAGCTCTCGGCTTAGAATTTAAATTGTTCCCATGCGGTTCGGGACATATTTTGTCGACCAGCTTTTTAAAATAAGTATTCTCCATTGTATTTTCCATGCATTAATTTGAATATTTATGTTAATTAAACTGACAAATCCAAGCATTCAAGAAATCAATAAATCCCATATAAGGAGTGAAGGGTCATTTCGAATTACAATGTAATTATATGAAAAATGCCCGTGATGATGTTTTGATGATGTTGTAGTTGTTCATTCGTTTCGAATCGGGTGTAAAACTGTTATGTTCGATGTAGTACAAGCACACTTTGTCCCCGACCTGTTAGGGAAAACTTGAATTACACCCAGCAGAAAGTCGACTGTCTTTTTTTAATGCGGAAATTAACAAATGCCTCTGGCGAGTACTGCTGAGACCAACTGGCGCATCTCAGGTCAGGAGAGAATAAGTGACGAGGCCCGCAGTAACCGACTCGTCTTAAGTAAAGTAGGAGTTAAAAGAGCATGTTTTCCGTGACGAGAAGATGAACTGAGTCGGGCGTAGCGTCCTTTACGCAAATACGCAGTGCGTACTTGAGAAATTGGTAGGTTTTTAAAAAAGATTTTCTGTTATAAGTAAAAGCCATTTTATAGTGTCGTGACTTACCTTGTATTACACAAATTTGTTCCTCTCTATGTCTCGCTGTTATTCCGCATCGTATATACACTTAAAAAAACAACAGTTTGAGTAGTGGAAAGTGATAAATTTGAAACATTTTTCACAATACATTGCGTCAGTTTATGAAAAATGAAGGGGGACTGGGGAAATTCATGCAAACACATTTGTCGCGCCACAAAGAATCGAACCTGACTGATAAAAATTCCTTTCAAGATTTCTCTGGGAAGTTTTCCCATTCAATAGCTATTGATTATTTAAATTTCTCTCTCTGTATAAATGTCGAAAAAGTCTAACAATTAAGACTACTTTAATGTCGCTCAACTGGGTAATCATGGAACAGACCATGCGGAAAATTTACACAGCCACGCAGTGTCGCAATTCTTTCAACCGATGCATTTAAACTCAAAGTTTCTGAACACAAAAAGTACGCCTTAAGTGGACATCACGAATGACAAACGAAAAAATAAAAGCCGCAGTAAAGCTAGTCTTTTATTCTTAACATAAAATGTTTTGCTAAATTTTCGTTTAGCATTTGAAGGAAACATCTTATGTGAAACAAGTTTTGAATTTCGTGTGAATTATTCAGCGCTTTGGAAGGCGCCTCGCCTTGTGCTAGTAAACATTCCAGTACCAACGTTTAAAGCCTTTTCAATATCACGTTCTATATAGATCGTTTTCACTGTCACGCAAGAAAAAGTAAATTGGAAACCGTCCAGTGGAAGAAGCTAAGAAAATGAAATGTTATAAAAGACTAATATATAAACAATTTGTCCAAGTCTCAGGTCTTTGTGGCCCACAGTTTCTGAGTTACTGATTTGCCGAGACGTTTCATGCACCTTTGTAGTTGGGGGGGGGGGGGGGGGGGGGACTTTTTAGAGCTTTGTATGGAGACGCCATATTGGTGGACAGAAACTGTCCACTAATATAGCTGCCGGAAATCAACAGAAACATGTGGAGTTCACTTTTCCTATAAAAGCTCTTTCTTTTCACTCGAGAACTAACATACGTGTGCATAGATGTATCTTTTAATACTTGAAATGGTTATACTGCTGAAAATCAAGAGGAGAGACGTTTTTCAACGAGACAGCATTCCTCTTTTGATGTCACGCACAGTGAAAACTCGGAAGTTCAAATTGCTGTATTTTCGAAATGAAACATGCTACAGGAATGGAAACTTGCATAAAGTTTTACTTTTTGTTTATCGTCAACCTAGTGTAAATAAGAATCCCAAAAACCTCGCTATTTTGACTTTACAATTTGGTGACGTCACTGTGAAAACAATCCTGTAAACTGCCGAAATATGTATTAAAGAAAGCAACTTGGGGTGGGGGGTGGAGGGGGGGAGGGGATGCAAAAACGTTATTTTATATGAAGTTTTTGGACCATATGGATTCGTGTGCGTATTTGCCAAAATGGTCACGCTTCGCCCCTGTGAGTTAATGAATACTTCCTCGTGTAAACCGGCTACAAGTATATGTAACCGCACTAGGCAAGACTCAGCTGATGACACGACTAGGGGTTCTTGTTGAGAAGTGAATTGTTGCTGTCGTTAGCTTGTATGAATGTAAATATGACAACGGCAATATTTATCTGCGGTAAGCGCTAATGCCTAGTCAATTGAAACCCTAATCCCCCGACCCCCGGGATAGGGTGGGAAATTTGTTAAATTTTGCCATTTTCCCCGGTGCTACCACTTCCTCGGTCGCTTGTCAAGGCCCCAGTGTTTATCAGTTAATAGCCTTTTTAAAAATAGTTTACTCAGTAGATTATAGATTAAAGTACTCGTTATTCATATAATTTTCCGCCCAACGTACACTGTTTTGAAGGAAACTGCGATGGTGCTCTGCCTTGATGAACTTTAAAAACGAAGACTGCTATGGTTTTTTGACACAAGCTGTTAGTTTTACAACTCACACATAAGCACATATCATATGAACAACAAAACAGCGTTTATTTTTGTTTACAAATATCAGTAAAAGTGATATGTAATAAAGTGATACGGTACTGCAAGTTGTTCAGCTCCGTCCGACTCAGTTCCTAAATAACTCAAAAGTGACCAATAAATCGTGATCGATTCTTACAATATTCAAGTACACTGAGTTAAAATTCGATTTTTGGAACCTTCTGGGGAAAAGCCGAAATGGTTCGAATTATCGGGAGGTTCGAAAAATCGAGGATAAAATTACGGTAAACAGTTTTGGTTCGAATTAACGGGAGCGAGGTTCGAGAAACCGAGGATTCCAGAAATCGGGATTTTACTGTAGTAAATAACAATAAAGTAGCTACAAGAATACATGCACTACAAGTCTTTATCATCAGCAGTGCGGTGCTAGCTCCCAGGGAAGGGGAGGTTATCCTGAGAAATCTTCGCCAGGTGATCTGTGACGTCACTGCGGGGGCCTGGGGAAAGAAATTTTAATGCCGTATCCCATAAACCAACGCGCGCACCAATTCAATTCAATTCAATCTGTTCCCGTCAGCTTTGGTTTATGGGATACGGCATTAAAATTTCTTTCCCCAGGCCCCCGCAGTGACGTCACAGATCACCTGGCGTGGGAGTGTACCGCCCGGTTCTCCAAATCCGGACCCTACTCAGACCAAAAGATGTCATTTTCCACACCTGTTTTCAGACCTGGCCTTTAGGCAGAAATCATGTCATCATTACTTAGATTAGAGCACAAACAAAAAAATTCTTCAAATCCATTTCGAATTCGCATATTTCTCTTTATTTCTTACTCATTTGGAATAGACCTTTAAACTGGAGTGAGCAACTTCCATGTACTCGTGTCACGGCGTTTTCACGTACCACGCATTTTTATAACGGTTTTGGCGCGAATTTAGAATATATCTTGAAGTCCCACAAACCAGTCACCAAAAACCTACAGACCTAGAAATGATAATTTTTGCCTTTTAATGACGATACGTTTTCCTTTTTGATATCTTATACTTCGAATGCGTTCATAGACATAGCGTAGAGTCCATTTCCGCGGGAAAAGGTGCCCTTAAATGCGTCTAAAAATAAACCGATCCGTAAAAACGCCGTGACATAGGCCTAGTGTGGGAGTTGCTCGCTCCGGGTTATGGGCTCCTTTTTACCGATACGGTGGCCATATTGAATTTGTTAGATTTAACGAGTATTATGGGATACGCAGGGGGCATGAGCACATTCCGAAAAATTCGCTCTAAGTATTTACGCGCGCCTTTCGGGGCATTTTTTCTTAAAGTTTTCCTATAATAAGATTGTAATGGGAAAAAAGATCGTTGTGCCATGTTTCAGGATGTAATAATGATCGCCTTTTTCCCGAGAAATATATAGTGAAAGACCACAAAAACTATGAAGCGCGAAAGCGGATCTTACTCATGCTCCCTAGGCATCCCAATACTCAATAAATCGAATTAATTCAATATGGCCTCCGTCTCGGCAAAATGGTCCATTGAAACGATACACTCCCGTAGTTCCCTCGAAAACGACACCCGATTCCAGACCAAAGTGGGCAAAGACCAAAAAGGCCCAAAAACCACGCCCTTTGGGGCGGCAAATACCTATATGGCTTATATAAGGGAGCACCTGCCCCCCCCGGGTGCTAACTAAACGTAACTTCCAGTGCAATGTTAAATACCCGCTAAAATGCCCCGCTATTTGAAGGTAGTTGTTAAATATATTTTTTTGTTTTCTTCTTTTGTTTACTTCTTCATCGCCTTGCCGTAAGGACCAGTTTGCCGTTTCATATTTTTCTACAAGTTTAATTGTACTGATCCAGGTCTACAACTGGGACATCCGGCACCACTCATTGGTTTGTTGAGGTGGTTTTGATGACATTTGAAATATTTTGGTGTTAAATTACTCCCCCCGGCGACTACAAGCTGCTAAATACGCGTTAAATCCTCGGCATTGAAGCGTTAATTCCCCGACCTATCTCGGGGGTCGGCGGTGGGGGATTTCAATTGACTAGTGCATAAACGGGTTGGATTTCAGGTATTCATCGTTCTGTTCTGACTCCAAAACAAATTCTTTTCATGATAGCATAACTGTACAATAACAAATCTTATAGACTTCTGACTACAAAGCACATGTTATGAAACCCCATAATGTGACTAACGCAACAAAATATCCTTGGTAGGGTCGTTACGTTACAAATCTAGTCTCACGGCTTGGGCATCGGTTTCATGAGCAATCTAATAACTGGCAGTGATGACTTGCTAGTATAAGGCGATTCCTGATTGGCTATTTCCTCTGATCCGAACTAGCATCAATCAATCGTGTGGTCAAAATTCCCGGATGCTTAAAAATCATTGGCACTGCCTACGCTAATGCTCCGGCAGCAATGAAGTTACGTGGAGGTCAGCCAAGAGGTCTCCTTGCAGAGGGGCATAGCCTCAAAGTTGGTCGGAGCTGTTTTATCAAGTCACATAGCCCGTATGATGTTTTTATGTATTGCGGCATTGTGAGATTTTGAAGGTGTACGCACGCGGGGAAGAAGAGTTGTAGCTCCGAAGGCGGCCTAACCTAGGGGGCGGGGAGGGGGAGGCTGGGGGCATGCTCCCCCTTTATTTAAGGTCTCGGAATTGCCATTTCCAGCGTTTTCCGCAGGACATTTTCGGGAAATTAATACGCAGGAAAGTGCAGTACCTGTAGTTAGTTGTTTATTTTATCCCTCTCTAGTGTTATCAGTAAGGCCGTGACTGTCAACAGTGTTTTCGTGGAAAAAGGCTAGTGACGCGATCATAATTATGGAATAATAAAAGGCCTACGAAATACCAACACAAAAACACCAATAAAGTTGAAAAAATGTATCAGTCATCGCGATCAAAACATAAAAAGTATATAAGATGGGGTTAACCAATAGGCGTAAAATGGCCAAAAATATATAGCCGTAAAAATTGAAAAATTTTAACCGTTAGCCGTAAATAGGTTTTAAAAAGAGTTAACTGTAACAGAAATTGTTCCCTAAATTTGTTAATTTTAAGGAAGGTGCTAAACTCACTTACGGTTGCGTTATTTATTTTCCGGCCACTTTGACTACGGAAATGAGAATTGAAGAGAGCCGGAAATGACGACAATCACGTCCGCGTTACAAACCTGTTTAACGGGTTAAATTGTTGTTCAAAGATATGCTGCCTCATAGTGCTAGCGCACAATATTGTGGTGCTTGGTTGCGTGGACTGAGTAGCTTTCACCAAGTCTGCAATTTCAAGGTAGGGTTTTTGGTGCTTTTATGTTCGATCCACTGTCCACTGTCGCTTAAAACGGCCCGGTCTTTTTTTTGTTAATAATAGAACAAGGTCAAGTTCCTGGCTACTATTGTTCTGGAGCTTGAAATGAGATGCCAGCAGTTTTTAATCAAACTCCAGGACAAACTCCTGATCAGACTTGGTGCAATCAGTAGAAAAAAATATAGTGACGGATTGACGACGACTAGAGCAAGCAAGAGTCTAGGCTTCTGCTAAGTCTCAGATATCGGCACATTTTACATGGATAATTTCAAGCAATGCTTAGTGCGTTTGGAGTTTTTTTGAGATCTCAGAATCAGATGTTGAGCACTTAACTCAAGCCTTTACTCGCGCTAAACCGTCCTTCGTATATCAAACCGAATTGAATTCAAACTATTTAAAGAACACAAAAGAACTAGTTTGTAGCCCCGCGAGAATGGTCTAACTAACTTCCTTACAATGAAAAACAGGAAGTCTAAAGCTGTTCGATATTGCGATTTCTTGTTTAGCTATTGCGTTTCCGTCTGAGCAAACCTCGTCTCAGATATGATTTCAGGAGTCTTGTGCAGAATCGCATTCCTTTGGTAACCTTAGTGATGAGTAAGCCTTTTAATTACGTATATACACGGTTCTATATCGGTACGTTGCCGGACATTATTTTATACAGAACAAGATAGGTTCACTTCTCGATTCACAGTTCAAGGCCAGCACTTGATACAAAGTTCATCAATCGGCTTTGTTTGACTCTGGCACAAGTTAAGATTGAAGATAATTAATTGCCTCCCTTAAATTACTTATTTGCATCTCGTGATGAAAATAGAGTGAATTTGTTATATATGCTAAATTCATCATTTGTTGCGGCAGTTTTCATTCAGTGGATCTTACAATAAGTATTATCTTCCTTATTCCTTCCTAACCATTGATCTGTAATCGAAACAAGTCCGGGCCGACATCATAGAGGCCGCTTGATTTGACGTCATGATAACTCAGAGTATTTGTTTGAACGGTGCCTTAGTTTTTATTTAATTTTTCCGCTCTGTCAGACGGCTACCGTTTTCAAAAGAAATTGACAGTTCTCAGCTTGCATCTATTAGTAAGTGTTTTGGAGTTTAAGTTGTTGAAAGCCGAAAGAAATAGCCAAATTGAATAAAAGGATGAAACATTATTATAAAAATCGAACAATGTAGTTAATAGACCCCTTTAGCCTTGTATGTTTTATTTTCCCAATACATACTCTAGAGAACTGTTTCTTCCAAATTTTGTCTCAGTATTCAAGCGTATGTACGCATAATTTATAAAAAGACTCTGGGACCTCTTTTGTGAAAACAAAACATACAAGCAAAAGTGGTTTATTAGAGACTTCAACAAAACATGTTCGTTTATGCTCTATCGTGTTTGTGGCCGTGTACACTCGGCTTGATTTCAGCCGTTCGCCCTTCTGGCGGTTGCTCCCGAGATCGAGAAGAGTCGGGGAAGAGCGCGGGCTCAGTTCCCGAACAGCGGCTGAAGAAAGTTTTACCCGGGGAGGCTCCCACTGGAGCTGAGCCCTTTACCCTTTTACATACTATTTTGACAGAAAAGGTACCCTTTCGTCTAGTTTCCATCAAAATGCTACGCATCTCTTTCACACATCAACGTTCTTCCGTTAGCCCATGGGCTTCTACTTTAATTCAAATTCTAAACCCTTGGATGTCTTCACGGGAAAACCTCAGATAACAAATGATAATTATTTTCTTACCCTGAAGAAAAACTCTACAGCTTGAATCCGGAAATTAAATTTACCTCTCTCAGGCGGAGCCCCCACGCCTGGCCCCCTTGTCGAACATACAAATGTACCTTCACTCCCACCCCCGCATCCCCCCGGTTTACGAAAAAGCGCCCTGGGGACGAGGTTGTGCCTGGTGTACCCCAGGGTGTACCCCCAAAGTTTCAAGAAGCACGTTCTTCCCAATGAATGAAATCTTATGTCGCATTTCTGAAAACTATTATCAAAATTTCAGTCAGGAATACCACGCAACGAAAAGGGGAGACCAAAACATTTGTATTCCGTAGGCCGTATAACCTAACCTCCCATAGACTACGCTGCATTGATGACTCTTAACCTTGTGATATAATGTGTCACTTCAACCATGTAATATTATACTGCGGCGGAAGGACACTCAACTCTGATTTGAAGGTAAGGTTTTGGCGTTTCTAGGTTTCTCTGTCGCTTATAAAGTTTGTCTCGTCAATTGCCAGTGTTATTTTCGTGGCTAATGTTTTTCTCTGAGCCTGAGAGATATCAAACGTTTTATACATCAAGCAGAGATTCGGTTATTCATCCGATTTCAGTGTTGCGTAAATGGAAATAGCTGGGCCGATCATGCAAGAGCAAATACTAATGCGCTTTTTTAGGACCCGATATGTTTTCGAACAAATCTCGACAACAAAACACATCTGCATGCTTTATTTAAAGTAAATGCCAACGTTAAGTCCAGTTTGTAGTTTTTTAAAGACCTCAGAATCAGATGATATTTGGACAGCGAGGTTAAAAAGGCCCAAAACCTTGACACTGTCTGCTGGCTTTGAACTTACTCCCAACAGGCTAGGGTCACGGAATCACATTCCAGAAGAATGCGCCAGCTTAAAATTACAAACACAGCAATTGAATATTTCGTTTGAAATTCAACATTGTTTGCAAACGTTTCGTAGTTTCTTCATGAATATGGCGCGTTGCTTTAGATAAAGCGACGCGCTATTCATGAATGCATTCCCACGCTGGAGATGAATAATGATCGAGTATTGTTTACTCAGGGCGCTAGTTAATTCTTAATTGTATTTTTACTTAATTGCCGAAATCAATTCTTTCCTGAAGGCAGATACCTAAATTGTTTAATGGGTAATCGTTTTCTCTACTCTGTCCTCGTCTGATGTTTTCTTTCTGCTTGTTTTGTGCAGGGAGACCTATTAAAGGCCATTTTAGAATATTACCCCTTGCTGGACAGGCCGAGCATTAACATTTCAAATTTTCGCCTTTCATGATAACAATGATATGAGCAGAGTCGCCCGATGTAGTTACCCTGTGAGCACAGGTTTTTTTCTGGCATGGGTTTTAGCATTTGTAAAGTTGTTCGCGTGGCTTGTCAATCGCGTAAACAAACCAACTGTACGTGACTGACTGACAAGCCACGCGAACGACTTAACAAATGCTAAAACCATACTAGAAAGAAAACTCTGCTCGCCAGGGTGTTAGGTGTAGAGGTCATGTGAAAGAGGCATGTGTCCCAAGTCTTGAAATATTTCAACCCATAACTCATTTAACGAAATAGGTCAAAATTTCGTAACGGGAACTAGAGATTTTATTTCTAAAGGATCTAAAGTTAGTGCTGCATCCCTAACATCACAACCCATACGCTTCACGTCTGCCGCTTTTACCACACGTTTTCGGCAAAGCCGTCCTGTGCAAGCAGCGTTCTGCGGTAGTCGCGCAAAATTATTGCCTTTCTCGAGGACACAACTACTGGGTAAGAACAAATTGTATTTTAAGAAAGTTCTTAATAAATGGCAGTACCCGTTCATTATCATCAGTGCTAAATCAACGATAAATGCTTTAGTGAGTTATCAGGAATTGTCTACAAATTTGTTTTGTGATTTTTGGGGCTGAGTTATTTACATATACGAAGTATTGTTTAGTCCTTGAATTAAACAATCAGCGGACCTTCATTTGTTTGAAACTGCATTATTATTGCGCTGTACTATCGGATTCCTTTTTCAAGCGCTAGAACATGCATTAAACAGTGGCTAGATATTGGCTACTTAGAAAATGACTCAGCAGGCGATTTGTTCATCATCGGTAAAATATTGGCGAAGAAACCGTCACCTCTGAGTGGTTAAGTCATCGTTTTGCCATTCCTTCGCCAGTCTTTGTTTCATTTCTAGAAAAAGAGTGATTGTTGATTACAGTTGTAGTACTCATGCATTGCGGCTTTTTATGTAAATTTAGTTACAGCTGAAAACTTTCAGCGTGGAAAGGGTTCTGTTTAGGGCGATGGTATGAATAGTTCGGAATGTTGGATGTAGTCTACGATAGATAATTCGTAGTATTCACAGAATCTTTCATAGTTTCAATCAGTCAGATGTTCTTTCTTGTCCGATCCCTTGGATTGATCAGGAGAATTCCCTGATCATGAGTTTTAGCCTTATTGATCCAAAAAAATTGAAATTAGTCCCGCTCTACAGATAGCCTGCGGACACAGACGTATTTCCGGTCGTCGCTTCTCTCCACTCGAAAAAGTAACTTTTCGGTTGAGATCTCTGAGATTTCCTTGTAATCCACTGGCACATTAATACACACTCTTTTACTCTTTCTATCATGACATCCCATGCAGTTCGACCGGGTGTAGGCAGCGTACAGCCGCTCCCTCCAGCTCCCGTCAGTCTCGTGTGTTCTTGGATTTTAAAAACTACCTTACTAAAAGGCAGTACTATTCTTAAATCACATGTACAGAAAATTCCCGAGGACACATTATTGCAGTTTTGCTAAATTAAGTTATTTCTTCAAAATGTCTAGTTCCTTCACCCCATTTACCCTATATAAACGCATGCATTTTCAAAAGTGTGTGAGTGAATGTACTGAAATTGTGGACTCTTATGTCACGAAATCGATCTCGTTTGCTTTACAAGTATTAATCAAGGTTATGTTCACACTATACCGCGGATAGTTTTTGCGCCGGCAAGAAAACCTTACTGGATTATGGATAGGGTTTTTGTTCACAATTAAGAACTGTAATTTCAGCACGAATTCTGTAACAGAGCGAAGCTGTGCCGCGTCGATCTCTAAAATGCAGGTTCACATATCGGATAGGTGTTCACTCTGTACCGAATAGCTTTTTGTGTCGGCAGGAAAATTATCTGATATAGTGTGAACACATCCTAAGTCATGCTTGTCACCATTTGGAAACGTGTGAGTCACGTGGGCTCACTAAGGTGAATGGTAATGGCACCGTAAACAGGAATTAACCTGCGATCAAACTTTTATTTCTTTTTGAGAAGATAAGGTAAAGTCGGGTAAAAAAGACACGAAAGGCGTAATGGAGATATAGGGAGCGGATGATCGCAGTTGGCAGCCCGTTCACTCTCTTCACTAAGCTGCCCAAACCTCGACTCGACTGACGAAAATCACAATCTAGTGCATAACACAATTGGTTTCCTCAATATATTTTGACAGTTCCCGTGAGGATATGAATCCACGGCCGGCCTCCCAAAGAACGGTCGGGGCGGATGTCCCTTTCGGGGACTTCGATGTTTTCCTTGTCCTGAACTCGTGGCACGCAGCGAGATCACGATTGCATGTTTTTTCAGATCAATGCGCTTATTTAGATTTTTTTAACGTCACAGCTATGTAGACGAATCCGTACAATTTAGCTTGAGGATCAGTTCAGTAAAACTTTAACATATGTCATCCACAGGGTAGCTATTCTTAAGCTATGGCTTCACTTGTAAATCACACTTGTGAAGGTTTTTTGAAATTGACTCCTGGTAAAAGTCAGAGTCACTGGCAGAATATGAATCCATGACCCGGCCGCGAACATGTAGAGGCAGATTTCTCCCTTGGGAACCATGTTACCCTTGTTCCAAGCTCGTGACACTCTTCCAGAACACGCTGTACGTCTTCCTTCTAGAGGGATTTTGTTTGGATTGCACACTTTCATAAGAGACTATAATGTATTTCAGGTAGGGATATAGCCGGAGGAGAATACAGAGAAGAGAATACAAATTTAAATTTAAAAAGAAAAGTTTAATTAAGAGAATACAAATTCAGTAACCAAAGAGATCCCGTTAAGCTAGTTGTCTCTGCTGTTGGACTCTTGCCCCATACTTGCATTGTGACTTATGAAAAAAAAACGAGATTTCCCTATAAGGATTTATATTTGGATTTGTCACGGTTTATGAAGAGCGTTAAATTTTAGTTAGGAAAACCATATCTACAAAAATTCCGCAGAGCTTTTAATTTTCTGAATGACATAGAAAGCGACTGAGATACTGTGTTTTCAAGTAGCCCTTAGCCGGTCAACAGTACCAACATTATTTGGAGGGTAGCCCTAGACAATTTCAATTGTTCGCGCGATTAGCTTGCCTGTCATCCAAAACAGACTTCTAAATTCAGTTCTTAATATATTAGTGATTGGGAACAATGTTCCTTGAGGGTGAACCCGTTTTTGAGTTAAAGTCGACTCAGCTTAGACTTGAACCTTTAATCTTTGGTTGTCGAATAAGATGGGCTGTGAAAGAGTTCCTCTGCTCGAATGAAAAGAGACTCTTTTTCGTATGGTGTTACGCTGAAATCATTGTCGGGTTCTTCGAGCTAGGTGTAAATTAAAGAACGCTTGAAAAGCCTTCAATTGTATAAACTTTGGTTTTTACGATTTGAGTAAATGAAAGAGGTAATGTATTAAGGAGAAAAAGATCTAATTTTTGCATTTATTTACAGCCCTGGACAATTTTTGTTATACTTTCGTTCTAGTTTACTTGGTGAGTGGTGAGGACATCCTGCCCTGGTTTACTTAAAATCTTCACTCGGTTGTCAGTTAAAGAGAAGCGTTTCGTAATTTAGACTTTGCTATAAGACTGGTCTATACCATGTATTCACTACACGACATCACAAGCGTTTGCCCAAAAATTGAACCAGTGGACTCTGACGAAGGTGAAAGCAATGAGCAAGGAGACATGGATAGTTTGCATTGCCAGGCAAAATCATCTGTTGAAGATTTTCCTATCAATAACAATACAGTGCATGGTAAAGTAAGTGAGTACGATACCACCGTGAAAGGCGACAGAACCTCTCTTGAGAGACTATCAACCAACAGCCTGGCACCTTACGATAACGTATCGACTACCCAATCCGGCGATATGTTTCCTAAGCAGATGACCGTTACTTACGCGACTGCAAACCATACGACAGTTTCCATGGATACACCTGAAATACAGATAGGAAACGCGTTCACAGTGGTTCCAATTTATGAGATCAACGGACATGAAAGGCAATATTATCCTGTGAGTCCCACAGAAAATAGTCGTGATATTCAAAATGGTACCCAGCATATATATAGTAATAACAACAGCAAGAACAAGACCTATGGAAAAACATTTCTTCAACAAAATGATGGAGCCGAGGGATTGCCTGTGTACCGGTCGAATTTTTACGGGAAAATGCCATATGCGCTTATGGCTTCCAATGTAGGGCTTTCGCCGTACCAAGGATTACCAACACACAGTGGAACCCATAGAGCTTTAACAGCGCATGAGATGGGACTCCAGGTTAAGCCTTGCTGTCAATGTCCCTGTCACCTACAACTTCCAACACCATCTTATATCACTGCTGTTGACATGAAAAGCCAGCGGCCTTCAGTAATCATGGTACCTGCCAAATTGGATAACGCTTTCGTGGGCGCAGTATCGAAGGTAATCAGTTGTTTTTTGTAAATGTTGCATTGATTACATTTCGTCCCATGTAAGGTTATTCTGATTTCGGGATCCGGAAAACTAGTTGTTTTGCTTGTGGAATCCGGAATCCTGGGGCGCGATCCATTCAACCAAAATTCCGACAGGGCCGACAGGGAAAAGTGGTCCACCTCAAAACGTGGACCAGTTTTTTCGAAACTTTTCCGGTTGGACCGAACCGATCCATTGAGTTTTGGATCAATATTTCCGGAAATTTTGGTTGAATGGATCGCGCCCCTGCGCTTTGGAAACGGAATTCCGAAATCCCTCTAACGATTGGAATACGGAACTAGTCCTGGTTCCGCTAACCAGGAATCCGGAATCCAGTACCAGCGTGGAATCCCAGAATCCCGGCTGAACTGATTCAGACGCCGATCTTAATTCCAGCCGAACTAAATTCAAAAGGAGAAAAATGCTCATTTCATCAAACTAATTACAAAATACTTTATAATAATTTATGCATTAGGTTCGGTACATGAAAAGTTCGGCGTCTGAATCAAAGCCGTTTCAAAGTCGCTCCAAAGCCGAAATTCCCGGCCGGGCCAGGCGAAAAGAACGGCTGAGCCTTTCCAAATTGAAACAGGCGTTCCTAATTGATTCAGACGCCGAACTTTTCATGTACTTAATTCAATGTATTAGGTTCGGCTCATGAAAAGTTCGGCTTCTGAACCGGGCCTTAGACGACTTAGACGTACGGGAAATAAGGCAGACGCATTAAACGTCAGACGAATGAAACGTCTGAAGTTAAGTGCGTCCGATCGACGCACTTAAAAGATGAATTAGTGGTCTCAGACGTTTAAGACGTCTAGTACGTTTAATGCGTCTGGACGTCTAAGACGTCCTCTGGTATAAATACGGCCATTGCATTGTTTGTCATTACATACCTTGTGAATTCAGTGGGTTGTTACTTTGGGATCTTTATCAGCCAGGCCCCGGTTGTTCAAACGTTGGATAGCGCTATCCACCGGACAAATCACTATCCAGCGGATAAGTATTTGGGAAACGAATCGTACTATCCACTGGATCATAGCGCTATCCACCTTTTCAACAACTGGGGCCTGTGCGTTTACTGGTTACTGGCATGCAAGAACAAACAAACAAACAAACAAAAATCAGAACAAAACTAGTAACCGGTTTGAAATTCTTTGAAGGTTGATTCAGATTCATCCGACGATGACGAAGAAGGAAATAAAGAAAAGTACTTTCGTGTGAATATCGATGGCACAACAGCAAGGTTCAAATTAACCCGAGAGGACTGGGAAAGGATTCCAATTAATACTTTCCCAAGCGGTGGCCGACTGTTGAGTGGCGACTGGACAAGAATCTTCCTTGAAAAAGTCAAAGAAAGCAACCCATGGTGCAGTTTACGCTTTAAAAATAATCACGTGAGATCAGAAAACTCACGCAAAATCCATTCAGCGGTTTTCTTCAGAGGAGGCGCAGAATGCAAGCGACCGGAGTGCAATGTGAAAGTACGATTTGTCATCCATAAGGAGAAAGGAAAGTATGTTGATGTGACGTATGTTGGAAACGTGTGTCACAGCAGCCAGCTCGGCGGAGGTGGCGTTGCAAGTGAAAGGAAGAAAAGGCAAGACCGCCATGCCCGTTAATCCTCTTTTGCGCATGAATGTCTTGAAGCTGGCATTAAACACTCTTCTGTAGTATCTTTTATATTTAGCTTGGATACTTACTAATAAGAGATCCGGCAAAAAGAAGTACCAACTGATTCCTGTTCTGCGTTATGTGGTTCCAAGTGTTACTCGGATTGTATTAGTATAATAACAATAACAATAATAACAATAATAATAATAATAATAATAATTATTATTATTATACTAATACCATCCGGGGTTAGTCCCATTGACACGGCTATATATTTAAAAAAAGGAACACCTGGAACCACATAACGCAGAACAAGAATCAGTTGGTACTTCTTTTTGCCGGATCTCTTATTCTTTCAAGATTCTCGTAGTAAATAGGCTGCAGTGAAGCCGTATTTTTGGGAGGGAGAGGCTGCTTTTATAGTCTCCTATGCAGTTATTCTTCGTCTCGTCAAGGCGTTTCGTGACGAGACAAAGCAATTGCCGTGGCCGCCATCTTTGAATCAATAAGAAAAGAAGACTGGGGGAGAGTGGAAAGAGAAACCCTTAGGTCGGCGTTAGGACAAATGGGATTTAACGTGGCAGTTAAGCGAGCAGAAACATACGCACACCCGAAGAAAACGTCTGCAACTAGGCTTGTACAAGACGTCTCTGTAACTTGTGAATAAACTATTTATTCATTCATGGAGTGATTTTATTTAACCAGTGAAATAGATAGTAGACTACTACGCTGTATTTGAGACTCTAATGTCATCGTTTTCTTTTGATTATTTGTAACTACGCGGTAGTTGTTAGATACTGTTTTACGGATTAAGTAAAAATAATTCTACTGAAGCGAATAATCATAACGATATTTAGTTACTTTAACGTTATTCTCCTGATATGAGAAATAACTTCTTTAATACCATATTTTATTTTTAGTTTTGGCTATATTGTTGAACGTACGTAGTTCGACATTTCAATGCTCAATTCATCTACTTTTCTGGCCATGTGACGTCACACGGTTTTCAGGTCAAGCGCGAAGGAGGTGACATCTTACATCTTTGTTTATTCAAAGTAAGCGACAATAGCACCAAAAAGACTTAGAAAACCGTTGGCTTGTTTTTCATGCCAGGTGAGGTTTCTATAGAAATATTTAGCCTCTGCCTCTGTGTGAACATGTTATTATTATTATTATTGTTATTATTATTGGCTCGTCACGCTATGATTGCTCCCTAATTATGGGTGAGGAGTCAAAAGCACGTCTGTAGGAGGATGAAATGTGAAAGAAATAGTTCTTCAGTAAAACAACAAGCGCTCTAAAATGGAATTAAGGATCAAAAATGTTTTTACTTTACTTTCGAACTTATGTAAACCGTGAATACCAGAAATATATCTTGAATGTTACTGTTTCAAAAAAACCCAATCAGGCGTGAGCGAACTAAACCACCATCAACAAGGTTAATGAGTGTGTGGTTTTGTGGCTAGCTCGCGTGTCATGATCTTTGTTGTGATATGTCATGCCACAATAAACACTCCTAATATAAACATTTGTCAATTAAAAAACAATCTATGAACATTGCGGTTACGTGGGACAGGAATGACGTCAGCGTGAGAGCTTGTTGTGATTGTAAATACGAAGTTTCGTATTCAGCAAAAAGAGTCACTAGGGTTTTGATTTCTAGAATTCAGACATGTGCTTTGAAAGAGTGGAAGGGCGGTGATATTATAGTAAAATATTTTCATCATGGTGGTAAATTTATTTCTATATTCCCAACTAGCTAGGGTTTTTAACTAACGAATTCAAGAGATTTAATTACTGTTAGACACCATATCGTTTATTTAGCTTTATCATTGTACGTGATGAAACATAAAGAGTATGATGTTGTTCAATGTTCTGAAACGTGAAAAGTTTGTTAAATGTTCTATTTTTCCAGCGTTGTAGACTTCACCAAGTCAGAGAATCAGGATTTACTGATACTTTTGTAAACAAAACAGTTTTGCATAAGTAAATCACTGTGATTAATGAAGGTGTGAGAAGAGAGAAAACTTTTAGTATTGATTCTTTTGTTTATTTAGAATATTATATTTATGATACGTGTAACTATTTTTCTATTGTATATCAATAAAATTTATTTCCATACCCTTTGCTAGGTAGTGTATTTTCTCATGAAAATTCGAAGACTTATCTTTATAGTATTTCAAAGTCCATTTTTGCGCTTATTTTATGCATACTTACCAAAAAATGTACGGTTGCGAAAAATCTCTATCAAACGTTGTGATAAACGTAGATATTCAGTCGCAAGAAAACGTGTAGTGTTGATCGTTTGCATATTTAGAATATTTATGATAACTATTTTTCTTACATAAGATACTTACTTCTCGCCCATACCCCTTGATGGATAGTGTATTTTCTCGTGAAACTCCGAAAATGAAAGCCATGTTACTTTTTGCTTATGGTCTTTCTAAGCCCATTTTTGCTTCTTCATTTAGTCCCATTGATACGGCTATATATTTAAAAAAAGGAACACCTGGAACCACATAACGCAGAACAAGAATCAGTTGGTACTTCTTTTTGTCGGATCTCTTCTTTTTTCAAGGTTCTCGTAGCAAATAGGCTGCAGTGAAGCCGTATTTTTGGGCGGGAGAGGCTGCTTTTAGTCTCCTATGGAGTTACTCTTCGTCTCGTCAAGGCGTTTCGTGACGAGCCAAAGCAATTGCCGTGGCCGCCATCTTTGAATCAATAGGGACCTTAAGCAACCTAGACGACGAGCCGAGTGGACGCCGAGAGGAAGTGTTCTCACGAAGCCGGCAACTTCTGCGCATGTCAGTGATGTCGTCCACATGGCGTTCAGGACGTGACATCTGTTGATTTGCCGTCCTCAGGTGAACGTGAGCATTTAAAGCAATCTTTTACGTTTCTGTGCCCATTTTACCTTGTTTAATACCAAGATTTGTAAAAAGGAAACCTTTTTTGTACTTTTTGCCGAAGGTTGGGCCGTTGGATGAAAGATTTCGAGAGATTTTCGGTAAACCGTGAGCCGTGGTTTTCAATGGCTTCGGTGGGAAAGAACCTGTGAGTAAAAGTAAAATGTTTGTGTTCTCCTTAAATGCTTCTGAACTGTAATCCGTTTCCAGAAGCACTATTTAACTGGAAAAGGAAAAGGCGTTGATACTCGGGACTCTTGCATGAAAGAGGCCGGTTAAAAATCCCAAGGAAAATCTCTCGAAGCATTTTCATCCACACTGTTTTTTTTTTTGTTTATGTGTTTTGAAATGTATATGTCTGACTCTCGAAAGCAAGACTTTCACTATATTTCGTACATACTGTTTCCGGTAAACTTGATCAACGTGAATAGAGTCGTCTATCCGTATTAGATAAATGAATGGGACTGTACGGAAATCGTGTCTCCGGCAATTGATTCCTGTAAAATGTATAGGACAACAAAACCAGCTCGATCTGAACTGTTTGATTCTCGATTGATTCGATTCAAACCTTTCATTTGATAAACGGTTTACTGATTTAAATCCTTCGGAGAGCAGGAAAAGTTCTTCCTCGTTAATTGTGTTGTTCTCAACACTAAACTGAAGAAGTAGCTCTCGTATTTCTTTAAACGAAGCCATTCAGTGCAGTCTGCCTACTTCGGCGACGAGCCGAGACGGGAGCTTGCTTAATTGAACACTTGAATGTTTTTCCCGCTTCGGACGACGTTCTCGACCCAGACCTAACTCGTCTACTCTCGTCGTCGTCCACAAACTCGTCCTGTCTGCTTAAGGTCCCCAAAAAGAAAAGAAGACTTGGGAGAGTGGAAAGAGAAACCCTTATTTCGGCGTTAGGACAAATGGGATTTCGTGGCGGTTAAGCGAGCAGAAACACACACACACCCGAAGAAAACACCGCCGGGATAGCTCTTTCTTGCATGCTTGTAGCCTGCATGACAAGCGCTTTATGAGCCTAGCGAGGCGAACGCGGCATTTTGTGCGAAGCGCGAAACGAGAGGCGAATCGCGAGACGAGGAGAGGAGAAAAATTATCTCCTCCCCTCATCTCACGCTTCGCACCCTTTTCGCGCTTCGCGCAAAATGCCGCGTTCGCCTCGCTTGGCTAATAAAGCACCTGTTTTGCAGGCTAGCGTGCTTTCTCTTTCGTAACACTTATTGCAGGGCTTCTGTTCTCGCATATAACGGCGATTTCGGTGCGATTTCCGTAAGGGAGCAAAGCTTCACCGCTCCGGCCTTAAAAAGTGGTTCGTCAAATATCAGATTGTATTTGCTGCCTTCGTCGCGATCGGACCACGATCGTAGTCGTAGCTGAAGACAATGAGAAGGAGCGAGGACTTGAAACGACTGTGACCAAGCCCTCTCGGTCAAAAGCTTCAGAACGATGATGCCGTTGTTCCATTTGTGTTGACGTCATAGCTTAAAAAATTGTACAGTCACAGAGAAACCTTTATTAAATGATTACATATGGAGGACGATTTCCTTTTACTTTTTGTGCCTAGATACATCCCTTTAGAGTTCAACTCCTGAAAAAAAGAACATTTGACAAATTAAAGGACTGAATGAATGAGTCTGATGAAGTTTGAAACAGCGCGTTTCGCTGCCGTTACTTAAGCTTTCTATTGTTAGCCTGCCTTAACGCGAGATACGAAAAAACATTTAGCATTAATTGTCTTTTTACCAAATAACCCGTAGCAAAACGGGAACCACAAGAGGCAAAGAAAAAATCTTTTGACCTTGGTGGGATTCGAAACCACGGCCTCCGGATCTAATAGCTGGATCTCATGTTGGTCTACCGACTAAACTACGAGGCCTAGCTGAGGGGAGCAATTATTAAAATGGCGAAAGATGTCAAAAGATGTTTTTCTGGGGTAGCTGGCTAAGCGCTCAATGGAAAGCTCTTGAATTTTCACTAAATTTTCTGTTTCTTTATTTGTTTCACTGTGCTAGGCTCTGCCTCAGTTTCTACATTTGAATACCGATTGTTTTTTGTCCCAAGCCGGAGAACCAGCGTGTCATGCGGGTCGCGTGGTTGTAGCGAAATCTGAACCGAGAATGAATAAGCATTCAACACTGCTAATATATGGCCACCAAGCCGGCTTTCTATATTAATTTTCTAATTATTATAGGAGCGATATCAAGGAGATTGCCTTCTTGTCCTCCGCTCCCGGCCGCGTTCATCTCACACTTCCGTTTTCTTTGCGGATGTGTTTTTTTTAAAACCCCGGCCCTTTAAAATGGCTCCCTAAATTGCCTTATTTATTTATCATTTTTTAACGGCCTACTGCCTTCACTTAATGCAATAAGATGAGAGTAGCAAATGAACGAGCTTGTTATGGATTGCCGGTTCCTGCCCAAACACGTTTTTCATCACCATTCTCTCACGCTTTTCGCTCTTTTCTTCTCTGACGGGCTTCCTGCACCCTTCCCTCCACCCCGTTCTTTCCCGCGCTTTCCGTTTGTCGCTCTGTCCAACATAAAATGCGATTCAAAGCCACACGAGATAGAGAAAAACGATACAACTTAAGGAATTCTGATTTTACCCTACCACGCTTTAACACTATTAAGTACGGGAAACATTCTCTGAAATATTTTGGGCCTTTTTTGTGGTCCAAGTTGACAAAGGAGGAACGTGGTATGGAAAGTGTGAGTACATTTAAACGTCGGATAAGGAAAAGAGACTTAACGCACTTAATTGAAGACGGGGGCTGCAAGAACTGTTATTTATGCAATAGTTAATTTAGAAAGTGATCGTGATTATGTAATTAGTGTACGTTCTTAAAATACGTTTGTAACTAGAGTTTTATTCAGAATAAGTGTAGGTTTTTAAAAATGTGTTTAACTAGAGTTTTATTTTGAATAAGGGTTTCAATTTTCACAAAATTTTAATGTTTATCTTAGTTTTTTATTAGTGTCACCAATTAGTGTGTAAAATGCTAGAACGATTGACGCTTAAATAAAGTTTACTACTACTACTACTACTACACGTGCGTTGAGTTACAACAGACTAGAGTGTGGTGCAGTTTCCACTTCGCGTCGGCTAAATAACAAGCAATGATTTGCTGTATTTTTTTCAGTCCTCAGGGTCACATGGTTATCCTTTGGATATTGCAGGTGGGCAAGGTGAATGTTTGACGGAATAGTTATTAGTGTCTTTTAATGTTCAGCCCAGGATAAATCCCTCATCTTATCACTTTCAAAATCCTTTAAGAGGTAAAATTCAGGTTGTCTTAAACCCTTTACAGCCCTACGTCTCTCCCAGTCAAAAGAACAATGTCGTATTTCCCAGGGGTTTACCCATTGCCTCTCTCTGCTAGCAGAGGGACCCAGGAAAAAGAGGCCTCGGCTAACAAGGAAGGCTGTCAATACTCAGACGTTTATCGCGGATGAGCAGAGGTAAATGCTTAAAGGCATGTCAGAAAGAAATCTCTGCCCGCTGGGTACAAACTTTCGGCAAATAGGACTTGAAAATTAATAACAGACATTTTTTCGGAAACATGCATCCCAAACGGGCGCGCATAAGTTTCGATATAAGCTAAGTTGATATTTATTTCTATTTTGCGTTTTTCAAAAATAGCTCAAATAGTAGCCATACTGATACTGTGCTTGGCTTGTGTAGAAACTGCAGATTCATTACTAGGCAATCAAGTCATAAGACCTGGGATCTAAGCATAAAAATTCGGCTCTCCAGCTGAGAGATTATCTTATGATTTCGAATTCACCTCTTTGTTTTCATTTTTTAAAGACGGAAATAGTTACTGATTTTTAGTTAAACAGCGGGATCCGCCGTAGCATAATACCACTCAGCAGAATTTTCGTCAAATGTGTGACCTGACCTCTCGATCGCAACCATTAACAATAGGGGTAAGCAAAGACGTTTTTAAGCGACGCACGTCAACCGGAAGTGAGGCCTTCTCCCTTACTATATGCCTTGACGCTAAGAAATTTGTATTGCTAAGTTTCTTTTCTCTTATAAAGACGATTTACCCGAGAGTTTCAACCAAACCACCGCCCAATGATGCAAAAAGTCCACTTCCGGTTGACATCCGTCGCTCAAAAACGCTGTTGCTTAAGCTCCCTATTGCTGGTTTTCAGTGTCAAGCCATTCAAATTAGATCAAAATAAAAATCAAAAACAGATTAAGTCCAGAATCTTGGAAATGAAAGGAGGTAAATATACAAAGACCCTCGCCAAGTTTTGGGTCGAAGGAATAATTCGTATACGAGATATCCGAAGAAATGTTTTACCCAAATTTATAGAGCTTTGTATGGAGACGCCATGCTGGAGCTCATCCGGATGAGCTCCAACATGGCGGACGGAAACCAACTGAAACATCTGTTACCAAGTTTTGCTACAAAAGCGTGAATTTACTCCTAGAAGAACTCATAAACATTAAAGTAATGCTTTTTCTAATACATGAACTGTTTAGATAGCAAAATTCCTCGAAAAAAGTCACTTTTTAAACCTAAGTGACAGCTCTCTCGGCCGTCATGTAAATGCTACGTCACGCAAAAGCTTAGAAATTCAAGCGTACTCTATTACAAAACCAAGAACCCTTTTGAGGGGAAAGTCTGTTTCAAAATTAGTTTTCAGTTGCTCTAATACACCATGAAAGTAAAATCTCAGTAGGATCGATAGTTTTGTAGTTTGAATTTTAGTGACGTCATGTGAAGACCAACAATTACCGAAGTACAGGGCGGAATCATTTTTTTAAAAATCACAGTTGAACCCGTGGGGTGCGAGAGAGAAGGGGCCGGCGGATGCTTGTCGGAAAAATAGAATTAACCCACTTAATCAACATATTTACACACAAATTCTCCGACTGATATCGATACAATTGATCCTTAAAGAATTTATAGTTGAGAGAATTTGTTTAAAGATCAAAGCACTTTTCCATGATCATTCTACTAACCCTTTGGTGACGGCCGGCGAGTAGCGAAAAAACCGTATTTTTCACCAATCCCTTTTCTTTGGACTGGTTTTTAGCTAATTAGCATTAGAATGGCTAAAAACGAGTATTGCAAGAAAAAAAGGCATATTTTCCGACTAACCTGACGTAAATAATTAAACAGCTTTTTTGTTTTTCACGCATGCACAAAAGCCAAAATTTGGGCTTGCATGTAAGCAGCGAAATTGGCAGTGGATGTTTCCCCAAAATGTTACCTTTTTGTGAGTGTAACCCTCTCAGGATGGTCAGAATATCCAAAACGAGCCTATCGCTGGAAAGACGTTGTTGCTTACCAATTAATTAACTTAAACTGAAAACTAAGTAGGTCCGGGGAGGAATGTATTAACATCGTTCCATATGGGTCGTATACGACCCTAGCCGTCCGAAAAGGGTTAATTCTCAGGATTTTTTCTTTTGACTATCATTGAAATTGTAAGGGGAAAATTGTTGCCGGTCACTCCTAGGCCCAGACAGATTGTGCTCGGCAACTTTTGAGCAACTTTTGAACTTTTTCCAATTTTAGCAACCTTGAGCAACTTTTGGCTTTCTGAGCAACTTTTGAGCAACTTTGTATTGATATGTCTAATAAGAATCACAAAAATTAACATGTGGACCACATGTGATGTGGTTGAAATTTTGAAAAGGAAACATCTATAAGATGCAAGAGCATTTAATATATTAAGTTTTGTTCTGCAACTGTGTAAACCTTTTATAATATACATGTGCCCAAGATATACAGTTCAGATTAATATATTGAACTTTCTTAAGTTCCAATTATCCAAAAAGAACAATGATCGATGATATTTAATAATATTTGTATGAAATATTGATATATTAAAGTAGCAACTTTTGAAGTTTTAGTAGCAACTTTTTGGGTTTTTGGGCAACATTTTAGCAACTTTTTGGCTTTAAAAAGAGCAACTTTTCATGATTTTGCGAGCACAATCTGTTTAGGCCTAGTCACTCCTGGGACGTGAAGGTCAAAACCATAAGGGGACCAATCTGGGTGTGGCTCAAGCTTTATTTGCACCCCAAAGGAGACCATACCTCTAACCTCTCTCCTGCCCAACATAGGCGGCATCTGTTTGTTTGTTTGTTTGTCTTTTATATTTTTGATTGTATTGATATTTCTTCAAGCACAACCCTAAGGTCCAGTTCAAACGTTGATCTTTTCATGTACTGGTTAATACTGCTTTCAATACCTATACAAGATACAAGTTCGACGGTTTATTCAGACGTCTAACTCAATTCTTTTTCACGATGTACAATGGTCTAAAATGTTGACCAGTGAAAATAAATTTTAGTAATTTATGCATTAGGTTCGGGCATACTGAACAGTTGGACGTTTGAAACAAAAGCACTCCACAGTCGAAATTTCCACGTGGGCCACTCGATCTTATAATTCATGGGTCGACCAAAATTCAGGGTATATCGTCTATCGCTTCATGTAATAAATTGAAGGGATTAGGTTCGGTACATGAAAAGATCGATGTTTGAACTGGGCCTAATTAAGCGACACCTTTATCTTAAATGTCATTGGCAGGCCTTCTGTCCTGTGCTTGGCGAGACAATAAGTATCCCCTCCGGGGATTAACTTGCCCCCGTTGTAAAACTGTGTATAACATTTGGCACGGTTTGGGTTGTGTGAATCCAGGGAACTAAATAGGCACTCCTGTCGATGAACCCAAATATTCGGAAAAAAATCTCCAAAACTGTAAACACAAGCAGCGGTGACAAAAATTGTGAGTTTTGGCATTTTTATAAACTTGACGTTTCGTATGCTATTAAACATACATTTTCAAAAGTGAGGATCAATGACATTTTGGAACGAAAGCGAAACAAGGGAGATGTTTCTGTTCCTATGGTTCCCAAGAAGGATGTTATTATTTTGTTACCTTTTTTAGGTCTTCAAAGCAACCAAATTTCTAAACGCCCAAAATTCTGTATTTACCAGTTTTTCTCTTGTGTTAATAGGCCATTTCCGAGTTCCTCCGGGCCTCTGTTTCAAAACGAGGGTAGGTGCTCAGCCTTTGATATGGAAATCATTTTTTATTCTCATGCAAATAAAACTCATTTTCGCAAGAAAGGTTGTGCACCTAGCTTCATTTTGAAAGTGAGGGTTTTTGGAACTCAGAAGTGGCCTATATTTAAAGATAATTTTTCAAAACGCCTGCCGTATTAAATCTTTCTTTCCATACAAGGACCGCCTTAATCGCTCTCAGAGGTCCAAAATCTATTACAAAGTAGGAATAAACAGACGTGACGAAGCTCACTGATACATGATACCACCTGTCACATTTTCAAATTATTATAACGAACTTTTATTTTTATTTCCATTTTTTTCAGCCCCTTAAGAAGGTTTGTCTTCAAACCGAAATATTGGGCAATTTGTTTAAATATATATTGTTTTGTTTTATCCTTTTGTTTACTTCTTCATCGCCTTGCCGTAAGGATCAGTTTGCCGTATTATATTTTTCATTTACAAAGCTTGTTGTTGGGATTGTAATGATTTTTACATTGGTAAAACTAAGCGAAAGCTCCATAATAGGAAGACTGAACACTTCAAGTCCCTAACAAAAAATGATCACTCTTCAGCTATTGCTGACCACGTCACAGCCACCGGACATAACATTAAATGGGATCACTTTGAAATCTTAGCATCTGGCTAAACGGATTATCATTGTAAGATAAAAGAAACATTGTTTATACAAGACCTTAAGCCAGGTTTTAATGGCCACGTCAGCAGTGAAAAGCTGATGCTTTATTATTATATTCATTACTGTTAAGAATTTTTAAATTGTTATTCTCATTTCCAGACCCCTTGTAATTTTTGAATATATAGTCTCGTCATTTTCTTTAACGGTCACTTTAAATCACTTTTGAAAATGTATGTTGAATAGCATACAAAACGTGAAGTTTATAAAAATGCGAAAACTCACAATGTTTATCACCGCTGTTTGTGTTTTAGTTTTGATAAAACTACGATGTCCCAAGAACAAAAGTCTCTAAAATCTCCAAAGTTCAAGACGGTCCTGGGGGCAGGGTACCCGGAAGCTCCGGGGACCGGCGAAAATCGCCCTCCCGGTTGTCACGGAAGCGACGGCCACACACAAGAAAAAAGAATCATTTCAAGGAGAATAATGAATCCGTCCTATGTATTTTAACTTTTTCTTTTTTGATAAACGCAAACATACAAAATGAATGTAGGAAAGTGATGCCAAGGTGCCACTGTTGTCGGCCATCTTCGTTCGTGGTTTTCCCCCTTAATTTGTCTTTCAGAATGCACTCATTAAATGCTCTTTTCAAGTTTCAGGGCCGTCAAGATTACATTAAAATTTCCCGGGGGCGTTCGTCCTAAAATACTTAACCTCCAAGTAACTCTAACGCTCGAAAGGTGCTCCGCACATTTTGATCTAATATTTTGCAGTCTACGATACAAGTCTTTTTCTAGTCTTACTACTACTTTAACCCTCTGGCCAGGTAAGAAGTTGAAAGTCTTATGTAATGCATAGTAATGTGTTCGAGAACTTGTTAACATCGGCTTTGATGTATTCTTGAAAGGGTTAACCTGAGATCAGCCGTGACTGAATTTGAGCCGGCACTCCACATCTGCCAAAGCGGATTTCAGCTCGGGGACACATTCTCTTGGTGTTCGGCAAGTTTGCTCTGCGTAACTGTCAACAGTACCTCGAGGTAGTTTTAAAAATTTTGGGCAATAGCGGGGAAAGTGAATTTCATCTTCAATTTTATTGAAATCGCGAACTGGGGATACTCTTTTGTCTCAGGGAGGCGAGTTTGGTCATATCTTCCTATCTCGATCACAAGTTTATGATTACTCAAGCGGAATTTTACCAAAGCCTTGTTTTTCTAGTAGGATTAAATAACTTGAAATTTCATAGCACTGTTTGAACGTATCCTAAAACTCTAATTTCCCTGTATAACTAACTAAATACTATATACTTCTCTTTCATTATATATAAGCGGCTCAGCGTGTACTAGTGAGTTTTTTACAATAAGTGAGCGACTTCTCGCGCGCTGATTGTTCGACAGCTATAGTCGCTGCAATACGAGCGCGTTCTGATTGGTTAAAAACCTATGGTTTATTGTGCTGGTAAACCCATAGAAAACGAAACATTTTCCGTATTACTTAAAGTTATTTTATAAAAGCAATAGACCACACTTTCGGTTTCGTCGGTTTACTGGCGTGATAACCCACGCGGGATGTTGGAAGAACACGAGAAAAGCTTGTAATAATCACTTGCCGAAGATGGAAATGACGTCACGCGTGATTTTCCGAGAAAATTCGCAGGAAACCGAAAATAAACGTTATTGTAAAAACCAAATCGACCACAATTTTCCACTGTCTACGCTCTTGTACACCATAGAAATGACGCCATAAAATGTTCAAAACTTTGCAGTGAAACCACTCGCCCGCGGCTTGTGGTTCCACTTGAGTTTGGAATATTTTACGACGTCATTTCTACGGTCTATAAGAGTGTAGACCATGGAAAATTGTGGTCGATTTGTTAAGTACTGTAGTTGCATGCGGGAGATTGCTAAGCACGAAAGAAGCGTAAGAGTCGCTCGAGGCGATAGCCTAGCCAGCCGAGTGCAACTATTTAACCGATTATTCCTCGAGCCCGAATGGGCTCTGAGTCAATAGCCTGTGAGACCGAGGGCCAAATGGGCTATTGACTCAGAGGCCATGAGGGCGAGAGAAATAATTGTTTTAGTAAAATCCAACTAGTTCGTCAAAAATATCGAGACTAAAACAAGCTTAGCTAATTAAAGCTAGTCTTTAATCCTTTTTTGCCGCCAAAAAGCCCGCGCTTTTCGCTACTAGTGGGCTATAACAGCCTAGTAGTAGCTCAACCAATCAGAACGCACCATTGATAATACACCACTAGTTGGATTTTACTAAAACTCATTAGTATAATTACATTGATGATTATCGAAAATAGAGCGCTGTGATTGGCTAGGAGCTTCGCTCTATCCCGCTATAATCACCGAGCGGTGATTATAGCATTGAAGGCTAGCAGTTTTCAAAATGGCAGCCAGATTTTTTGATGTTTCGGGGTCGGAAATTGATCAATAATTTTATTTTCTCAAAATTAATTTTTTATACTAAAACAATTAGTCGCCTCAGGCGACGTGAATATTGGCGAACAGTCACCTCGTTAAATAGTACACGCTGAGCCGTTACCGTTTGAGAGATAGCAGGGGAATAACGTGAGTGTTGTCATCTGTTCGCGACATCGCGCGTGAAAATCATTCAAGCGCTGTAAATTCTTTTCTTTCTTTTGTAGAAACCTTTGACGTTTAAAACTTTACTGCAGTATCAGGACAAAACCTTTGCAAACTAAGAGAGAAAATAGAGAGGCCGTAGAAAGAGACGCGTACGGCCTTGAGCGCGCGCTAGCTTACGACGACATTCACCCATGGGCAAATAGCTAGTAAATAGGTAATTGACCAGTCAGAGCGCGGTTTATTTATTTTTATTTTTTTTTTGTCATAAATCTTGATATTTTGGTTTTATCTAAATTGCTGGGAACAAAATCCGATAGGTTATAAGATTTGGGTAATTCCATAATATTACTATAAAGACTAGTATTGCCTTTAGGCAGGAAGATTTAGAGATACAAGTAATGCTTGTTTGACAGTAGAGTCTTCATCCTTCTCAAAAAAGCATGATACATAATGTAGTTAAGAATGTTTTCATTAATATCAACTATTATGGAAATCTACCTAATGCACCTCTAAATGCAGTGTTACTAAGAAGCCTTATTACTTTCTTCTAAGTATCGCTTGCAGAAGTGCAAGTGTTTTTTTTTTCAATCCCTCAAAAGTCAAATAAATTTAGGGGTAAGGGTAGGAGTGCCCAATATCTCCCATGGGATCTTGAATAACAGCGCCAGGTCCCCGGGGGACCGACGGCAGGCAGCATTTCAGAGACTTCTGTTCTGTGTTTCAAGTGTTGTGGTTGGGCAGTCCAGGAACGATAGAAAGCCTTGAACAGTGAGTATTTACAACCAACCACACGTCCATTTCCTTTCATTTCACCATAAAGGTCATAAGCCTAATGTAATTGGTAATACGTCGTTTCAAGCAAAAGCAGCCATTGTTTGATACACTGAATTAGAATCAAACTATGAACTCAGAGTTTATTCAAAGTGTTTATACTCGATAAATGCAAAGTTTAGTATGCAGTCTTTGGTCTTCTATGCAGTGGTCAGTAGTTATGTCCTGTTTTATTTAATCTGTCAAGATTGGGCAACCTTTCTTTCGTGCTAGGACGCCGTCTACACAGTTCAACAGGAAGGTAAGCGATTTGATATTGTATTTGTATTCGATTTAAGACAAGAGCCGACATTCAGGTCAGATTTTCAGAGTGCCATAAGAAGCCGCTTTAGCTTCCTGAAATGCTGAATATCTTTTAAGCGGTTTGACTTCTTTACATTGCGCAACTATTAATATCTTCCAAAACACGACTCTGACGACTAATCATCTGTCAATATGTTTTAATTAGTTCCAGTTTTGGCGACATGATGACGCTGCGGATAGAAATCGAATACTTTACTTTTGTTGGTTAACTTAGACTTGAGCATTGTGATACAGCTCGCTCTCGGAATTGAGCCACTAATATTCTATATCTTGTGGGGGTATTAAATGTAACAGGAATTAGAAATATTTGCCCTCATTACTGTAAAAGAATTCTTGGACTGTTTCTTAACGACCGTTCCGCATATTTTATCCATTCGCTTGTAAGGGGTGGACCATTTGATTTTCAAGGGGAGTGGGTCAGTGCCGTGACAGGTAATTTGTAATGTTGGCCGCCGAGGTACGTTGATCTATGTCTGATTCTTTTTACGTTTATCACTGGTGGCTACTTTGACGGAATATATTTGCAAATTTCATTTTAAAAACAAAAACCATAGCTCAGTCGAATCCGCCCGCCATCCGAAAAAGGAACTCGACATATGAACTTCTTTTACTATAAAACGCTGTTCACTCTTCTTTGCGCCGAGTTAAACGTGTGTTTGCTTGACTTCTGTATTAAGATTGGCTTTCACACGCGCATACGTGAGGCCCGACTTCTGGAAAAGCGTCTCTAATGACCCCCTGCTCTCTGAAGCGAAACGCTACGCGCTAAGCCTACGTGTGAATTGACATGTGTTTCAAAAGGCTTCTCATTGAGGTATTAGGTTCCTTGCGCATCGTTTACCGTTCGATTTTCTCGCCCAAGAAATAAGTAAACATTTTCAAAAATGAACAAAATCAAACAGAGACCTAATGAAATTGTCTTCGTTTTGATACAAGCACAAACCTGTATTACCGGTAAGCTTCTTGATCAGCCTCCCCCCCCCCCCCCTCCCACAAACCTGTCAAGATATACAGCTTTATAGTGTGATATAATGTGTCACATCATGCATAAAATAGCATGCTCACTTTGTGGACGGGTGCTTCACACGCCTTTGATTTCAAGGTACGTTTCTGGCTTTTCTATGTTCCGTTTTCGCCTTCGAAGACTTTTGTATCCAGCAATCACGTTTAATTGCTTCAGTGTTATGGTTTGAAGGCCCTAAAAGTTAGTTAAGCGGCATATAATCAAACTGAGATCTTGATAGTTATTCATCTATTACGTAGTTGAATATAGCGATTACAGAGCAAATACTGAGGCAAAGTTAAGTCCAAATATGCCTAAAAACGCCAAGAGTTTGGTAACCCCTTTAAAACACAATGTATTCACATGCTTGCTTTCAAACAATTTCAGCTTTAAAATACGGTTTGTAGATTTTAAAGACCTCAGAATCAGATGATATTACGACAGGAAGGTTAAATCAGTCGAACGACTTGACACTAGTTGCTCTTGTTTGACTCCCAGCTCTTTGAGGGTCACGGAATCACATTCCTGTAGAGCGCGTTCAAACAAACCCTGCAGTCTAATCATACGTCTTAAAATCAATGTTTTTTCTGCTTTAGCAAATTATCCTTTCTGAATGGGTCCTAAGACAGTGTTAGCATCCATGTGAAATATATTTTCATGCAAATTGTTCGTATTATAATGCATTGTGAATAATTTCCACGTTGAAGATGAATAATGATCATGTTGACAAAGGGCTCTTGTTATTTCTTAATTATATTTTCGCTGTATCGTTGGATTTCTTCTCTCCAATTGCAGTCAATGTCGAAGTGGTATTGGTAGTAGCTCTAATTTTGCTGGCATCGTTTAATTTTCTTTCGTGACCTATTTCGTAATGACATACGTAGGACACACTATGTTTGTTTATTTACGCGTGCAATTCTAATGTTCGCTGATGAATTAAACTTGATTTAAATAACCTAACTTCTTGTCTCTCGCAAATTACTACTTTCCCCAAGATTGGCGCTCGATAAAGTCAGCGTTGTCGTTGTGTTTTCTCGTTTTGATAAAACAGGTTGCGGTGTCATTGAATTAAGTAATGTTTTAGTTTTAATTACAAAAGATTTAGGGCTTAATTTTTGTAGAGTCGTATTATTGATGGCCTGGTGACAATGCATTGAATACTACACATTTCAAAAACAAGACTTTTCTTCCGTTTGAAGGGAAATGCATCGGAAGTTATGCGAATTATATAACATAACCATTTTCCTATAGTGGCAATTATAGACCTTGACCACAAGGTTTAAATTCCGCAATGTATAATATCCAAGAGGGTAAAGAGTTCACAATATTTTTGTAGCGAATTTCTAACAGTCGCTTTTGTGTTTAACTCAAAGACTGCTTTAAATCGGTCTTTTTAGGAGTATTGTATCGAAACATTTGATAAATTGTGACTTGAAATATGCTTTGATTTTGTTCTAATGGGTATGACTTTAAGATCACTTTGTATTATACGGTCTTAGTTAAGACTTGACAGCCAATGAGTGTGCCATTTTTCACCATAGTTGGCCAGAATCATATGCCCCATCACGTTTTATCGCATAATCCTGGTAACAAACGATGACTAAGCGGAAACCATTACTTTCAACGCATTTTACCGAACACTTGTTTGAAACATAATATAGACTGTCACGCCTGAGGTCATCGTTAAATGCGATTTGCACAAAGCACACAAAGCACAATGAGACCACGTGAAAATATGTGGTTTAAAAAAGTATCGATTTCTAAAACGCATTCCTCTCCGTGCGCTGCTAGTGTACGAAAATTTCTATCACTATCCGGCTTGCATCTGAATAGGAGATACTTGGCCTAAACTCGGCGATTTCTTCTGGAGAAATTTATAAACCAATATCCCGTTTTGTCACGTGCAAGTTTGAATAGCTCTGACAGACTCTCGTGCTGTAAAGTTTTGCGGCAAACCCTGCTTTTCTTTATTAATTTTAAATGTCATTTGTTACAGGGGGCACAGGTTATGCTATTTTTGGCGATCCACCGTGGCCCTCCGAAATTTTCTTCAGATCAGACTTCATCGTTTAATATGTCACGGCCACACAACGAGGATTATTCTCGAGTATTCTGCAGGTCACCCAACGACGCTTTCCTATTAAATACTTTGAAAATACTATTTAGGCTATCCATAGTACTTTTAGATGTCTAGAAATGCATTCTAAGCAGCGCTATAAAATTTGTATCTGTTCAGTGATCCTAGGGGAACTTGAGTCTTTTCGAAAATACAAGGGCTTGAGTATTATTTTCCCGAAAAATTTAGATGCAATTTGAAGTATTACAAGACATTTTCTGATTTCTCTCTCCATTGCATTTTTGAGTCCGAAAGTTCTCTACGAAAAATAGCCTAACTAGGAAGTGAAATGTGAAATGATTAAACTTCAGAAAATCGTAGGGAATTTATTAGATAAGCTTCGAAAATTGTACAGGAGTGGAACGTTCATCTAGAAAATTTCAGCCGTCCTTAAGTAAAAGAAAATTCTAGGCAATATTTGCTTCTCCGAACAGATGTTTCACGGAAAACAGTCGTTGGGTGTCGCTGATTCTGCGTCACACGTTCATGCAAATATGTTCTAAATATAAAAACTTAGGAACAAAACAGTGCGTGAAACGTTCTTCAAAATAGCCCACAGCCATGTCCGTTTATTGCGTTCCTACCTGTATTCCGGGGGGTACTGCCATATATGGGCTATATAGGTATGTGCCGCTGTGAAGGGTATGGTTTTCGAGCAGTTTACTCTGGGATAGGGTATATAAATCAGAAAATTTAGGTCTAGAATAGGGTGTCATTTTCCAAGAAACTGATCAATTGGTTGAAGATTTTAGTCTAGACCTAGACTAGGGAAACCGGGAATTGCGACTCAAAAATATGAAAATATCAAATCGGTTTTGTTTTGGCTGGACTGTGTTTGTGACCTCAGTAGTTTCTGGCAAACAGCTACTGTGGGTTAGGGGGAATTTTGGGAGTTTAGTCTAGTATAGGGTAGCAAAATTCATTTGAACGAGCGCTGGTATAGGCTAAGGGTTCCAGGGTCTCAGCAGCACATCCCCACCCAAAAATTCCTAAAGTAACTCCCCCCCCGCCCTGTATTTCTTCTCATGCGAGCGTTTTGAAGTGGATTTTAGATATTTCAGTCACCTTTATAATCTACTGATATTGTCTAAAATTGTTTGACTAATGTTCTTTATAAGTAGTATTAGTTTTTTCTTTACTCATTATTAATATCACACACTTTTGAAAATGAGAATTCTTTAGCGGCGGTGAAACGAAATCAAAATCTAGAATTTACTCGTAAGGTATTTAATATCCATGGAACAAGGTATGGATGTAACCTGAAACTTTTCGTTAAAAAATGTGTGTCTGTACTAAATCTCTCTGTCTTTTCTTAATTGCAATATAACTTATGATTGCAAATTAAAAATGAAAAAGCGGAGGTTGGCAATATAGAATGCGTCCTGAATATTTCAACAACTACGTATAGGAGGAACCGACTATGAAACTGTGATCATGAAGATTGTCTGGTTGGTAAAGTAGTTTGATCAGTATTTCATTCTTTTGTTGCTGAAAAACAATGCAGCTTTTTAACATGTCAAATCCACCATCTGTTAAATTCTTGTTACAAAAAGTTACTCAGTCAACTTTGTCGTTGCACTGACGATTTTTGAAAGTTTACCAATGATCCTTCTTTTCGACGGACATTTTTTGGTCACATTCTAGAGAGGATATATGTGTCGCATTTTTTTCACGCGGGTGCCACAAAGTTTACCGTGACTGAACTACTGTATTTCAACATTTTAGAGGCTGGGGGCACGTTATCGCTCCACCTTCCTTCACTGACCATTGTTTCCGGATATGACTCGTGACTGTAAGCAGGAAATCGTATGCACTGTGTTTTCGCTCTAAAGCCTCCTTTCTTCATTGCCAGCCCCTTCCTTGTGGGTGCCACAAGGTTTACACTGAACTATGTCAACATTTTGGAGACACGTTATCGCTCCATCCTCCTTTACTGACCATTGTTTCTTATGACTCGTGACTGGTAGAAACCGTATGCACTGTGTATGCACTCTAAAGACGGCTCCCCCTCCTTTGCCAGCCCTCCTCTTTTATAAGTTCTGTGATTTCCCTCCCTCTTTAGCGGCTTCAAATTCGAGCTCCCCCTAACCTCCCTTCTCCCACAAAACCTCTCTCCTCCGCAGAGGCCTGTTTGTGTCGCAGGGAGACTGGGGAGGAGGAAAAAGAAAGCGCGCGGGGCATGATGGGAAGGGGAAGAGAGAAGAGAGGGTTTTCCCTCTTCCCATCGTCAGCGCGCGTACTATTTTTCGATTATTGCTATTTTTATCGGGATACCCAGCGGGAGCCTCTGCTGAGGAGAGAGCCGCAAAACCACCGTCGGAAAGACCGGGAAAGACGACATGATCATAAGGGTCAGAATCACATTACATTATTTTGCCGTGGCCAATTCACGGCTTATCAACTTAATTGGTCAAACCGTCTATGAAGAAACTCTTTGTATTTTCTTGTATTAATTTTTTCATGTTACAAAATTTTGTTAACTCTTGGTGACTTTCGACTTGGAAGAGTTCGTCGTCTCTTGTCAATGGAAAATGACACTAAGTCCTCAGTGATGGCAGTCTATGATTGTTAGTAGTGTTTATTATTAATTTTTTTGTTTAGAGAATTTCATCTACCGACGTTAAAAATATGACTACAGGCTGGAACAATTGTTAATCAATAGACCATTTTACAGTTGTGGACTTAGTACCCTGGTCTTGAGGCTGACGGTGACCTTGTTTTGATACAAACTCGCTTCTCTTTGTTATGGAAATTGTCCTTGAAAAATACTAGTTAGCATAAGAATAACTTGATTTACACGATACAGCAGGAAGGTTTGTATCAAATCGTTAACTGTAAAATGGCCTATTATAGAATGCAGCATTAAAGTGAGTACGAGGGATAAACGACAAATCGGACTCCAAGTCCACTGAATTAAGCCCCAAAAATTATTGCCACTTTTCCCCGAGCAAGTGAGGATACACATTTGCAACTCGAACAGAATTTAAAGTTTTCTTCTTGTTTTGACATGTGCTTTGTTTTAGTTTTATTTTATTTTTTTAGGTTTTTAATTGTTTTTTTTTTATTTTGTTTCACAATGAGTTCATGTATTACTAACAATCTTTTACACACTGATAATTATGAACACGAAAAAATACAAAAGAAAACAAAACTAAACATATAGATGTATACATTACACACACACAATTACATAGTGATACATACACCTTAGTACATATTTCTTCTGTTTACATGAAAAATTAGTTAAGGCAGAAATGCGACGAAAGAATCATCGTATGCTAATCTATTTATTATGAATGTGGAGCTTTAGGTCCTCCATCTTCGATGTCACTACTAAGTGCAAAGCGTTTAACTTATCCTTCCCTTTCCAGATCAAATCAAAGATAATTTTGTTCGCCTTTTTCACAAATTCTATATCCAATTATATCAAGCTTGCCTATGATAGTCAGATCCTTCCACCTTCAGATTCCAGCTTAAGTTTACTGGAGCTTATTAATTCATTATTAATTTTTATTTTAGAGCTGGCACCGGAGGGCTTGTTGGTGTTTAAGCTGTAGTGAAGATCTCACTAACATGTTTCGGCCCTTATAAACCCTAACATTACAGAAGACCATAAACGGATGATGTATTCACTCCACGACATCACAACTGTTTGCCCAAAACTAGAGCCTGTTGATTCTGACGAAGGCGAATGCAATGAAGTTAGGAATCTCAACCAGCGTCAGGAGAGAGAAGTTGGCACCTTTGCCGAACGGTTTGCTTTAAACAACAACACTATTCATGTTAGGGAGAGTGGATACAACACCACTGCAAAAGGCGACAAGAGTTTGCCTGTGAGAACAACAACCAACGGCTTGGCACCTTACGACAACGTATCAACCACCCAATCAAGCGACTTGTTTCCCAAGCAGTTGACCGTTACTAACACGACTGCAAGCCATACGGCTGTTTCCATGGATACATCTACACCGGAAATAAAGATAGGAAACGCGTTCACGGTGGTTCCAATTTATGAGATCAATGGACACGAAGGGCAGTATTATCCTGTGAGTGCCGCAGAAAACGTTCCTGATACTCAAAAGAGCACCCAGCAGATTTACAGTAGCAACAACTTTGAGTCCCATAAAGGAACATTTCTTCAACAAAATGGTGCAGCCGAGGGTTTGTCCTCGTACCCGTCGAGTATTTACGGTACAGTGCCATATGACTATATGGCCTCCAATTCAGGGCTTTCACCGTACCAAGGATTAGCTTCATATAGTGGTACTCACAGAGCCTTGACACCGTATGAGATGGGACTCCAGGCAAAGCCTTGCTGTCAGTGTTCCTGTCACCTGCAAGTATCAGCTTCATCCGCTCATCTTCCTGTATATGACCTGCAAAGCCAGCGGCCATCAGTCATTATGGTACCTTCCAAAGTGCCTGGCAACTTGGATGGCGCGATCTGGGGTTCAAACTCAAAGGTAAATTTAAACTAGTTAATTTATTTGCATTGTAATCTTTCTCGTCCGTTCTTCGCCTGCCGATCGCACCGTAATTTTTAGGAAGTTATTATAAATCCAAAAATGGAGTAAAAATTTTAGGTACAGGATAACCCCTTTTTGGGGGTTACTTTAATTCCTAATTTAGCTCCGAATTTGAGGTCATTTTTACTCCTGAAAAAGAGTTCTTTTTACTCCCAGTCTGGAGTTAAAATAACTCCGAAATGGGGTTATTTTTACTCCTTACATGGGTTGTTTTTACTCTTTTTGGAGTTAATTTAACTCTGAAATTGGAGTAAAAATTTTAGGTACAGGATAACTCCTTTTTGGGGGTTATTTTAACTCCTCAATATCTGGGGTCACTTTTACTTCTGAAAAAGAGCTATTTAAACTCCGTTTTGGAGTTAAAATAACTCCCTAAAAAATAACTCCACTGTAAGGAGTTAAATTAGCCCCTCCAGAGGAGTTATTATAACTCCTTGAAAATTACTGTGATCGCGCGTCACTTCTCGCGATATCCCCCAGAATAGAAAGCTTGCTCGGCGAAGGCTACACAGATCACAGAGAGTTAAGTACAACGTGATCTGAGTTTGTTGTCACAAAGCAGAACAGAGGTTACGAGAATTTGACAATAAAACGTCGACTCCTAAAGGGCGGGAGTGGGTAGGGACCGGAGACAAGCCGGGCGAATGACTAACAAATCGTGACTAGCAAGCGCCAACAAAGAGACAATGTCATTAAATGAAAGAAGATTATCGCAGTTTAAGACCAAAACTTTTGCAGTTGCGGAAGGAAAGGCTGAATTTTTTTTCTGCTTTGTTTTTCGCCCTTTAAAAAGTTGCGTCTTTAACTGCGGTGATCTTCTTTCATTTAATTCCTCACCCCCGCAGTCCCTATATATGATTTTTTATATTTATCATTTCAATAGTATCATTGTCACTATTGATCATCATCGCAATAGTGATGTTGTAGGCAAAGGGTTTTCACTCACGTATTGGGTGGCCATAATTGTAGTTTCTTAAAAGAAAAGAAAGAATTTAGTTTTAGATCAACTCCCACAGAAATGGTTTAAACTTTCTAACCCTTAAGTGGCCAAAGTCTAAATTCAACAAAATGTATTTCCAAATTTCATTAAGTAGAATGCTGAAAAACTAAAAGTACCACGTGGAAGCGCTACCAAAGGGGTTTCGTTTGAATGGTAACATCATAGGATTTCATCCACAGACTCAAACCTTAGAACTACGTACTAAATAAATAGTACCATGTGAAAGTACCGTGCTGAAGAGGTTTCATTTGAATGGTCATACCATAGGATTTCGCTCACAGACTCAGAACAACTCTACAGGATACCATCATTCACTCTGGAAGTGAAAGGTGGAATGTCGCATGTGAAAGCGCTCAATACGGCAAATTTGATACAATTTTCAATTTTCAATATGGCCGACGTGATGGATGACGTGTAAAAGACTAATTTTTTTTCACCTCTCTTATTATGCCATGTAAGGTAATCCGGATTGCGAAAACCGGAAAATATGGCTTGTGGAATCCGGAATCCTAGACTTTGAAATCCAGAATTCCGGTCAAGGAATCCGAAATTCAAAGCGTGGAATCCAGACTCCAAGACATTCTTGAATTACCTTTTATGGGGCGAAAATTACCGCGTCCTTAAAAGGAGCAACATGCCAAGGGAATTTTTCCCAGGATGTGTGTCCTCTGTCAGTAGTACTGGTCAAAATTCTGTAAACTTCTGTGATACTCTTTTACCAAAACAATGCCTGTTACAGAGGTCTGCCTTCATTTTTGATTAGTAATTGGTTTAATTTTTAAAGGTTGATTCAGATTCATCCGATGATGACGAGGAAGGAAGTGAAGAAAAGTACTTTCGTGTGAGTATCGATGGCACAACAGCAAGATTCAAGCTGACTCGAGAAGACTGGGAAAGGATTCCAATTAATACTTTCCCAAGTGGTGGCCGACTGTTGAGTGGCGACTGGACAAGAATCTTCCTTGAAAAAGTTAAAGAAAGCAACCCATGGTGCAGTTTACGCTTTAAAAATAATCACGTGAGATCAGAAAACTCGCGCAAAATCCACTCAGCGGTTTTCTTCAGAGGAGGCGCAGAATGCAAGCGACCGGAGTGCAATGTGAAAGTGCGATTTGTCATCCAGAAAGAGAGAGGAAAATATGTGGATGTGTCGTATGTGGGTAATGTCTGTCACAGCAGCCAGCTTGGCGGAGGTGGCGTCGCAAGTGACAAGAAGAGAAGACAAGTCCGAAGAACGCGTATACCATCCAACCTGCCTGGGTGACTAGCTCGACGTTTGTAAGAACCTTTCATTTACTGCTTTGCTTAGGAACTTTATAATTTTTACCTGTGTGTCAAGTGTGGAATACCAAGAATTTTATGTAGCCTTGATTTACGACTAAGACACGGTGGGTAGTTTCGGTGGAGAGAGAAAGGATTGTAATCAGGTGTTAACTTATTTCTTTATAACAATGCCGGCTTCTCCAAAAACAAATTATTTAAACTGGATGACATGGACAGAAAACCAGCCTTTTTAAATTATGATCTTTTTTATCAACCTGGTCTTGCTATTTAAACTCTCAGTTTGTTTATGATAATCTAATACAAAAAAAACACACATTCATTCTATACTGACAAAAATTGAACAGAAGAATTTAGCAGTTTTTTATCGAAGAGACGCATTTTTAAAGTTAAACATTTTGAACAAGAAACTTCAAGGACCTTGAGACAAAGAGGAAAATAAAATCGTTTATTGAAGACTTATTTACACGAAACTACCTTTTGTTGCAGGCGATGCCCTCAGCGTAGGTTTTATCTGCGCTCGGACGCTCTATTCAAAAGTACTTCCGATCGTTCTTTCCTGTTTTTCCGAGTTGCTAGCAAATGATTACACTTTGAGAAGAATATAACAAACTAAGGTAGTTTTAAAAGACCCCCCGATATCAATTTAACATAATTAGCGGATTGACCATATCAAAGTCAGTATGGGGGTGTTTATAAATATTTTGCTTCTAAATGCGGTGCTTATTCGGGATTGCCGCTCTTACTCAGTATTCGAATCTTTTATCTCAAACTCATCGCTTGTAACAAGGTTGTATTTTGTGTAAACCAACCTTAGACTAACACCAACGCGTTTTTCCTTTGAAAACGCAAAATAATAATGGTAATTTTATATAATATATCTGATCTGACGTCTCAACATTCTCACAATAGTTACCCAATCTTGGGATCGTTTGGTAGGCACGTTAAGACGAAGAATGCCAGCTCGTCACAATATTATCACAATATTATTACAATATTGTAAAAACATTTCTTTCGTTCTGGAAGCGCCATGGGCCACTTTCTTACGCTCTCTCGTTCTTTTGCCCAATGTATCTACTTTTCCTTCCAACTTGTTCCAGAGCCTGTGATCTCGTTGGTCAGCTCCAAGGAGTGCTGGATTAGGATATCGCGGGCTCTGGGGAAGTGACTGCCTTTTCTTTGATAATAATGAAGTTGAGAGGATTTTGTGATTAATTGATGCACAGTCTTCAACATAACTTAACAAACTCTCAAAAATGTTGTAAGAATGTTGACACTGTTTACCAGGGCTAAGAGCTACACTTGTCGCAGTGTATTTGGACGTTTTTTGACGAAAGCATTTCATAATGCTCAATATCCATTTCTTATAAACTGAAACTTTTGTACTCGCCCCAGATTTCCAAAAGATGCAGTAAACTTATACCTAGTGAAAGAAGATATTATCTAATTTATTCTTGACATTTACTCGTATTTTTAACACAAAATAGTATTACATATTTGAATTACAAACTTGAAATATAAACACCTGATTTGAGATTGTGAACTTTGCATATCTCAGTGAGAATTTTGCATACGCTGCAGAAGACATCTATATATTTTTCTATATTAGTATTTTAGAGAGTTTCGCTTAGTTTAATTAACTTTATAAACCTGGACGTGCTTATTGCGTGGACAAGTTTCGAATTCATTAAATGTAGTTCTGTATTGCTTGGAGGTGCTCTTCCCTTTAGTATATAGAATTTATTTAACGAAATAATGAAGCCTTGACTGGGTCAGCACTTTTTAACATCTGTCGAAAGGCCCTTGGACACCTTATGAAGTTTACACAACGTAGTATTCCTTATCGTTTTGGATTAGCCGGTTAAGCACTGCGTTTTACAGATTAGGGTTAAGCACTACCTTAACTGATTAGGGTTAAGCACTGTTTCGAAACTGGTTAGGTTCCTTTTTTGGGTTGGGGTGGATGCTATGTGTACTTTAATCTACCTTGTGTAAACTTCATAAGGTGTCCAAGGGCCTTCGACGGATGTTAACGAGTGCTGACCCCTTGACTGTGCTCTGTTCTGTTGTAAATAACGCATGCGCAGGAAGCGGGTAGAGCGAAAGAAGTGTAGGGGGAAGCACGTGACTTAGTCGTGTTTCTCCTTACTTCGTGAGTGCTCTAGCCGCTTCCTAAGTGCGTTACAGTAACAACAACTAGCTTTATTTCGCTTTAGAATAATTAAAGTCACTTAAGTTAGTTTTAGTCTAACGGTCAGTTGCATGCAATATAATATTTGTGAAACTAAAAAGACATTACAGGAAAGGAAATGCCTAGCATCTAAATAAACCGTTAAGTTTCCAAGTTAGATACTAGACTTGTGTTGTTACAACGAATATGTAGACATCAAGAGCAAAACACTCCGTAAGTGAGCGCTGATTTCTACATAGGGGAATTTTTTTTGCCAATAATGGCGATGCTGTGAAAGACACGTCAGGCCGCCATGACTGACGCTGTGGACATCGTTTAAAACAGAACAACAGAGCATATTCAAGGCTTACTTATTTGTTTTAGGATTAAGAATCTGTTAAATTCCCCACGCATTACTTTCTAATTTTCAAACAAACTATTGGCAGATGGCGTTGCGCTCTTTGTCCTGACCCGATTGACTGATGCCGAAGACTGGGTCTCCGAGGATGGTTTAAAATACTGCTTTATTTTATTTTATTTATTTTTCGTTTCTTTTCTTCTTGTCTATGCTCCAAATTTTCTCGTTCCTTTGGGTAGGTACCTCGCATGAGTAAGTGGCTCGGCAGCTAAGGAATATCGGCCAGCATACATGCAGTATGACGGTGACGATTCAATCTCTTTAGAGAGAAAGCCTAGTGCACCTTACAGTTTAAACCCAACATGGCATCCTGTCACGTGATTGCAAACCAAGAATCAGGAAGGGTAGATGAAAAAATGCACTAACATACTGCCATATTTTCCATTTACACGCACTCGTCTCCCCATTAGAAACGTAGCTAGTATATTAAAGAGAACTCGAGAGTAGCCAGGCTCGATCAACACTATGCGGTAACAACAGAGCGGAGCCAATCAGACAAAACCATTATTTTTCGAAAGACTATAATTATATCCTCTTTTTCAAAGTTAAAATTTATTCCTCGCACTCATCTTTTCGTGAAAATAAAGTTTCATGGAAATCCAAATAAACTCATTTTTGTACATATTAAATGGTTGTGCTTCAGGCCTTGCGATAATGAAGCAACTCGGAAATGGCCTATTGTGTGCAGTTTAGCTTGGATAGTAAGCGTTATCGACCGCTGGCAGTAATATTTGATCTAAGGCGATGAAATTTTTCTGAATCTCCGGCGGTAAGCGAAAGTGAATTACACAGTGACACTGCAGTTTATCATATTGTGCACTGATGTAGTAGTCGCTGAGTCTCTGACACAGAAGTTTGAATATGAAGAGGAAACGAGATAATAACCTTTTTGTAAAATTTCATCCAATGAACAAGCGAAGTTTTGCACAGCTGTTCCTGTGGAGGAAAACAAACTGCAAGTAGTCGAGACGAAAGAATTAATTTGTATTGTTTGTGTAATAAACCATTTTCCACTTCTTTTCAGTTCAGTTATTTTCTCTGAGGACGTAGTCCTTCTTCACCAACGCCAGCATTTATCTCAGGCGTAAATCGGCGCACATCGACGTTGGTTTGGAATTTTCTTTGAAAAAAAAATGGGCCAGTTGGCGGTGAAATTTAAGGAATGGCGTGAAAAACTGGAGTTGTCGCACGAGAAGAACAAGCACGGTAAATATACTTAGTTTTATTTACCGTTTACATTGTCCAGTACTAGTTTAATGCATAACTTTAATTTTACTTGAAGCATATCTTTCTTTGAATCATACGAGTGTTTTCTTGAGTTGAAAGTAACTACAAACGAGCTTAAATTATTTTCTTCGTATGAATTTATGGTCACAAGGCCGTTTATACCGTGATTCAGGTGAAGTTGGATTACAGCTAGCAGCCATTCGAGGCATTCAGCGAATACCAAAAACGTTTGCAAGAAGTGAGTCAACAACTAGCGATCTTATTAAAGAGAAGTAAAAAGAAGTCCCTGGAAATGTTGTATCTTTTAAGTCAACGATATATTGAAATTTTCAAACAATCGATTTAGTTATCGCCTTCGTTAAAAGCTGGCCATTAAGAACCAACACCTTATAAGGAGGAATTGTACAGAAGTCTATGAAAAGTGACCAAATAATATCGAGAAATGTTAAATTTGGTAAAGAAACTGCCTTAATTCTTTTTCTGGGGAAATGCTGCTTCAGTTGTGTTGTTTGTGTCAGTTGTGATCATCAGCTAGACATACTACATACAGGCTGCAACTAATTGTTGCTGTGAATATTAAAGCAGAATTATCTCAAATACTGAATGCTTTATTTTGCAACAAGGACAGATCACTGCAAATTTGAATTTTCAGCTTTAGCTAATGATTCATTATCAATAAAGAAGACTTGACACAAATTTTTAAAAAGTAATCATGTCTGACTGTTCGAGACTTAACGGCACGTTCTTAAATCATAATGATCGGCAGATATTTTTCTTTGGCATTTATCAAGTTCTAAGCGACACTGAGTAGATCAATGGCTCTGTTGCGCGGCCTGTGCCGTTTTCTACTTTCTTGCGTCAGTGTTGTAAGACTTGCAGCTGCGAGTGATATTCTCAGAAAAAAACTAGTAAAAAAAAACTTTCCCTTAACTAACTTATGAAGAAGACACCTGGGCCGGGTTGTTCGAAGCTGGGTTAAGGTAACCCAGGGTTAGTGGGAAATTTAAACTCAGATATGAAAGCTTAGAAAACAAATTCAGTTTAATTCTCTTTGCCTACGATTTGATAATTGGATACTCTAAAAATAATATAGAAAATTATCCGAAGGAGTGCTTTTGATAAAAAGAAAAAGAAGCCCGGGTTAAAATTTAACCCTGGGTTAGCGCTACCGGCGATCGAACAATTGGGCCCTGAACATTATTCATCTTTAGGTAATATCCATCCATTCGAGCAGATTTTCTTCATTTACTTGTTATAGTGTAGGAAAAATTGTCTCTGAAATTAATGCATGCATGAATGTCGGAGACTGATAGTAATGGAACAGAAATTTCGGCCGTAAAGTCATTAATTAAGAAATAATGCATAAATACGTCACGTATAAAACATGTCGCCTTTCATCTTCTTTTCCCACTGCTCTACTTTGGGAATAACGGTCATGATTGATTCTTACCTATATTTATTAAGCCATGGAAAAATGATATATTTTTCGTTTCACTTCATTTTGCGCAAGCGACGGAACATTGTGCAATCTTATCATGAAACCTTTATAGTGATCTTTTTTGAGGGGGGAAGGAAGGCAGGGTAAAGAAACATGAACGAATACAAGTGCGACCCAAGCGCTAAAAACAAAGTCTTACATGCACCACACACACTATTCCAAAGAATGAACTATTTTAAAAGCTATTGCAACATTGTAGAGGTTGAAATGGCAACTTGGACACTCCAACAGTGTCCCCTTTCCATTTTGCTGTTTTAATATTGTACCGTAGAAAACCAATATTGTATTTGGTTATATCCTTGCAGCCTCGTCACAGAGCCCGCGTCAAGAGAAACGGTCCTTAACCTGGGAAAGCAGAAATACCCCGCTGACCAGAGATGATGGAAGCGATAGCCCGTACAGACAAGAGATATTTAAAAAATTAGACAAGTTGGAAAGTGTAATGGAAAACCAGAGAAAATTTCTCGAGGATCACGATATTAAGATTCAGGAAATAGAAAATGTTATCAATAAAATTATGAAAGATAAAAGAAGACAAGAAGAAGATCAAATAGATACCACAGGTGAGAAAAATCAGCGAATGAAGCTCGTTTCCAGGGCTCTCTCCTCCCCCGGCGCGAGAGGAAAATTAATTTTCTCTTGCCTAGTCCGCGTGAACTATCAAACCATGACCTTCTTCGACAAGGCCAGGCACACTTTCATAGCTACACTTCACCACTTGACCACTATGCTCAGTGGAGACAAATCTCCCATTTATTTCTCCCTCTCCTTCCTCAAATTCGTTTATTTATTATCTCCCGCTCGCAGATTCTAGGAGATACGTGACCACATCCAACCAGGGTCTCTCTCTATCTCGCTCCCTTTGAAGAGTAGGAAGGTACCATAGAAACGAGATTGCTTTCATTCATGCTTACAGACCACCAGTACTAAGGAACTGTCTTACAGAGGTGTCAAAGAATTCGACTGAATAAAAGCAGGGACCAACCTAGATATTTTAAAATAAGGTTATCCTGACTGTATTACCGTTGGCGCCACACCATGTTCTGCGTCATTCCATGTGTTATTTCAAGCCTAGATTTGCAATTTAGCAATGAATTTATTCATTTATCCCTCGATCTTTCCACATACTGTACTCATAGATTTTCTCTCTCCTCTTAGAGATTCAGTTGAAACCGGAAACATTGTTTGAACGTCTTGTCAGACCACCAGCCAATGAACAGGAAGACCAGGCAGCGACACGCGATCTGTGGAAGATGTTTGAATGCCATGAACAGATTCTGAACGAACATGAAAAGAGATTGGAGAATAACATTACGAAGATAGAGATTATCAGAGAAATTTTGGAACAGCAGAAAGGTACTTTTCAAGTAGTTAAGGCTGGCGTCAGTGGTGAAAAGGATCAAATCACAACCTCTAAACAGATTTTATTTCCTATAACCGATTTCAATACTTATATCTAAGGATCTAAAAAAAAATGCTCTTTATTTGAGTGTAAATGTATTTAGCACGAAAGTACTAATCATTCGAGCCACGCGAAGGTCTCGCCGCTTGCAGGGCAAAGAGAGTACCTTCTTTTCTCAATTACTTTAAGACCCTGAGTTAAGGTCCGGACCCGGGAATCGGAACCCGCGACCTCCCGCTCTGCAGTCAACACGTTCTACCGACTGAGCCAACACTGCCGTGGTTAAACTATAAGAGTCGGTTTTAAAAAACTGCAATCTTTTCAAGGCTGTAATTCTACTGGATATAGCAGACGAGTACTCTCCCTTGAAACTCCCTCAGTGTCACCTCGTCCGGGCAAATTCTGAACATTACACAGAAAAGTAAGTTCATATAATTGTTAACAACTAGCAGGCTCATTGGCTCAGTCACTCACACATTGGGAAGACAACCCGAGGGGTTACTCCTGGGAATTCCGGCTTGGTGGATGTGTGCCATCCAGTTCTCTAAATCCTGACCCTATTTCAGACCAAAAAACGTCATTTTTCACACCCGTTTTTAGACCAGGCGTCTACAAAAGTGTGTCATCATCACCTAGATAAGAAAGAACAGCAACAAAAAAATTTCTTAAATCCATTTGGAATACGAATATTTCTCTTTTTGTCGTTCATACACCCCCGTAGTTCCCTTGAAAACCATACCCGATTCGGGACTAATACGGGCAAAGTCCCTATACCCGTTTTCAGACCAAAACGACGTAAAAAACCCTACCCTTGGCGGGCGGGGGGCGGGCACATACCTATATGGCTAATATAAGGGAGTACCCCACTCCCTAGGGATGACAAGGACTATGTGATCTTTACTTGTATTGTTAGCTTTCAATTTAGTTTCTTTATTCATCTTAGTTTATTTTTTATTCCCTTTCAAAGGAAAACAGGAGAAAAGTATGATGAAGAAACTCAGAGAATACGAGGGGCTGCTGAAGAAGCGCTGTGAAAGCTACGAGGAACTGAAGAAGGAAGTGGAAGAGCAACTTCAAATTCACCAAAAACTTCAAGATAACTTACTAGCTGGTTTTCTTGTGGGTTTTGTGATTATGGTTCTCATTTGTATGCTACCAAGAACAATGTTGGCTTCTTGATAATTGTTCCGTTAACTGCAAAGACCATAAGCGATATAGTTCATTAATTAAAGAGAGAAGTACATAATAATAAATTAAAAGTAAACTAGTTGGCATCATAAAACGGTATTTCTGAGTGTTATTTCTTGAAGCAAGTGTAATGAAAATAGAAGAGAAATTTCGTATCTCCAAGCGACCATGTAATGTTCTATTTATTATATAAACACCAATGAAATGCCAAACCATAAATTCAAAGCTCAACGAACTCAGTCCCACAGAGTTTGGGCTGCCTGTGCATACACCTAACTGCACTAACGTTGTCATAAAAAAAAGAAAAAGCCAAAAAATAAAGTAAAAATCCAAATGTGAATTAATTAGCCGTGAAAATTACGTCTGTGCCAATTTTGATGATCCTGAAAAACCTTTTGTAGTACAGTATAATATTTGAATTTGATGTTTGAGTTGAGAGAACGGCAGAAATTGGCAACTGTATGAGATGTCAGTTCGCGGCTTGATTCCTTCTTCGTCAGACCAGATCTCCATAAGTTTTTTTTTCTATTTTCTTTTTTTTCATTTTCCTATGACAACGTTATTGTAATTAGTTGTATGCTGGCCGAAACTTACTCGCTCCGAGAAATTTTCCGTCCGCCGCGCCTGCAGCGAAGCGCCACTTTTATGCTTAGGCAGAAATTTTCGTTACTTCCCAGCGAATCAGGCTTGGAAAATTGAAAATCGAGAGGGCCACTTTTTGCGATGATTTTTTTCTCTGGACAGGAAAGGACTATTAACTTTTTGACAGAAATTCCCAGAAGTTTCTTAAGTATAAAGTAAAGTAGCCTTGATTAAATGGAAATGTTAAAAAACGAGTTTAAATTCATTTATATATTATAACCTTGAATTCTTTCGGACTCAAGATGTCACCGCGCGAATTTTTGCCAGCTGTTTAAATCCGGCCACGACAAGCCCTTCAGTACCATCCGTTTCTGCCCTTTCCATTTAATGTATTATAATTGTTTACTTGCACAAAAATATGAGACATGAATGAAAAAACAAAAAAGAGAAAGAGAGAAAAATACGACATCACTCTCCCACAAACTTGACAGGCAGTCACCACTGATCAAGTGCCAGACTGAAAAGATGCATACTTAATTTGAGACAATTTGAATGGAATTTCTTTTTGGAAGTATTTTCTTGGCGAGCCTTCTCTGCATCCGGCGGCACACCTTAGTTTTTCTTTCGGTAGGAGAGGCAGCAAACTATCCTATGATCTACCCCCCGTTCATGTCTTTTAAAATATGGGTCAATTGTTGGCAAAACTCAAGATTTGGGGCCAAAAAAAACAGTCGTGGCACGAGACGACAGTACAAGGTATATATTTAGCTTTATCGATCCGTTTTTTGATACTGTGTGAACCAGAACAATTCTTTCAAATCTGTTTATCAAGATATGTATCTTAAGCGATACTTACGTGTGGCGAAAATTCAATTTTACAACATAAATTGCCGAGTGGCGACTTAATGTAGAAAGAGGTGTTTCAATATTTTTAGAATTAGTTCATCGTCTTTTCGATTATTCTCTCCGTGATCATCCATTCGGCTTGAATTTTGATGTTGCACCAAAACAACATAGCATGTATCCTATTCAGGACCAGTTTCTAAAGAATTAATGAGCCTAATATCCATGATGCGAATTTTCACTTACAGCTTCACCAAAATGCACAACATATTTAGAGAAAAGGTTCAGAGGATTCTGTTTTAATATAGCAAATCATTAACAAAGCCGCAGAACGTAGCCGTCTCATCTGTATTTTTCAAATTTGTGATTTCAAGCAGAGAATTCATCTGCATACACCTTGTACATTTATTATCAAGTTATTTTATTTGAAAGCCATCCATTTAAGCGGTCAAAATGACTGGCCAACCTATACCTTGACGCGGAGTTTGTGACTAAAACTATGGACGCTGTTTATTTGCACCATGTTTATTGTTCATTTCTCCTTCTTTAATTTTTTAGGGGGGGAAGGACCCAGTCCATTAAAGGGTGTTCATGGGCCCGGTCCATATAAGTGGTCCATGGACCCGGTCCAAAATGGGAGATCCATGGACCCGGGGTACATGTTTTGTCCTCACTCAACAGAGAGGCCTGAGGCCGGGCAACAGTCTATTGACGAATTATTCAAGAAACTGGAGCTGTTTGAAGGTATCTTAGAAAACCAACAAAAAATTCTCCAGGAGCACAATATCATGATCAAAGAGATGAAAGTTGCGGTTGCCAAAGTAGACAGAGGCATTCAAGTAGATATAGGTAAACTACTGAGCGTCTATTTATAGTGAAATAACTTCACTTTTACCTATTCTCCTCTGTATCTTATACGTCTTCAAATATAACTGTAAAAGTGAGCAGCATTTTAAGGGAACTTTAACCTTACTTGGTGCCCAAGGAGGAACTACCAATGTTTGTTGTGCTACAGCATGTAGCTGCACGTGATGCGTTGCACGTGATGTTTACTTGTGTTGTAACAATTTTACGCCAAATTAAGCCTTCAGCAGGTTCTTCGGTATATCGCCAGGAGCCCATGAGCTCCTGATATCGCTTATTATTTATATAAGTCTGAGTAACTTCACTTAGGTGTCTACAATTTGAAGGCAAAATTCTTGCGATTGCAATCTTATTGATTTCTTTTCCGTTGTAGGGGATCTGTTGACGGACCTGCACCTCTTGCTTTAGGAACAGTTTTCCTCGTCCCAAAGATACCCGTATAAACTTCATATAATCCCTATCTCCCAAAAAAGGACACCTCTTTATTGTGAACCGTCTTGGTTTCTTCCTCTTGTGTCTGTGATATAAAGAGACATCACAAGACTGCGTGATCGAAGGGCGCACAAGGGATGATGGGAAGAAGGAAAACGAAAGAGTCACCCTTCTTTCCATCATTCTTCGCTCTCTTGATCGCGCATCTCTCATTTAGACTGAGAAATGACTGGTGACGAGTCAGACGTCAGTGTCAGTTTCGTCGGGCAGTGAGGGTAGTCTCCTTCACAGCCGTTATTAGAGTCGTCACGCAATGTTCCTACCCACAGAGCGTTGTGTGATGACCCTAATAACGGCTGCAAAGGAGACTACAGAGAAAGGCACTCTCTTATTTTGGCCTATACAGTTAAATAGGATGACATGTAGATCAGGGCGTCTTTTTAGGCTGGAAGCCTTTTTTATGAAAGTTGCCGTCAATTACCAACAATTTTTTTTCCAAAAAATCTAACATGACCCCGTTAGTTTTAAAAATTACTTAATTGTATGAGCAAATGGCAACGAATGTGGCAGGGTTACAGAATAAGGTCTCTTGTCTTAAACAGTGAGTGGTCAGAGCACTGGCCTTACAAATCAGAGGTATCAGGTTCACAGTCAGTGGAACTTGGATTCTGGATTCCAATCGTTAGTGGGATTCTGGATTCTTTAACCTGTATTACGGATTCCAAAGCCCAGGATTCTGGATTCAAAGCATAAGATTCTCCCAGATTTCAGATTCCACAAGCAAAAATAATTTCCCAGAATTCGGATTCCCACACATGGGGCAACAGCTCCCTCTCCTTCTTGTAAATTAACAGCTTATAACCATTGCCTTCTAGATTTGCAAGCTAGGAGTTTTTGCCATGGGTAAATAAAAATTGTTTACTCAGTATTAATTTATTGCTGTTTTATATTTTTATAAAGGTCAATGGGTGGAGGCTTTGCAGCTAAAACTCAACGGATGTGAACTTCGGTTAAATGAGCAAGGTGAAAATCAACGAAAAATGAAGAAAGAGTTAGAAGACCAGGCCCAAATCCAACAAAACCTGCATGAAAATTTGATGGCCGCTGTCATTGTTAATTTTATGATAATGGTGGTGATATGTATGCTGCCAAGAGCACTTCTCGCTTCTGCGTAATATCTACTGTAGTGTTAAGGGGGCAGTGTGGGTGTTTTTTTGGGAAATGATGTTGATTTGGGAAGGAAATAAATTAGGGTTGAAAGGTATAGACATAAAACAGTTAGTCCACTAATGGGATTTGAGGCACCTTGTTTAGGTGGTGGACTGTCTGATATTTGTCCACTAATAATTAGTAGACAAAAATGAGGTGAATAATATTTTTTAATTTTTAATAACCCCCAAATCTAATATTTTCCAATTTTCCAAAATGTTGATCACCCCCTCATTTTTGTACATAAAAAACATTCTAAAAATAATCCAAAAGTTCTAAAAACAAAATCGAACCAAGGACTCCAACTCAATTGTTATGAGACATTTTTTTGATTAAAATAATGAAATCTTGGCTAGGTAGTTAAGAAAAAGGGCGAAACTAAATGAAAAACAAAGCTTTCAAACAGACTGCCCCGTTAAATTCCAAGATGTAATTTTTCCTTTTTGACAGTGTTATGGGAAATCTGTGCAGAACAGTCATTGTATGATTAATGCATGATGTGCAATACGGCATGCACTTGTTTTGTTGAGTTAGAAAGCATAAGCACATCAGCCATTTTGTAAATGATGAACACCCTCCCTGTGCAATGCTGAGTTATAAGAGAACTTAGAAATTTTAACTACAACTTGCTGACAGGGACAAGGGACAGCCTCCTACAGCTTGTGTAGTTACACTTTCTATTATCTTAACTGATAATTCTGTTTAAGTTTAAATCAAGCTATGGAGCTGCAAGGGATCTTAGCAAAAATGTTTATTGAATAATTCAGTGGAACCCCAATATAACAAAGTGCCAAGGGACTGGAAAAATTTCCTGGTAACCCTATAAGCCCAATAACCACATACAAAATAATTCTTCAAACTAATTTCCATACATTACCTTAAAGAATTAGTAATTCAGGAATTTGATGAATTAGATCAAAGCTTTTTCCTCTAGGCGGTGATTCTATTAACTCTCGTAAGCTTTTCTCTTGATTATGTCCTAATATTGGTGGGATAAAAATTGTTAGTCACTTTTAGGACTCGAAGGATTAAAACAGGAGGACTTCATATAAGGTTCTGTTCCTAGAATGCAATACAAGTGTTTTTTTTTTTCTCAGAATCACTCACTGAAATCGATTGAAAGGTGCAAAATGCCAGATCAAAATTTTTACATGGAGAATGCGAGCCTCAGGTGCTTCCCCCCCCCCCCCCCCCCCGAGTCTACCTCTTCACCCTTGCCCCAGACCCTTTGTTTGACATGCATTCTCAACCAATGCATTCTTAAATATGGCTGGTAATAATGAGCAGAAGGATGTCAAATTCAAAATGCAACAAGTATCGCCTCCTTTTCCTGTAAACTGAAATAATATTCCTCTTATCATAAATATCTATAATTATTTTCTTCTTTGCCTCTACTTTTCATTTTTTTCCTCTTTTTGCTTTGCATTTTTTAGCTTAACTATTCTTAATACATTATTATCTAATATGTTGTAATGTTTACTGTCTAGGAGCTCTGCCATTGATTTGTTTGGTATATAATTCCTGTTAATACTTTGTTATAATAATTAACTGAGGAAGCCCATTACTAGTCTTATAAGCCTAGTGGTTTCCCTTGGGTTTCCTTGCCATTAGCTTTTTAATATTTAAGCACTTTCTGCTTTGTATGGTAGCAAAACAATAAACTTGAAACTCAATATGTGAGGGTTTCAAGAGGCATTCTTGAGATCAGGGTTTCACCATCACTGCTTTATTCACAGAAGTATGATACCAAATTGCACTTAATCATAATCATCTGCTGTAGTTCAAATAAAGTAAAAAGGTTTTGGCATTTGCTATTTTTATTTTATGGGTTATACTTGGAGGAAGAAAACAAACTCACTACAGAAAGAAGTAGATTTTGTGCTCAGCTAACCGTTATACAAACAGCACTTCAAAAAGTGTGAAAAGGCTCTGCCGTCATGGCACATTTCTGGAAAAAGATACATGGTGCAGCAAATTGTGTTACTCATCCTCTAGAGCAGTTTTCTTACAGAA
>JBBMOI010000003.1:16170000-16215000 GCA_038088405.1 Porites divaricata
ATCATTTTATTATGGTTCTTTTTTGATCAATTGTATGGATAGTTCCTTGGTGCAGTTTCCCTTATTAGTGTACCTGGGAACATGCAATTTATATGTGTATCATTTATTCGAAATTACCTCAGAGAATGTAAAAAAGTATTGTAGTTTGTTGATTGTTTGTGATTCAATATGCCAATTATTGTTATTCCACAATAGGCACTATCCAATTGGAGTGCTGTTTGATCTGCATGGCTCTTCAGCATCCCTGCCCTGGAACCTCACTGTTCATTTCCAGGTAGTAAAGTAGATATTATTGTAAAGATTATTCCAGTAATTATGTATGCATCCAACACCCCTACTGGCAAAAGTAGAGGAGGGGCCGGGGTCCAGTGACATCAAGTCATGAATGTAAACTTGATATTAGCCTGAGAAAACATCTGACATTTTGCATTGCCACCACTGCTTCTCGACTCGCAAAATGATGTCTGAGGAATGAGTGCAGAAATTCCATGCTGATGATACATCACCACCTAGATCTGGGTAGTGCTTTTAATTGGATGAAGTGAATATTTTGCCAATCAGTATGAAATTAAATTTTCTTGTATACCCATTCCTAAGGAGCCCTTTGTGGCTGAGTGGATCCGGATCTGGAGGTCTGGAGTTCAAGCCTTGCCCATCACATTGTTTTCTCAGACAAGGAACTTTACTCCACTTTGCCTCTCTTCACTGAGGTGTATTAATGGGTACTGGTGACAAACTGCTGGGTGGTAACCCTGCGATAGACTAGCATCCCGTCCAGGGGGGAGTAGCAATACTCGCATGCAGGTGCTTCATGCTAAAGAAACTGCGTGTTTGGCTCCTTTGCGCCTTACCCATTCCTCAGACAGACATTGATCATTTTGCAGGGAAACCAGTGGTGGCATTGCTGTTTTCTCATGCTTTGTTGATGTGTGCTTCTTACAAAATGGGCATTTATAGCAGTTATTCAATTTTATTCATGTGCAATGCAGTTTTTTAGGAATTTAGAGTCTGAAACAATAATTAATCAACTACCACCCTTCAGGTGGCAAAATGTAGCATCTATATAATATTATTATCTTCCGATGCAAATGTTTCTTTCTTTTCATTGGCCGAGAGCCCACCACGTGACCTGCAAATAGCTCCCTACAAATAATGATGTGCTCATGCACAATGTTGTTTAACTGTTTTTGGCTGCAAATACTATTCTGCTCATGTGTAAATGAAACCACGCTTGCTCCTTGCTCTTTTATGTGATCTCTGTCATTACTTCTGGAGGGCAGTGCACGCTAACCGCTTTCCGAAGGTATTATTTATGAAATAGTATCATAGGTGACGAATTACTCCTTAATTTTGGCGCGAAATTTCAGCGTTAATTTGTAATTTCACATGTGAAATTACAAAATTGCCATGGCAACCTGTCATACATCTCCGTTTCAAGATGGTGGTGAAGTTTTAAAATGTCATGAATGAAGATGTCAGGGCATAAAAAGACGCTTTAGAAAACCTGACCACACGAAAGAGCACAACAAGAAGGATTCTTAGAGGTATGTTGTCGAAAAATTCTGAAAACTTAAGCCAAATTACAGCTCTAAAGGTTTTAGAGAGTGGAGTTCACTATCGATCGATCGATACGATCCAGGATAAACAAGTCAAAAATCCTCGATTGCTAATGTAATTTGTCACCCATGATATTAATAGGTAATCAAATTAATGGTATACTCGTGAAATTAAGGAATCAGTATCTCGAAGATCAATAATATTATTATTTGCCTCAGCCTTCGGCTTCAGCAAATAATTGATCTGCTCGCCACTGACAAAATACGGTATTTTGCTCAACCTTGTCCAATAATTGCTAATTGTTATCCCTTTGAGTCCCAAAAGTGACCAACATTAATTTTCTCCTAACAATATCCATACATTGTCAAGAGATAAGTTATGAGAATTAATAAAACAATCACCCAAGAGAAAATGCCTTGATATGTTATCAAATTCTCTCGACTAATTCTTTAAGGAAATGTATGGAGATCAGTTTGGCGAATTTACATGTGGATACTGGGGCTTAAAGGGTTAAATGAAATTGATGATATAGCATTGGTGGTTTTGTTAGTTTGTCCATTTTTGTAACCATCCATGTTGCATTTGTGACTGAGTTTGCTTTACCTCCATTAATGTGTCATTTGATTCCTGTAGAGATTTCCAGAAGATAAAATTATGAGGTGCCCTGCAAAAGAGGCGATTGAAGCTGTGTTCATGTCGGCAGTGAAAGAGGTAGCTGTTAAGCATAATATTAAAAAAAACTCAAAACTTGGTATAAGTTACTTTAATTGAATTTCCTCCACGCACAATGCATAATGATGCTTTAGAATTAAGAAGAACTGATCAAAAGTGTCATGCAGAAAAATTGTGGGGCTTGAAAGATTTTTTTAAATAAAGTTAGAATGCACACCAACTTTTGTCAGAGCCTTTACAGAATACGTGGCCATAAAGGTTGGTCTTGCATCAAACACTTTCCTGTTTATAGTCTTTTCTTTCGTTTGTTTTGTTGCTTCAGGCTGACAATTTAAAACACAGATCCCAGGTTATAAATTCCATGCAAAAGAAAGACCACAAACAACTTTGGCTAGGATTAAGTAATGGTGAGTATTTGGTTGGACTCCTGTCATCAGCCTGATGATAATTATAATTTAATCAGATTAAACTATAATGTGTGCGAGAGTAATAGACTTAGCCCTACCCCCATAGTCGTTGTTGTTATGTGACGTTGATCACGTACGCTTTAGTTTCCAAATAAGGCAATAACATGTGAGCGAGGTTTTGTACGGTGAAAAAGTGTGAGTTGAACAGCGAGCCAGTTTTTGCGAATTTGTCGATTAAAAGCTGAGTAAAACACAACGCTATCGAGTGAGTTTACAGTTTACCGATAGGGTGTTCGGTATAAATGTATGAGATGAAACCCATGATGCTGCTGCTGTTAATGATGATAATAATGATGATCACTTTTGATGATGATGATGATGAAAGAGCAGTGGCCAGTTTTATTCAATAACTCAGTGAGGATTTGCATAGCTGATTAGTGTGCGGCCTCCTGTGCAAGAGCTCCCGAGTTCAATAATTCCCAGGTGTGACTTTAAATTCTTGTTTTGACTTCTTTTCTTTCCGTGTAACTTTAACTACAATCGGCGACAAAATGAGTTGAGACACTTCGCCCTAAACTGGGCTTTTTTACTTTTTGTACTGACTTCAAAAGGAGGAAATATAGCTTTTCCTCCCCCATCCCCTCCATGCAATGCTGTGCCGATATTCGAGCTATCTACAGAAAACAACAAACATCCCAACTTAACTTTGAATGGAGGGGGCGGGGGAGGGGTGCGGATTGTTTTGTTTTCTGAAGTTACCCTATCATGCTATTTTAAAGAGTACAATGTCCCAACAATTATCATGTCGCTGATTGTAGCTTTAAATACCTGTAAAACCCCATCTAAAGACTGTAGTATTTGTGGATGGTTGCATTACTTGGATTAATTTAGAAAATTACATAGCTCAACCTGAATCTTTCTGTTACTTGAGTGCTTCATTCTAGACTGTCACTGGCATGTGTTTTGGTTCTTTGCTCTTCACCAATATTTTGATTGATGATCATTACACATTTTTCTTGTTGTACAGATAAGTTTGAACAGTTTTGGTCTGTGAACCGACGTCTTATGGAGAGAAATGGAGATGACCTGTACTTCAAGTTTATTCCTTTTAGAATATTACAGGTACATAGTATTGCTTTCGTTTCTCCCTTTTTCAGTTACAGTTTTATTACTAAATTGTGTTTGTTTAATATAATTTTCTTGTTGACCTTGCAGTCTGATAGTCCTTTTATCCAGCAGTTATTTAGGCCCGTTACTGAGAGTGGTAAGTAAGCATAAATTTTTCGTCAGTATTCTCGTGATCGCGATATGAAATGTGCCAGCTGTGAAGAGCATGTAGAAGCAAGTATGTTTTAATTTTCCTTTACCCGCAGTCAGTTTTGAAGCAGGATTCAAAATCTTATTCGTACGTATTAACTCGATGTTGGTTCGCTTTGCTTTAAATGATTTCTTTTACACCAATACTTTGGTAGTCTAAATTTTCTCGGTCTCTATTTCTGTCCGTCTGTAAATCCGTCTGTTGTAGGATAAGATTGCTTGTATCCTATACTGTAGTAGTTTCCATAAAAGTCTTTTCGATACTAGTCGCTTCAGTGGAGGTATAAATAGTTTCGCGTAGTAGGCTTATAGAACAAGGAATAGTTACGCCATATGTTTTCTTGTTCACGAGCTAACTATACTGTAAGTGATCGAAATTTTTGTGCATTTTCACAAAACGACTTTGCATCGAAACGTCCGGTTTCTCTGGTCTTTGCTAGCTAGTTCCAGGGAATTGTGGTCGTTTCGCCCGGACGTAAGTCGGTATCGCCCGAAGAGAAACAACACTCTACAACACTGCTTATCATGAGACGTGTTTTAGTCAAACTTGGATTCTAATGCTGTGTTTGCTAAAAAAGGTCGAGCGATCTGAACAATCTCGATAATCACATTCGAGATACTGAGGTACTGTACATCAAAACTGAAGTCTACATGTACCTAAGCGATCGCAACGATCGTTTCTTAGTTCTATGATATATATTTTGTGTGAAGTTTTGACTGGAAAACGCTCTTGGTCCACATGTGCAGTAACTGTCTTTTCACGTTTACAGTGGAACCTGTCCTTTGGGACACCTCTATACAAGGGACATCCAGGGAACACAAAATTTGGTCCCGGAAAAATGTTCACATAATCGTTGTATTTGTTCTCTTTGGAAGGGACACCTCTATTCAGGGGAAAGGGACACTTTTTTCTGGGTCCCGAAACCCGGGTTTAACCTCCATTCAGGGTACGCCCTAGCACTCAAAAAGTGACTTACCACAAAAATTGTCGGTAAGTTTAAGTCTTCACTAGTCACAATGGCAACAGCTTTCAAGACATGAACTATCTCAAGCAGTGTTCTTAATTACACCGATGTACTGTATTTGTGGGAATTCAACACTCAACATCGCAGAGATACGTTAATCGTGATTTTTTTAATACATTATCAGTATTTAGCTGCTTGAAATAATGACTGCAGTAGGTTCCGAGGCAGAATAAAAGACTTAACTATTTTCTTTGTTGGTGAATTATTAACAAACCCCTGTCAAACTTCCATTAATTTTAGGGGACACTTACCTTGGTCCCGAAAGTCTCCCCTGAATAGAGGTTCCACTGCATTCCTTTATAAACCTCAGGCGAATTGACTTACCCTCGGGCGAAACGACCTGTTATCGTTCCGAGCTACGACTCGTTCTTTTTTCTGTCTTGCAGGCGAGAATCGCACCCTTGGTGATTTGTTACACGAGTTTGTTCCTGAAGCATTTACAAGCGGCAGTGGTGCGATTGATAATGAATGGCGCGTTGTTATCCAGGGCATTGAACCCCCTTTCGAGACTCCTGTTCAGTGGATCAGTGAACATTTTAGTCATCCGGACAATTTCTTGTACATCGTACTTGTTAGGGTGGTGTAAAATTCATTGATTGTTTTCGTTTGATATAATTACTGTATGTAAATACTAAGTCATAGGACCAACTTTATTTTTGATGACAATTTTATTGAATTTTAGATCAAATCTCTTGAACTTGGTTGTTTGAAGAAAAAGAGATTGGCCACAGGTTGATTTTTGAATACCTTTTGAAATTCGCTTGGCGCTTGGTTTCTTCAATACATAACCAGCCAAAAAAAGAAAAGAAAAGAAAACCAAAATAAAACAAACAACAAAATAAGAAATCACATACATGTATACACACAATAACTGCCTTCTACACTGCAGTTTTTTACATTTGCTCCGACAAGGACCAGCGGTCGAGATGACAAGCTTTTAAATCTCTGCGATGGCCAATCGCTTTCTCAAGTCAGGTAATGATACGATGCAAAGAAGCGATTCAGCGTTTCATAGAAACTACCGTAAATTTCCGAAAATAAGCCCCGGGGGTTATATTTTTCAAAGGCCCTTTTTGGGGGGCTTATATTCGGAGGGGCTTATCTACGTAGGGAAATCTGCGTTTCTAAATCGATTGGGCTACCCTTATAGTTGGAAGTTAATTTATCGTTTTTGCTTTGTTTTACTTTGTATTTGAGGGAAATTTTCCAAGTACAAGCCCCCTGGGGGCTTATATTTGAAGGGGCGATTTAACGGAGGGTTTTTTGCGTTACGAGTTTGGGGGGCTTATATTTCGATGGGCTTATTTTCGGAATTTTACGGTATTATATTTTATCTAGCTAGCTAGCGGTTTAAAGGGCGTACTCATGGTACCCAGTTTACTTAATCAAATCAAGTTTGGCTGCATTTCCAGCAGGCGCAAGACTCACAGAAAGTCGAATAAGACCAGAGATAATCTTTAATGAAATGAAGTAGGTATTGCTTTGTTGTTTGCTCCTTTTTTGCACCCAAACAGGATCAAAGTGATTCTATAACAAGTGTTTTTGAAACTGGAATGGAGCACTTTAAGTAACCATGAGGTATCAAGGAATCGTCGTGCGTATAGGAGGTTAAAAAAAAAATCCAGGATTTTTGCGAATAATTAAAATATAAATAAGTGAATAAAACAATAATAATAATAATAATGAAAAATCAGCTACACTTTGTCCATGGCAAGTTTGTTCTGTTGTGCGTGCCTTGAGGCAACCTCGTTCCAAGGTCACTCCTCTCTTTCGTCCCTCCGCCCCAGTTGTTCAAAAGAAGGATAACGCTATCCACTGCATGGATAAATCACCATCCATTGGGTAACGCAAATGGTTTCCCTAGTACTTATCCATTGGATAGTGATTTTTCCGGTAGATAGCGCTATCCAGCATTTGATTAACCTGAACCTGGATCGAGGGGAGCGGGAAGAACAGTGGCCTGGGAGCTGATTTTGTGAAGCGTTCTTGGTTTCTTTGTCCATTTAACATCATAATATAAAAATATCGGACTTTGCGAAGAGAAATTTAAATGCGCAAGAAGAACTTAAATATTCAAGCAATGTTTTGCTGTCAGGTACGCGTAAATTTAATAATTGTAAGTAAAATAAGACAATGTGTGAAAGGTCGCGCGTAAAAGTCGAACCTTTGCTCAACTTTTCCTTTACGCGCGAAAATTTTACACGCGTACGCATGTAAAAATTACTTGACAGTGGAAATCCACCCTTACATAGACAGAAGATAGGAATGGGCTGTGGTTTTAATTTATGAGATTACTAGAGGAGTTGGGACAATGTTCTTAATATGAGCTCACAAGTAATAATAAGATATGATCAGTCCCTTATATCGTTTCCTCCCTCCTCCACACTTCTTAATCAAGTCACCCTTCACCGACAATGTTTGATAACACGTTCACAAAGAGACCTGAATTTTCAGAAATTAAGAAGTTTAATTTTTCAGAATTATGGTATTTCCTGGAAAGAAACAAGTAATATTCGAAATCGGTGTTTCGCCGATGCCGGGGATTAGAGGGAACGCGGATTAAATGACAGACTTCTTTTACTTAGTTAAAATGATTGTTATCAAAAGTACATGCAACTAGGTAAAATATATCGAAACCAACAAACTTGTTCTTCACTGTAGTTTTCACTTTTATGTTAAAATGACGCGGATGTTTTTTAAGTATCAGCGCTTTCAAGTTTCACAAGAATGCTTGTCAATTAAAATAGTCATTAGCGCGATTTTCTCTTAAAACCCTTCGGTGAAGTCCATTTGAAAGTGAGGCCGAACTCAGAGGGCATGGGCGCCGGCCAGGTGTAGCATAAAGGTGCCTTTAACTTAAGGACGTTCGCGCGAAAATCTTCTAACATTGATTTTTTTCTGAAACTTTCATCAGTTTGAGATTATGGGTTACTCATGTCAAAAATGTAAAAAAATTGGGGGGTCACCGAATTCGTTTCGGAGATATGAAAGTTCAAAAGATAACCCAAAATCTGAGAAAAACTGGAAATTTTTTACCTTCCCACATTGATTTTTTGATCATTTTTCCACAATCTATCGGAAAGTGGTCTACCGAAAAAAAATGGGGTGTCACCGACCATTTAAGAAAGTAAATTGCAAGCGAAGTTAACGCAACAGCTACCAGCCCTATATGTGCTTAGACAGTTTTCTCAGCGCGCGCGCTCGATGAATGACGTGGCGTGATATTGCGCTATTAATTACGTGAGCAGTAGGGATGCGCAGAAACAATTAGCACGAACGTCCTTAAATGAGGTAGTTAAGTTATTAGCCGAGTCTTATCATCCAATTGCCTTTCATCGGCATCCACATGAGACTTCCCTTTACAGTCAAATCCCGGTTTGCGGACACCCGCTTAATACAGACATACGGACAGTTTGCTTTGTTCCTGGGGATACAAGCCCTTACATTTTCTCTATAAAATTTAACCAGCTTAATACGAACAACCTGTTACTACGGACACTTTCTATGGCCCCTCGGTTCCCGTATTAACGGAGTTTGACTGTACTTATTTAGGGCCCTGTGCCGGCGATTGTTCAATAACCTTTTCAGCAGCGATGACGCAAAGGCACCGAGAACGTCAAAAAAGCAATCGGTTTAAAGGAGCTGTGTCACTAATTTTATCAAAATTCTAACGGTGGAAGCTGCAACCAAATGGAGTGAAATATAAAAATAACCGCTGAAACGTAAAAAAAAAGTAATGAATAACAGAGCACATTCATCGCACTTAATCCATCTCGTTCAATTCGTCAGATGCCGTGGTTGAATTCTAAAAGAGTTTAACGAAGTTCAAGAAAAGAAAAGCAAAGTCGTTTTGCATTCACGTCCTCCACAATACGTGAAATTGTGCATTTTCACGTGGTCGCAGTCATGCAGTGACGGCAAAGAAATGTACAAATGCGTGATGTACGTGTAGAGTTGTAAACCTATTGCTGTTTTGCCGTTCTCGTTGACGTCGCCGTTGTCGTTGCTCAAGCTCCCTATTGACAAAATGAACCAGACAGCCGTGACATAGCCCCTTAAAAGAGCAAAACAACTTTGCACCTGCGTTGTACCTTTAAGGAAACTTCTTTGCCGTCACTGGACGTGAGCACACAACGACGAATCTATGTCCTCTTTCTAGATTACTGAGTAGCGTTTCCCATGAATTCAGCTTCAAGAAATTTCACCTATATAAATGAGACATTTTAAGCGAGTTGGAATAACCGCGACGACGTTTGAAAAGATGAATTCATTTCAAGTAATTTCCCGGTAAGTCATCACTAAAGCAAGTTCCTCATGCGCTTCAGATGTCGCCAAACTGAACAAGCAACTTCTTGTTACAATGTAAGACTCGTCATAGAATTATCAAAACTTTGCTAAAATTTAGCGAAGCCTCAGACGCACAATCAGTGTAATTGTCCTTCACGTTACTATGTGCTTCTCAGTTCAGATACTTAAGAGCAAGAACACTTAGAAGTCTTCCCGTAGGTGACTTGTATACACGGCCATGTTTGCTGATCATACAATTCCCCATGCTTCCTCAAACGCTGTGCATATTTTGGCGCATGTTAACGCCCCTGATAAAGGGTACTGACTGATCGCTACAGTTTCTTCTACGTAAGGAACATCAATCTGAAAAAGGAAAAATATTATGAATGACATCATATTGTGATAATCGACTCACGAGAGTACAAAAGTTGTTTCATACTAAACAAACAGTACACATCATAAATTGTGTCCTCCAAACTATTCAACAGTGGCGACAGACGAAAGCAAGAATGTCGAGCCTTTTGGGGAGTTTGAATATTAGAATGTTGTAATAAATGCAAGAAAACACCAAAAGACTGCAAAGGCTTCCTCGAGTTCCACTGAGAATTTGAAGTCACTAAGCAGTACTTTACCGACAAAAATATTGATTGTCTTTACACTAGGCTGTTAAGTAAGACTTAAAGAGCTGCTAAGTTTTACTTAACCAAAAATGCGTGTGTGAGGGCCTAAGTAAAATCTCGAGTAACTTTACTTTGCATCTCGTAAAGTCGGAAAGTTGAAACGATTCAAGAAAGTTTCAAGTGACTTGAAAACCGTCCTTAAAACCGACTTAGTGAACTTGCGGTTTCTAAGCTTGAGAAAGGCGAAGCATGTCAATCAATCTTAATTATGTTGCGTGGGAAAATAGGCTTAAGTAAACCTGAAGTAAAAAATATAGGTTGTGTGTGAAGCTTTCCCTTAGTGATAAGAAAGACCAATCACCACTCACTTTAGTCAACATGAAATCATTCATATCTGTTGTTTTTACTTTATGAATTATTAATAAGTTTCTGGAGTTCTTGTAAGCGACCACCCTCTATTGTCTTACCATGCAGTTGCTTATGAGAGCTCATTCTTGTAAGCGACCAGCTCTATTGATGGCCACTTTTTTGAATTTCCGAGGTGGTCGCTTACGAGAGCTTCAGCTGTATGTCAAACAAGAAACTGTTAAACATCAATATAGTGAAAAAGAACACCATGTGCTTAGCAGACAAAATTGTGACTTTTCAACTGTTTCACCCAAAAAGAACTTCACAAGACAATTCCTGAAAAATAACGAGACTTACTGAGCCATGAGCCATAGCCCCGACAACAAAGACAATGGGCTCATCCTTTGGAATAACATCCTTCAATTTTACGAGGTTGTCAGAATGGAATGAGGTCCCTGAAAGCAAATAAGTAACACAGTTAATACTTGAAGATATGATATAAAAAGGTTGGAGTTTTACTTTTGATTTGTTGAAAAAGAAGCCCAACAATTGTCAGACAGTTGCAAAGAAAGTAGCCTGCAAAAACAGCCATTTCTCGTAACTTTTCACCACTGAGAACGTTTCGCAAGGAATAACAATAATCTGGTCAGAAGCGCTGATTGGTCCACAGAGTAGTTACACTGTCTTAGCTATTGTTTATGAATAACAGGCAAAAGACAAAAGGCCACAAAGGTCAAATGTAAACGTGATGAATTTCTAACAAAACAGTCAATATTTGTGGAATATAGTCTTCTCTAGAAGAAGCATTTGAGTTTTGCTGGAGCTAGTTCACAGATGAACACAACAATTAATTTTTTTATTGTAAACTTTAACTGCTGCTTATTTGAAATCCTTGTAAGTAAATATGTATAACACAAAAACCATAGTTATAATAAGCCTACCTTAATCATATCTACCCGCCTCGACTGGTTTTTACTATTTGTGGGCAGGTACTATTCAAATTGTCGGTATCTGTTTCTTAATAAAGTGTGTTGTTGTTGTTGTTGTAAAATTTGAACACGTTTGGATTTGGAACCCTATGACTAACAGATACATTAAGTAAACATTGATTTACGTCATCAGTATGGAATTTCTGCCGCTAAGTCGCAGTCGTTCCTCCGTGCAAAATGTCCCCGGTAGCGAAGAGCGAGGAGGAACAGCTGTTTTCGCAGGCTACAAAGTAAAGCATTCAAATCCAAATCAATCACATTGAAAATAACTTTCACCAGTGGTTTGACCATGAGCCTAAAAAGTTATTGTATATAACTTTTTAAAATAGAATCTGAATAGAAATGTAAAAGTATGATTTGGCTATTAAAATGTATGTGTTGGAGGATGGAGGGGGAGATAGAAATTAAAGGCAGAAGAAAAGATGTGATAAGAAATAATTACAGTTGTGTTTGGAAAGAAACTATAAATTATTAATTACATTGTCCCACAGAAAATCGTGAACATTGTGAACAAGGAAAATCAGCCAGCTTTCTATCCAAGCAGGAAGATTTAACTTGATCACTTGTTTCTAAGACTGTTTCTAGGTGCAGCATTCAGGTCACAAGTCAAACTACATGTATGGTAAGTTAACTTGACAGTTTACTATGCAACTAGCCAGAGGGACCTACCAACTTTCTTGCAGCCTGTTGGTAAGTGATCTGTCACTGGATTCTTAATAACCTGAACAACACAGAATAATCAACAAGTCAATTGTTACCTGTGCCTTCTAGAACGATCATCATAGTCAACAGCATAACAACTGAGGAATTTCATGGATTGTAATTTGTTGCAACCACCCACTAGATAGCTTGCGAAGCAGACGTATTATCCAGTCATTCCTTATCTTCAAGCGAAAGTTACTTTTCATCACTAGCCTTTTACAATGAAAGTTTTCTTAACTGAAAGAAGTTAGTTTGTCATACCTTTAGTAGCTTCTGGGGTCCATCTGCAGCATGGATGCTAAGCTTATGCAGCAACTGAACTTGAAATAAAAGAACAGTTGAACAAATGTCAATAATCTACAAAATTTAAACCCCAACACCAAGTTTCATGAACAACTTTTAACATTTTTTTACAATGAGCAGCAACAACAAACCAAAAATAATATTACACCAATAATAAGTGATATTTCTTGACATTTAAAAGTAAGATGTTAATCAAAATTAATTTAATACAGAAGATACAGGCCTACATCATGAAACGACAAATAATATTGACATTTACTAAATTAACAATAATAATAATAATAATAATAATAATAATAATAATAATAACAGCAATACAACTGTAGATGTAATAATAATAATACAACCTACCCATCAGCCCACAAAACCGATCAAATGTTCGTGGAATTCTTGTGTGAGGGTTAATTTCTATTAGCACATTTTTCTCAGTATGAATGTAGACTTGCAAAAGCCCCGCTTTATTCAGTGGACTGTCCATTAACATAAGCAGACACTGCAAAAAGAGAGAGAATGTCCATTTTGATCTCTGGACCAACATACACTAGCCTCCCATACAATCCCTCTGTGAAGAGATAAGAGAATGTCTGCATGGGAGGCTAAACATGCATGCTTGTGTAGACTAATATGAAACAACAGGACAAGAAAAACATGTGTACATTAAAATGAAGAAAGATGGCGTTTCTTCAGCTCAGTAATGAATGTGAAGATGTCATATTGTCGGCATGTCATGCAATCTCTCATCAAGAAATTTCTTGATGATAATTGGCAAGTCACAAGCATGGGACAGGAGTCTCTGACAGGATTCGAGCCAATGACCAGCTATTATAAACCCAGTGAAGCAAACCTTCACAATGAGGCTGGTCAACCCACTTGCTGTCACTCTGTCAAACAAGGTGCCACACCATGTATCAACAACAACAACAACAACTGCAGCAGAGCTCAGTCTGCCTGATAAGGAGGAATTGGATAGAAAATGAAATGTCCCAAATTGATGAGCATTAGTTACTGCTAAAAGGAAATAGGTATTGTTTACTAGTTACAACCACAAATAACATCTGTGAGAGGTTTGATCTAGATGATAGGATTCATGTTGTTGGGTCACCGATCACTGTAAGCATAACCATACAAATGTATGTAACAAAGATGTACTGTGAAAACAATTCTTTTAACCACAGCCCACTATGACCAGAGTAACAATGGGATGCTCCATATTAATTCCTGCCCACTGCTTATGGATGGGTATAAGCGGAATCCTACTAGTTACATGTATCTGCTCAGTTCAAAAGAAAATGGAACATCCCCGTGGCAAACCTTTCGAATTTTTTAAGCAGGATGTAACAAATTGATCAAAATCGATCATCAAAAACGTAATCGATTAATCGATAGTACTCGATAAGTAATGGTAACAGGACTGAGTGGAGTCCAATTCGGTCTGTAATCATACGAGTGATTAACAAAATTGGACGACCGCGTAGCGGGAGTCCGATTTGTTTAATCACAAGTATGATTACAGACCGAATTGGACGACACGAAGTTCTGTTACCAATTAATCATAACATTAACAAAATTTGTGATATAATAGGCTATTTTTTAAATCAAAACACAAGAAATTCGAAATTTTGTTTCGCTAGTAGTGAAAAAAAAAAAGCCATTTAAGCGCGCGCGTGATGGCGCGTACTGTCCAATTACTTAGGCATGACGCGTACTGTCCTATTAAACTGTCCAATTAAGGCTGAAATCAGGGCAGTTGATAGCCAATCAGATTTGACAATTTTGTTATAGTTATGATTATACTCGATAATTGTCGAATGATTAATTGTAATAATCAATAAAAATTGATAATCACAAATTTGGCTAGAGTCACTTATTTTTTTTCCATTCAAAGCTGAAATAGCGAGCGGTACATCTTTCAACTTATTGAAAAGTAGAACTGTGTTATTTTTTACCAGGTCTTCCAGGACTTCCAGGACTTCAAAAGGCACTTCGTTATGGAGATGTTTATTGAGTTTAATATCAGTTACGAGTTGCTGTTTATCAGCTACAATCATGGACAAAAGTCCTTGGGACAGTAAGAGCATGACGTTGATTATATGCGTTTCACAAGTATTGTCGCAAAAAACAGTGCTGTCATGTTAGAAATGCATGTCCCCTCCCCCTTCCCCACCCAGTACAATGTTGAAACATCACAGGAATTGTGCCTTCAAGGTTTCAACATTGCCCCTGGGGTGGGGGGACAGGGTAGGGACATGGAGTGTTAGTAGCACGCGGCTACAATTTCGCGTGTATTAAAAAGCGTTCGAACTGTATAACTGTCCCAACACTTTTGTCCATGATTGTAGATGCGATAGACTGCGGGAGTATCTAGTTTTTTCGGCTCTAGTTTCACCCGCTGAGAAAAACATTTGGAGGGAGAGAAACGACGACCGGAAATGCGTCTGCGGTTCGCAGGCTATTTGAGCGACTGATGATGGACTAAACACAACAGAAAAACGAATCAACCAACCCGGCTTCGCTCATTTTTATCTTTTCAATATTTTTCGATCAAAATCGATAAAGTTGATCGATTTCCATCGATTTTCAATATTAATCGATAAATTGTAATCGCTTTCGATCGATTACTATCGGTTTTTAATCACTCTAAAAGTCATATTATCAAAACAAGTAAAATTTTACTTGTTTTAATGTCCTCTAGGAAGCACAAAAGTTGGTTGTTTTACATTGCAAAACAATACTCTCAAAACTTAAAATAAGGGAAGGTCTTGCTTGAAATATAAGATGAGAAATAAGCAAACGTTTGCTAAATTAAGACAATTCAAAACTTGAAACAATTAACCTTAAGTTCAAAAGGCTTGTTTTACACTCCAGTAGGCCCAGAAGCAGTTTACAGAAGCCATATTTTGATCTTTTAATACCAAAATGAGTCCAACGGGTCCATAAAAAATATTACTAAAACTGAATTTGATATAAAAGTGTCATTCCTTTATTTACATTTTTCTTTACAACTGGAAACACTGACAGTGTGTAATGTGGTATTTGTGACAGTATAAATTTGGAATCCTTTTCACAAATGACTTTGATTCTGATCTCTGAAAGTGGATTCTAGGTAAAACTGAAAATGACATTACTACTACAAGGAGAACTGAATTCAATAAATCTTGATAGCTTATTTACATTTCTCCTATAAACTGCAAGCTGATAGTTTCATGGGTACTTAAAGGTGAAGAATATAAGACAGGACTTCCCAAAGATAAACTGTTCACAAGTCCAAATCCAAAGGCAGATGCATTACCTCTTACTGAAATCCAGTTGAGTAGGTAGTTGCAGAATATAACAATTTGCAAAAATAAACTGTACAGTAAAGTCCAAGGTGTAGATACATTAACTCTTACTGAACACTGCATACCGTCGAAATTCAAAAGTGTTCATACTCAAATGCTCAGTCAAATGTTCGAAAGCTTACCTTTTGCTCTGCATGAGACAGTCTGTGGGCAGAGGATCGAAATGCACCAATCAGAGAAAGGCAATTTTAATTGCCTGTTTCCTGAGAGGTCAGCTTCTGCTGAATTGTTGCTTTGTGATTGGTCCATTTTTAGTCACGACTATAGATCTTTTTGATCGAAAAAATTCTAGCTGAAACTTTTTCAAAATTTGTTGATAATTTTACAATCATGTTTGCATGTGTTTCAAATTCATAGTGCCTTGTAATTTTCTACTAAGGAAACTTTAATGTGGCCTACAAGTCTAAAATCCTTCTCCAGTTGTTATTTAAAATCAAATTTCATTTTTCATTTACACATGTTATTTTCCCCAGGACTTTTCAAGTAAGAAATATAGCTTTGAACATAGCTGTAAACTCTATTTGAGTTAAAGGTTAGGCTTACGAAATGTTTACGTATAAATTTTTCCGTTGGAAGACAGAAGTAAATTGAGCGACTTATTTTAGAAAAAAAGGTTATTGATTTAAGAATCCAGCCCTTAAAACAAAAATAAAAACAAGGAATGTTGTCTTAAAACAATATCCTTTCACTTAATTTAGGCTTTGTCTTAAAACCATTTTCTGCATCTTAAAAACATTTGTAAATCAATATTTTTCCTTCTTAAAACAAGGATGTTGTTCTTTAATCGAAGTGACTGGTTCTTAATTTAAAGAGACCTACTTTTAGAGTGAATCGAGTACCGAAAATATCGATTTGTTACCTACTTTCACATTCGGCTCACCTGGTGTGCGATATCTGGACGAGCAGATGCAGGGTCTTTTTTGTTCTTCTTCATAATTGTTTTGTGTCTGTCACAGTTTAGTAACTCAAAATTTTTTCCATTCTAAAATAAAGGAAGAGTAAGCATACATGTAAACAACACCGTGAATGAGATCATCACTTTCACATCATTGCAAATACAGACATCTTGTACCTTGCTGTTACTCTACAGATCAGATTTTCTCCTACCTTAACTGCCTCTAGGGAAGCTTTCTCAAGAATGATGACAAGTCGCTTTCCAGAATCCTTTTCTTTTAATGTTCTCGGCACTTTGCGAGGTCGCTCAAACTCGTTTTCCCCGTCCGCCATTTTGATCTTGCACGTGTTACAACAGAAGGTTTGGTTACTAAGTCGAGGGGGCGAGTGTAGTGTAAGGGAGGGACTGGGAGCGATAAATTTTTAGCCTGTTTCCTGTTCCAGGCAGGCGTTCAGATCGTGACCCGGGACAGCGCAATGGCAGACCGGCGGGTCAGTCCTCCTGCATCATTTCTTGCTGGCAGAGCTCGCTGACAGATCTGGACAAACACTGTCCGTAGTTCTCAGTCTCGAAGAGAGCTGGATTTCGCCACCCATAGAATTGGCTGTCACGTGATTTCAAGTGTGACAGTCGCAGTCTTTGTGCATTACTCACACAAGTTTGATTGAAATCTACCCAGGTCACAGGACTCTGATCCAAGTGCAGGCTAGAGTACAGCCCACCATGCTACGGTAAATAAGCAACACAAAAAGTTTACCCCAGCCCTACTTTCAATCCTTAATAGAATTTTAGCTTAAACTGGGAAGCTGCTTATATATCTCAGTCATTTATGAATAGAGCAATGACCTGCACTTATGACCCGTGACCCTATGTGACTGTTTTCCGGTATCTGCCACAGATAAACTCACTTCGACTTACACTTGTATATCTGAACGACACAGGGGGTATGCAAGTCTCTTTCCACGCTTGGTGATCGATCTTTTTTTTTCTTTCTTTTTTTTTAAATGGCTGCTCCTAAATTATGGAACGGTCTTCCCCATTTTATTAGAAATATGTCTTCAGATAATGCTTTCAGGAAGGCTCTTAAAACTCATCTATTTCAGAAGGCGTTTTTGTAAATAGGGTTTTAGGTTTGTAAATAGGATTTTAAGAATAATTAGTTGTTTTTTTAGAATTTTAGACTTATTATATTTAACAAATTATTAGGAGCGATCTGTAAATTAGTCATTGTTTTTAGAATTTATTTATTTATTATAATTGTAATGCGCAGATGAAAATTTCCTGGATTGATATTTGCGCAATACAATTCAATAAATATTATTAAAATAAAATTATTAGCAAAATAGCGGAAAATCTCAATTTCAGACGCCAAAATATCAAGAAAAGAACCTTACAAATGGTTTTGACGAGTGGGTGGGCCGGCTGCAACGCAGGCTAACGTTTTTAGGAGAGTCGGAGCCCATGGGCTCCTGCTAATCTGGATTCCAGAATCCGGGGATTTTTTGTTTGTGGAATCCTGAGCTTTGGAATCCAGAATACAGCTCAAGGAATCCGGAATCCTACAAAAGGTTGGAATCCAAATTCCAAGTTCCACTGACAAAACTGGAGTCCAGTACCTGGAATCCAGAATCCATGGCGTTGAATCCAGAATCCAATGCTGTCTTGAATTATCTTACATGGTGGGGCGAATCGGATATAAGAAGGAAGAAAATACGACTGCCATTAAAACTCTTGGGAGGACGGCTATGCTAGAATCGTTGGCTGTTTTTCTTTTTCTTTCTTTCGCTTTTTCAGCTGACGAGCCAAAAATTATAAATATTGGTAAATTATTTTGTTGTTTACATTTCTATTCGATGCAATAGAGAAAATAAACGAAATTGTTAAGACTTCAGACACCATGAAAAATTCTTAGAAAAGAATCATGTTTAACTAGAGATCTTTTTTGCTAAATGTAATTCAGCCAAATAGAAACGTTATTTTATTTTCCTTTGAAGAAACCCTACTTGACAAGTTACATGTTGCTTTGAAAACTTTCAACTCGGTTTGAACGAGTTATTAATTCAAATTTGTCATCAGCTTTCTATTATAACATACCCCCCAAATTTTCTATCAAAACATGCACTAAAATTAATTAAGAGTCTGTTGCCGTGTTTTTCAGTTAGGTGTAACAAAGCATTGCTCTTCAACCTTCTTTTTTTGAAGATTTTAGGCGAGTCACGACTTTTATGGTATATAAGTTTCTTTCTTTAAGTTTTTCAATCCTTACATTTCCGTTGCTTGAGATGTGGGCTACCACTGACAACAGTAATAAACATCACTGTTGCTTAATTCGTTATTTTGCGAATATATTACTTGGCAAGTCATAATTAGAATTAAATTCAATATACTTAAGAATATTCTATACTATTATATTAAAGCTATCGCAGCAAGGGGTATAAAAGCAGTAAAAAAAGATGAAAGTTGAAATAATAAATTATTTAGTTCGCAGGTGAAAGGTATAGTGGCATGGCTTTTCAAGTTATATAGTTCGCCTTGGAAACGGCCCTTTTACGTGAAGCTTTGAAAATGAAAATGAACTATCTTCAACTGTTAACCAAGATTATTGTTATATCCTTGTTTTTCAACGCTTCCTGTGTTGCCTTGTAAGTATCGTTAAAAATTTAATTTTAACAACTCTCTAATATAACACCGTTCGAACTTGTTTTAATAGTGCGCGTTTTACGCACGATTGGAAATAACAGTTGATCTTTGCCGCAGACAAAAAAAGAAGACGAGATCTTCATAAGCTCGAAACCTCCACATATTTAAACGTATATCGAAACCATTTCACTTTGTGATATCTAATGGAATAATATCAATTTACTGCTGTAAGTCCAAACCTTTTACGTGTTTAACAGCTGAAGCTTAAAGCTGACCATCATCAATGGACCGTACTACGGTTACGGTAATATTTCTTTTGGGTGCACTGCTCCACAGATCAAAAACGTCTTTTTTGGACAAAATTCTCAAGGTACTGGGCAAAATCGCTTGGTAAAATAGTTAACATTCTAACCTAAGAATATCCAGTCGTTTTTGAGCCCAAACAACTTACGGTAAGTCAAAAACAGGGCCGGAATGCTTGATTTAGATTATGTATGTGACGGCGGCGGTATGCGCAAGTGTTTAATACATAGACCACCGATTTAAAGCTGAGCATTGGTCTCCGTACGGGTTTTCATTTTGAATAACGATCAAAAGTGGCTAACGGCCTTAGTCGATGAGTGTCGGCTTTTGCGACGGTTGTTGAATGGTTGTATAGAAAGAATGGTTTCCAACTGGCGTAGATATAGTTTATTTGAATTTTCTGTTTCCTGAGGAAAAACTGTTCTGATCAACCGTTTTAAACAGTAGCAGATTGTGGTATTAATTTTCATGTGCCACTTTTCGCTAAGAACTTAAGTGCTGAAGCGTTGCCCAACTTTACAAGATATCAACCACGGTGTTTTACAGTTAGATGGTTCTTCTGCTAGAAGTTTCTTAATCACATAGCTTTTTCTCCTCAGACAAAGAAGTGACAATAAGACATTTATCAAAGAAAAAGAATGGGGTCGTGATATGGAAAAAAGAGATAATGGAACATCTTTAGAAGATAAAGAGCACCTAAATAATAAGACGGAAAGTAGCGATTATACGACATCTATTGATGACAAAGGATGCTTAGGAGAAGTACAAAACTGCAGCAATATTACAGCTCCTGTAAAAGAACGCATCAGCAATGCAACAAAAGACAGAGAATGGATTCAAAATTCTACCAACATCTTTAGAAAGATGATGGAAAACTACGATCCCTCTATTGCTCCCTACGTGCCAGGTATGTGACATTTCATTCAACCCTCATCTACGTGTACCATCACTTTTCAGATTTTTAACATTTACAAGCTATTGCAGTGGAAGTAGATCTGACTTAAATATGTTTATCAACATTATACTTTGAACGTGTTCGGAGTTCCCAAGTCTTTGAAGCATCGGTACCTTGAAAAATCAATTAATTAGCGTGTTTTCGATTCGAAGTATTATTGCTATGGTATAGAGGGGCTGATGGCAATATCATATTATTACTGGTTGCATGATGATTAATAATGATCTTCGTACTTAATTGAAATTGGATTCAGACTAAAACAGAGTTCCAGGTGACATATTGTGTTGGCAATCGTATAGGAATCAGTTGTCTTAAAACTTGACTAATTGCTTTGTAAAAACATTTCACTGGAAGTAATGAGCCTCAATAAAATTATGAAATATAAACTCTCTGGTCCAAAAAAACTAAAGTCTATAGCTAAAGATCATGTTTCTTGGAGTGATATTTAATAACCAATTAAAAGTACGTGTTTTTCATTAAACACCTTTCACGGCCACATGGCCACTCGAGATTGAGGTATAACCCTACTGGCAGATCAGCTGTTCCATCCTGGTTTCATGATGGTCTCCTTTGTTTTATTTCTATATCCTCTGCTATTTGATATGTGATCCTCTTTTACAAAAACAACGAGTTTATATGGGTTCAGTGACGCAATGTGTGTAATGTCTTGTAGTGTAAAGGCACGCAAGCATTATGGGATTGTTGGGAGAGGGGGTGGGGGTTGGGGTTGAGGCAAAGAATAGGAATTGCATGGTAATGTTTTTGCTTTACCCGTGCATAATTGCTAGGATTTTTGTTTTTAACAAGTCATGAGAAGGACATGTCTAATAGGGAATGTTTTGAAAGACTTGACGTTTTATATAAGAAGCAACTGGTGATTAGAATCTATCTCTGTATTGTATGTGTGTTTCCATGGTGGCTTGAAATCAGTGAAGGAGTAGTATAACCAAGCATCAGGATAAATTTCAACTCTCTTTTACTTTCATGTTTACAGAATATAATCAGGTATGGCATTGTGGCTTCCCTGATCTTGCCTTTCGCTTTAACTAAACAACCCCACATTGCATGTGTACTTTTCGATACTTTCGACCCAGGCCTTCATAAAGCAAGGTACTTTGTATGGCCAGTGTGTTGAGTTTTCCCCACAGCATAGAGTTATCTATGGCGGACGAGGGCCTTAGTTGCTCGAACACTTCAATAACTTGTTAAGCTAGAGCTGCACCATTTCTTGTGTGGTACATCACTCAAAGATTCAAAATGGTATGTTTAGGGATTTTAAGTCTAAAAGTTGCTCTGACCAGTAGTCTATAAATAATATGCCACTAAGATGATATCTCAAGGCACAAAAGACATCGCGACTATCGAAAATTGTGTAGCAGTCAAGTTTTTTTTGTTATTGCCCTTTCAAGCAATTATATGCCCCTTTTCAGGATCTTGGTACCTTCAAATTTAAAATTTTCGATAGTTTTTTTACTTTAGTTCTCTTTATTTATGTGCACATTTTTAGGTAAACCAGTTAAAGTGAATATTGTTTTTGAGATTCTTGCTTTTGGAGAAGTCGACGAGGCAAATATGGTAAGAACTGAATGGAAACATATGATAGAAAAATAAGATCCAATTTAGCTGAAAAGGGTGTCCATTAATAGCATTGTACCCTTGCACCAAAAGCCTGGTTCATGGCCTTTTAAGGCTAATACCCCTTGTTGAACCAGTCAATTCTCGTTATTCCTTAACCCATTTGGTTGGTGCTGATCGCAGACCAGATTCTGAGATATTAGATGGGGAAAGGAAACGTTTAAAGATAGTAAACACGAAAGAGGTTAAAATAGCTTCGCAATACTCGGGATAGAAAATCTGCACAACTCTTTTTTTGCATTGCTGAGAAAAAGTTTATCTTAGTTCAGATTTAATCAGCCTTATAAAAAGAACAAATTGAAGTGAATTTGAAGACGCCCATTTTAGGAAGATCGACTTGCCTTACGTTTTTGGTCTTCTGGGGGTGATCGTTTCCTTCTTCCTTGCGTAATGTTAAGAAAAGTTCCTTTTCACAAGTGAGATCACTGTTAGGAGAGACATTATTATAAGATCTCATTCATACTGAAAATGACACTGATCTGATTTGAACTGTCCTGTGAAAGTATTCCTGTCAAGGTCGTAAGTCGACTCCTATCTGCTATCGTTTTAAAGAGCTAAAACTTCTCTAGTTCATATCAATTTAATTCTAAACAAGAGGTCCAGTTTCGTTACTTAAGATTATATAAGGCATTGAAACTTTTTCCTGTCGTTTGTTCCAACGCCGGGATCGTAAAAATGGACTCGTTTTGAAACTTGAAAACGTTAGGAGAACTTTTTCAAGATTTAATGCTAATTATAGCCTGCAAATATCACCAAACAGTTATCATGGTTAGTGGTATCTGATAAAATTTGTTTGATATCTTCTTCATAACTCTACAGGGGCACTGATTTTGTGAATGGGTAAAGACACCAAGTAATGACTTCAGCACAAGAATTTAACCATGACAGCCCCAGTACCTCGTGACACACACGTAGCCCCTTTAATAGCCCACGTCCGATATTTTATAATTTTAACATGACATCGAGGCTTTAGGGCGGTCAAAATTACAATTTTTTCTAGACTCCATTGCCTCGCAAATCCCAAAAGAGACTTGAGCGCAAAGAAAGCCAAACCAAATATAGAAAAATGATCAGAAAGCCACGGAGTCATGTTAGAATTTTAATATAACGAATTAACTTGGGCTGTTATGAATCGATTCCTTTTCTGTAGGAATACGGCTTGGACTTAGTTATCATACAGTGGTGGAGGGACATAAGGTTTGCTCAAGGCCAGGACAGAACCTTCTCATTTAGTGGTAACGACATAAAAAAGATATGGACACCAGACACTATCTTCTTGAATGCCAAGCAATCTGAGATTAAGAACGTGAGTTATATTTTATGTTGACAATTCAGAACTCTTGAATCACAAATAATTGAGTTGAAGAATGTTTACCAGGCGGAGAGATTTGGAACGTGTTTTCGTTTTGTTGCTTTGTTTTTTTTCCTTTGCCAATGATATTGTTGTGCCATATCTCAAAAACTATATAACAATAATAAGATAATATGGAATAAATACTTGATTGCCTACCCTTAGTCATGTTATGAGGAAAAGGCAGTGTGATCGATTTGTCACAAAAACTACGCCATCAACGCCATACTACCGACTCAAAGGGGTGGCGAATGGTACCTCGAAAAACGTGGGTCTCGGAAAATTTTGGCAGGATCTCGAAATCTCGGAAGCGTTTTTGATAAGTCTCGAAGTCTCGTTTTTGCATGGTTTGTATTTACTCTTTTTGAGTCTCGAAACTTTTTACCAAAGAGTCTCGGGCTCGGATTTCTAACTAGGATCTCGGCGTCTCGGCGAGTCTCGGATTTTACCATTCGCCACCCCTACTCAATGTAATAGCCAATTTAGTTTCTCCAGACTCAGTGTTATTCAGTTACATAATTGGATCCAATCGTCTGATGCCAAGATTTCGTATCAAGGTGTTTTCAGAAACTGTAAATCCTTCATTAGTCATCAACACTTGACCCAGTTTTCTGGACGTCGCAGTGGAAAGAAATAAAATTTTACAATAACTGAGCGAATCCTCGCCCGCTGATTGGTCGAGAGCTATATTAGAGTATAGACCATGGAAATGACGTAACATGTCACGCAGTGCCGGTTGTTTTGTTTTTGGTTTTTCGTAAAAAAATAAATGTTATTGCAATGAAACTACTCCCCTGCGGCTCGTTGTTCCACTTAAGTTTTGAACATTTTATGACGTCATTTCTATGGTCTATAAGAGTGTAGACCATGGGAAATTGTGGTCAATTTGTTAAATAAATAAACACCAAACACTTGGGCTGAGTTATTAAAATCCCGGTTAACTACAGACGTGCTCTTACTTATTTTTCTTCGAAGAAATCAATCATGTAGTTTTCCAGAAAGATGACTTAATAGTGACACCAGCTGGACTTTTTCTCGCTAGGTTATGAAAGACAACCAGATGGTATTCGTGTTACCCGACGGCCATGTTACTCACATGTCAAGGTAAGAATTTTCTCTAATCACTTTCTTCAGGATTTTCCCCTTAAACAACGAGCAACATTTATCGCCTCAGTCTTAAATATCGGTCGAATTAGAGTTTAACGGCAACCATTCTCTCAACCAGCAGGACAGATTCAACCTCAGTTGTTTCCTTATGTCGGGAAAATCCAAGAAAAGAGGATTCAGTTGAACACTTCTTGCAAACCGGCTCCGCAGTTTGCTGAGTTGAAAAAAACATGCCAGCTTAAATTGTGACGAGGGGAACTGGAGCGGAGCAAATTTTCTGGGTGTGATCTGGTAAAGACAGCCCAAATAGAACCAAGTCGTAGTTGCTGCATTTGTTTTCATGAAGACAATATTCTGACCTATATTTTCTCATGCTTCTATTCTAATTTTGCACGCCCTTGCAAGACGACCGCATAATCTCTTTTCCTGTTCAGTTTCCCTTTCGTTTCTGAATTCAAATTGATCATTGTCATAGTCGCCTCAGGCTTTTTCTGCTTTGTTGCTTCTTTTCAGGATTTCATTAAAAGTTGCCTGCCATATGCAGCTGCAGATGTACCCACTTGACAGACAGAAGTGTGATTTGGTGATAGAGAGCTGTGAGTTGACTTTGATATCCTTAAATTGTTTGTGCAGTCCTTTCATTATTATTTAACAATTAGTCGCCTCAGGCGACGGTTCACGTCGCCTGAGGCGACTAATTGTTTTAGTATAATTACATTGATGATTATTCGAGAAAATAAAATTATTGATCAATTTCCGACCTCGAAACATCAAAAAATCTGGCTGCCATTTTGAAAACTGCTAGCCTTCAATGCTATAGTCACCGCGCGGTGATTATAGCGGGATAGAGCAAAGCTCCTAGCCAATCACAGCGCTCTATTTTCGATAGTCATTAAAGATTATTATCCTTCCTGCGCCTGAAACTTTTCAAATGGAATTAGTAACTGTTAGTAATTGTATTTGTTCTTTTGGTTTGCTGATGTAGTATCTTAGGCGGCTCATACGGGCCATTATCAGGCACGCTATGAACACGGGGACAATTCAAGACTAAGGCGACCTATGTCGATCGTCACGAAAGCATGGCGGAGATGTACTGTAAAACTAAGCTGTTGATCCATTAAAGCTGAGCGATAGTGCGTTATCCCAAACAGTTTGTAGGTTCAGAAACGATTATGCCGTCAACCTGTCCTGTCAGTATGATTCAGCTTGTATGGTGTCTTCTTTAAAATATGCAAGTACCCCCAAAAATACTAGGGCGGAACTGTATAAAAACAAGGGGCTCAGAGTATTCTATATGTTTTGGTGTCTCAAACTGAGTGGCTCGGGTGTTATTAGAGGTTCGGGCCGGGACTCAATGGAGGAAAAAAGGGCATCTATTTTATCAACAGAAGAAATCAGTGAACAAAAGCAAATCTTACAAAATAATGCAAATTCTCATTAAATCGGACATACATTCCTTGCGACAAAATAAAGATGTGTCTTCCTTTAAATTTTTTTTGTGCTGCGAACACTAGGATTTTTAACTGACATTTGCCTCTTACGCCAATTAATCAATTATTTTCGGCCTTGATTAGTTTCACTGGCTGATTCCAAGTTGGTTTACGAATGGGGAAACTTCTTAGCAAGCAAGTGCGTTGTTGAGGTGTATGATGATGCCATGGCTCAGTACGATTACAAGGGGGCAAACCTAAGTTACAAGCATGGGAAATTTTCCTCTGGTATGTAACTTCGTTTTTAATATTATCGAGTGATTTCTCGCGCACTGATTAGTCAGGAGCTCTACGGTGATGACGCAGAAATGAGGTAGCTGTTTGTCCCCACTTCTCTTCAAGTAATTTTCCAAGAAACTTCCAATCACCAGAGTTGGTCGTTGAAAAATTTTATTGCCTAGCATTGATTGTCACATGGGTGCAATCCTTTACTGTTTCCAAAGATGTACTGCATTTGTCTAGTCATTTATTCAGCCATTAATGTCAAACAAGAGAGCGAGGATAGTTACCTTTTCTAATAACTTCCTGTCTTGTGCATGTTCACGGCAAGGGGGTCCCCTACGGGACTTTTTATCCGATATGCCGGAAGGTTAAAGTCTACACTAATTACTGATTATATGTAGGTGGTTTCTCAAACGTGTACGCTACATTTGTGTTTGACCGCCGTACGTCATATACGGTTCTTCAAGTGTTCCTCCCAAGTTATTTGATCGTTCTTCTGTCATTCATGGCCCTTTGGCTGCCACAAGATGCTGTGCCCGCCCGAGTGGCCCTTGGAATAACAACTGTGCTTACAATTGTATATTTTCTTGGTAAGTCCGACTGCAGTATATCTTCCAACTGTCATCTCTCACTCGCTCTGCTCCGGTCCCTGGAAACTCAAGCAGCCAAAAGAATCGCCAACAAAATTTAAAAGTTCTATTATTACCTTAAGGAGAAATTTCTCGTTTATTACATCACGATTTCTTAATTCACAACAATTCATTAAAAAAAAAACAATCGCGTCCGTAGATTGTAAACATCATGTTTAGCCAAATTGGTACTGTGAGTAACCTGCTTTCGCCCCAGTGCTTTCTGCACCTTTAAAATGGGTGGTAAAACGCTTGGAACGAGTTTGAGATCTCACTTGGGTCTTTTCATACACTTGTGGATGGAATGTTGTAGTTCATTGTTAAGCTAAGTATCAGCACATGTTTTTGTGCGTTAGTAACGTTAACGTTGTACAGACACTCAACAACTCACTTTCTGCTTTCTGGCGTTTGAAAGGGAAGGGAAGAGGAAATTATGCCAAGGCGCAGTAGTACACGAACAGCGCGCCCCTCGTATGCCAATCGCCTTCTCAAGGACCTATTGGATTCTCGAGCACCCATGGGTATTCTTGTGCCCTCGTCGCATTCCCTTCTACTCATAGCATCCTTGCGCGCCCATTGCATTCTTGCGTACCAATTGAATTCTCGTGCGTCCATTGCATTCTCATGTTCCCATTGCTTTCATGCATACCCATTGCGTTCCTATTGCGCCCATTGCATTCTCGTGTTCCCGTTGCATTCTCGTGCACCCATTACATTCTCGTGCGCCCATTGTATTCTGGCGTGCCCGTTACATCCCTATGCGCCTATTGCTCTCTCGTGCTCAATACATTCTCGTGGACCCACTGCATTGTCATGCGCCCCATTTCATTCTCGTGCAGCCATTGCATTCACGTGTACCCATAGCTTTATAGCACCCCTATCGTATCCTGGTGCGCCCATTGCATCGCTTGTACAACAATTGCATTCCTGTGCGCCGATTACATTCTCGCACGCCCATTGCATTCCCTTGCGCATCAATTTTTCCCCTTCCCATCAAACGCCCACCAATCCCACTATTTATGATAGGACTGTTTGTTTTCTACTGCAAATAGGAAGCGTCAGCAGTAGAATGCCCCGTGTGTCTTACTTTAAGGCCATTGATTGCCACTTGTTCGTGTCCTTTGGTTTTGTGTTTTCCACCATGCTGGAGTATGTTATTCTCCTTAATACCAAGGGCAGGAATACAAGAAAGCCAGCTAATCATGAGAAATGCGAGGTAAGCAATTGTTAGGATGGCTTTAAAAATATACTTTAGTGGGATTTTACAAGGACAACCGGGACAAGTAAGATCCTCCATTTCCCTCAGGAAGTGCGTCTGTTTTATTAGGAGTTGAAGAGAGGGTCATAGAAATCAATTCAAGAGACGAATGACGCCACTAAAGATTTCCGCGCGGGACTGAATGTCTGAGGAAGGAGCGCAGAAATTCTATACTGATGTCGTATTACTACCCAGATCTGGGTAGTGCTTCTGATCGGTTGAAGAAAATTATTTTTAACCAATCAAAAACAACCCATATGAGAGTAGTGACCGGCTTCATGAGTATGAATTTCCTGCGGTCGTTCCTCATACGTCATTTCACGGGGAAACCTTTGGTGGGGTCCCGAAAAGTCGGCTGTTTTCTCGGGCTACTTAAACCACACCTAATTTTAGACCAAAACGGTTGATCTAAAAATCTAATCTAAAACTGACCCCCCCCCCCCCCCCCCCCACTCCTGAACAACACAATGCGATAGGGGTACGTGTTAGGTGATTCTGGTTAGATGGATGGATCTACTAGATCGCCAACGTGAATAAGAGTTGAAGGAGAGAGCGACCCTCTCACGCTAGTTGACTTACATTTCAACCTTAGCGTACATAATGTTCGTGGACCATTATATTATTCAATGAAATTTTTTTCGTCAATTACCAAACGTTACGATTTTTAACAGCTTGGCTTATTGGACAACCATGTATCAGAGGATTCGTCGCGTAACAACTGTTATGGAACAGATGTAGTAGTACGTTACCCAGTTAAAAACGAAGAAGAAGATGAAGCTAATGGCTCAGTCATCGAAGTTCAGCGGAAAAGAAAGACGTCACGTGACATTGTCCCAGTTCACTCAATAGACAGACTGTCCCGGGCTCTTTTTCCCGCTTCGTATGGAGTGTTTGTAGTAGTTTTCTGGGTGGTCTGTGCAACACAGTCACCTCAAAGAGAACAATTAGATCTTTGCTGAAGTCCTTGTTTGAGTGAACTGACTCCTGACAATCGCTGTTCGGGAGAGGAGATTAGGAGGAATGAGCTTGGTGTCTCAAATTTATTGTATTTGATAAAAGCAATAAGAAATTCAGAAGGAGTAAGCCATTGTTGAGGATGGAAAAACCTGAGATAATCTTTGAATCATGTTAGTTAATTAATTAAAACTCTTTGACTAGCAGTATTTTTAGAGAGGTGTGGGGTCTTCGCTCTAACATTGAGCTAAAATTGGTATCAGGGCCTTGACCCACTGAGTTTTGTTACCATTTGCATTCCCTTCTCAAAGAGATTGTTCGGATTTGCTCGGTAATGTCTTCTGTCCCTTGAATAGTGAATACATCACCAAGCGATGGCAATTTAAAACGGTTTAGTAACCTGCTGTGGAGACTTCGTTCCTCTATGGTAATCCTTTCGTCAGGTAGTCTGAATTGAACATAATTTTCTAACGAATTTTAAGTTATCGTTATCCCTTTAAAAACTTACAATTGTGTGGCCCCCGTTCATTAAGAAAACTCTTGCATATATATATATATAGCGAAAGTGAACCGTCCACTTTCTTCGTTATTAGCAACAAATAATGGACTTTACTCATTTACCAGTTCTAATATAATTCTCCATCAGGTCGAACTGCCCCTACAGTTAAGATAGTTTCATATAAATAGTCGTTTAGATTTAAAAGCTTCTCCTCATACTTTGTATTACCTCGGAGACACCAGAATTGTTACTACTCTATAAAAGTTGTGATATTGAATTACATTTGAATCGGCACGGAAATTCACAACAATAGACGTACTTTTTTTCTTTTCTTTGTATCTCTTTGCTCCGTGTGAGGCGCGGATTCCATCAAAATTCGGAAAATATTTAAGCCCCCGGGGCTTTTGTGGCTTAAAAACGAGGGGTCTATATACACTGAGTTAATGATGCTCGTAGGAGGAAATTTGCTTTTTTGCAACTCCCATATGCAATGGTGGCGGTGGTGGTGGAAAATTTGTGTAGTTTGTTTTTATGCTTTATGCACGATCGACGTCGCAGCAGAAAGTTTATTTGAAAAAAATTCATATATACTGACAGGAGGTTAAACGATCCTTTGCCTCGCAAGCTCAAGATGTACAAGCGCGTGAACACCAACGGCTGGGCGTGTTTCATTCCTATGCAGTATATGTTTCGAGTTTTGCGGGGGTCTTTTATTTGGAGAACGGAAGCGTTGAAACGAAACAAAAGGAACAAGAAAAACACTTCCTCTGGCCCTGAGGAGCGGCATGATTTAAATAAGTTTGGGTTTTGGCCTTAAAACTCACTTTAGATCCAAGCCAAATTGCGCCTCCAATACTTTCGCCGTACTTAGTTGTTCCAATTTTTTTTATCTGTTATTGTTTTTTGTGTTGTTTTTTTCTTTACATCAGGGCCCCATTTAAACTAGCCTCGCTGAAGTGGGCACCCCTGAATAAATATTGTTCAAAATAAACAAATAAAAAAGGGGGAAGTTGATTGACAGTCGTTAGTTTTTAAGTCTAGCTCGATTTCTCTTGACTCCGGCTCTCGCTGAGTTTCTGAGTATCAGGGATTTTGAGACAACGTGGAAAAGTAAGTTTTATTTTGTAAAAAATCCCTGATAAAATTGTTAAGTCACTAATACGTACTCAAATAATGCTAGGCTAAAGCCCGGGCTAAAGCGTGCGCGTACAAATGTGGAGAGCAGGTTCAATATCGCCATGTTAATAGAGAGATTTGGAGTCACGCTTACGGCAAACGGCAAACCGCACTGGACTCAAGTTGAGAATTTCTCAAAATAGAGAATGAACAGATAAAAACGGTCTGAAAACAATTCTTATGGATGAAAATAATGTGAAGCTAATTATTTTCAAGTAAAGAGAAAACTAGCACCTATATATATATTATATTCACATTTGCTGTTTGCCGTGAACGCGACTCTACTCCTCTAATGTCTTAGTGATGGACACAACCGTTTTGCTATCTTGGTTTACTCTGGGGTGTAAAGGACAGATGCTCAACGAAAGCAGAGACTCAGAAAGAGGTAAATCCAACGATAACAGAACAAGATTCAAAACTACAAATGGCATGAGTCAAACAGTTGGCCAATTAACAAGCGCGGGTGAGGAACTGAACTCGAGACACCTGACCTGGAGAAAAATCCAGCTAGTGGAAGGCTAATGATCAGAGCGGGACTTGGCATGAAAATCTTCGCATTACGAGTCCGATGCACCGACCGCTCGACCTCGTTTTAAGTTCCTCCTCTCTCTAGTCTCCACTTCCATCGGCGGAGTTAACAAAGCCCACATCTCCTTCTTCTTCCTCTTCTTCTTGTCTGCAAAGAGGATTTCGTTCCTGTACGTCGTCTTCAGCGTTATTAGGAAGCGTGTCATTGATACATGGCCGGGGTCTGGGTGGTGTTTGGCGTTGTGGTGAGCGCTTGGCTCTATTGAGTTTCCTTACAGTTTGGTTTGGACTGCATCTGAAGAAGTGATACAACTTTTGGTCTACTGCTAGGAATCCCGAATGGTACTTCCTGATCCATCCCTTGAAGCCACTTGGCGTGTCTGGAGCTAACGTAAGGAAACAATATCTGTGAATAACATTATAGAATTTTCAACACAAAGAGGGGGACGGTATATTTGCAAACATGAAAACAGAATCTGTGCTGCCACACTTAATTACATTAGACCGGAGTTACGTGCGTTACAAGTGTTCCTTAGCAGCACGATGTAAACTGCTTGGTCCCTAGTGGACCAGAATACCGTTAACTGCATGTGTACTAGTCTGCTACACCGCCGTTTTTAGTGTCGTCACGCATCGCTCCTCAGGAACGTTGCGTGACGACACTACAAACGGCTGTGTAGCAGACTACATGTGTACAGGCTGTTTTTTCTTCTAGAAAGCCCCAGCTCCGCCCCCTCCCTCCTCCCAAAAATGATAAATGATACATGATACCCAGGTGATCTGTGACGTCATTGCGGGGGCCTGGGGAAAGAAATTTTAATGCCGTATCCCATAAACCAACGCGCGCACCAATTCAATTCAATTCAATCTGTTCCCGTCAGCTTTGGTTTATGGGATACGGCATTAAAATTTCTTTCCCCAGGCCCCCGCAATGACGTCACAGATCACCTGGACTGAGGCGATCAAGTAAACGTTTTTACAGCTATTTCGAGGAAGGTTGTCAGAAAAAGTGCACGCGACAATCCCGAAAGGCATTGTGGGTGGTTTTGAGTTAACTGTTCTTCAAAGAAATTTGAAAGAATTGGCACGAGAGGCCATGAAGATGTGTTTGCTAGTGCTAAAGGAAAGCAACAAAAGTAGGTTCGACAGCTACAGTCGTCAGGAACAGTGTATCGATCATATCCCATATTACCTTTCGGGATTGTCGCGTGCACATTTTTTCCTACAACCTTTCTCGAAATAGCTGTATACAAAATATTCGGATCACTGCCCACCTACCCCTCCCCTAAGCTAACATTAACAATTACTTTTTACTTAGGGCAAAAAGATAGTTTAGGGGAGGGGTAGGTGGGCAGTTTCCCTGAAACCTAGATTGCTAAATATTCTCATGAAACTAACCTAATGAAAGAGCTAAACGCCTGAAACAGAAGCCATGGTTGTGACCTTTGATGAAATCGCGGAAGGTAATCAGTGAAAGAATCGGACTGTTTTGTCTAACAGCTGATATTTCGGAGAGGTCTTTCACCTCTTGTGAGCCAGTCTTGAGTTTTTGATCAAATGGTGCAGAATTGATAAGTATAGCCCCCAAAGCAAAGCATAGCAAACTTGAAATAAAATGCTGCATCTGTGGAGAAAAAAAATTCAGTTTATTGATACTGACTGAATAGATCTAAACTTTTTCGGTCATCACAGGCCTCTGTTTTCCTGTCTTGCACTGGAATGACTATCTGGGGATAAAAGCGAAAAAAAAAAACCACTTAGCTGGGATGGTGTCTCTGATGTTGTATTTCCTAAAATATTCAGTATAAAACTATGGGCACTTTCTTAAAATTACGCTCAGTGAAAGGATCGAGAATGAGAAGAACAGTTTTACTTTCCTAATAACTCTGCAAGTTTTCTTGCTGAAATTGAGTTAAAGGAAGTACATTGTCTCTCCTATGTTGATGGTTGTGAAGTCAAAGGTAAAAAAATCTTTAAGGTTGAAAGCAAGACCCTTACTCTTTAAGAAAAAGTGAATGGAATTACCTTGAAGCGCGCATTCCCTTATCATTATTAGTTTGCAAAGGGATGGGCTCTCATTTTAATAGCTGGTAGCTCTTAACATATAGGAAGGCCAATACACCCTGAGTTTATGGTTGTTTTCAAGGCCAATGCATATGTTGGAAACTAAATTACAAAACAAACAATATATTCGCCGATATTCACTTCGCCTTCGGCGACTAATTGTTAAATATTGCACGAAGACAATTCTTATCGATCAGCTTTTATTACCTTCATTGTTTTCATAAATGAATTACTTTGCATTAAAAGAGCTCCCTTTGTTCAGTTTTTCGCGCTAGCTTTGGAATCACTGAACATTCATTCAGTCATTCTATACATGACGAGTGACTTGAGGGGCTGATATAATACTGGCAAAATGATAGCTTTACGTGTGCAACTAAAGCAGGAAATCAATAATTTTTCCAAAGAATTTTTGTTTGATATCAATGCACTCTGAGGTTCACCTTTTTGAAAGAACGGAAGGAATCATTGGCCAGGTATAGCCATTAATCAGTTATACTATAATAAGTAAACCAGTTAATAAATCAGAGTTTTATAGTTGTCTTCATAACGTACCCCAACGCCCTAGTGAATAGCATTTTCCTTGAATGTTCTGAGTTGTACTAAGCATCAATGAAATAAACAGTGTTCCACTGGTTGTTGCACAGAAGAACAAACCTTTTTTCTGGTAGCACATCAATAGAGTGGTCGATTGTCTGCCATGATAATTGGATAGTTTTTGTGGGGGGGGGGGGGGGGGGAGGGGGGTGGAAAACCCAGAAATTGGCCTTCTAGAACTTGCAAACTCGCATATATAGCTATATATAGGGACGCTGGTTTCGTTCGTCGAGTATGATCTCAAAATTTATGGCTATTGATCTCTTATTGTCATTCGTATCTTTTAAAAATTTTCAGCAGATGTTGTTTTAATTTGTTACTTTGGTTAAAACTTTTTTTTTTAGTTCAAGTCACTGACAGGGAATACTTTTAAGTGTGGTTCCTTTCGAGCTCCTTCACGCGCTTGGAAAACAAGGGTAGGCTAGTTCGTGTTTTGCTAGTATATAATTATGAGAGAACAAATAACAAAAAAACAATTCCCATAAGCTGCATGGCACTTTGAAAAGTCAGTCAAGGAAAATAATATTCATTTAAAAGTAAAGTACAAACAAAAGAGACGTGTTTTATATGGAGTTGTTTTTCAAAAGCTTTCGGGCCAGACCCTACATGCGGAGGAATATATTAATGATGAGATGACCGTGTCTAAAAATTACCGCGACTGTACTTTATTCTTTTGTACGGTTATAAAAATTCCAAAAAGAAACCGTATTATCACAAAAAATTAGTTCTATTGCGAGCAACGTACCTCGAGTTTCGCCGATAACACCTTAATTCAGCAGCTGAAGACTTGCTGTGAGCTAGATCAGTGATTCTTCTAGGCTGTTAAAAGATGATATGACTTACGTATGAAGCTTGTTGGTTATATATTTTTTGTAAACAAAGGACCTCTACAAATTCATCGCTTTTTATAGTCATTATATTCTCACGATCCAATATCACAAATACGTGATGATGTGGAATTTATTTGCCAACGGCAGATATACAGAAATAATTTGCCTAACCTAAGCATGACGTGCTTAAATATTTAAGGGTGAAAGAGTGGAAAAGAATACATTCAATACACGGCTACTTTTGTTTGAGCCGCATCGTCTGTTTACTTTAATTTTGTTCAAATTGCATTGTGATAAAGAAAGTACATTTTCTCTGTAAGATTTCGTCATTTGCGTTTCATTCCAACAGATCAGCTTATACTGACCCAGCAAAACTGATGGCCAAGCATGGAAAATCAGCACAAGGTTCTAGGAAACTACCCATCTACCCCTCCCTAACAGAATATTTTACCCTGAGAAAGTATTGAGTATAGACTTTGGGTTAGGGGAGGGGTAGGTAAGTGGCTTCCTAGACATCTTATACTGATTCTTCACGCTTTCAAATTAAACTCTATATTGCGTTAAAAAAAATATAGTTAAAGTAACTTTAGAAAATTGGCGATTAATTAACGAAGCCGACAACGGAACATGCAAAGTCACCGCTAGAACGCAATTCTCGTCACAACGAAGAAAAAGTAGGAAACAAAGCGCAGTTTTTATCCTCAGTCATAACATCACCATTAACATATAAAAATAAAGACGCTATGACGTGAACTTTAAGATTTTTCGTAGCAATGCAAACCTAAAGAAAACACAAATTCCTTCTCAAGTTGATGGCACCAGCGCTGGACGGAATGGACTAAAGGACTAACATTGTTAAGCATAGCCTGCGAATTGCAGACATATTTCCGATAGTCGCTTCTCTCCCTCCGAAAAATAACGTGACGGTTTTTATTGGCGGGTGAAACTAGAAACTAAAGCCTAAAAAACCGGATGCTCTCGCAGGCTAAGTTAAGCAGGAGGCTGGGTTTCAAAAGTATTACTGGTGAACCATAGTTAGTGAAATAAAGTAAGTTCTGTCAGAATTACCTCTACTCAGAACCTGTGCCCATAGTCAACCGCAGCGTCATCGCAAGGGATAAAGCAATTAAGTAGCAGTCAATATCAACCATATTTACGTTCGGGACAGTCCAATATAATACTCTACCGCTATGATAACCCAAAAACTCAATATTTACTCGCAACTTCAAAATCGGTCGCCGGACAATAACAATGCAATAAAGCCGCTTACCGACTCAAAGTCGTTACCATTTTTGCAGGCAATGATGGTTTTAGACGATAAAAAAAAAAAAGAAAGAAAGGAAAGGAAGAAACACGGACACTTTGGTTAAATACGAGCAAACAAAACATTAGAATTGATCGAAGAAACGATAAACAAAAATGAATTTCTCTGATAATCCAAGCAAAGTTATCTGGAAAAGCCAAAGACGGTGTATGCTACACTGAACAGCAAATTAAAAAAAGAAATCATAATGTTGCGTTATGTTATACTGTTTATATCTTTTCATTAATAGGAGGAAATGGCCGGGATTACAGTTATTTAGCTAGTGTATCCCAGTGAATTGAAAACGTTGGCCACAAATACTGTTAATAATTTGCTTAAAGACTTTCTGGCAGCCTATAAGCCAAAGGGGAAAATACTATAATATTCTTTAAATTCCAGTTTGGTTGGAGCTCCATGTAAATCTGGATTCAGCAATATCGTTTATTCATTTTTTTTCCTTCTGGTCTTTAATGAGCTTCACTAGTCACTATCTATTCCTATTTTAGCGTGAATATCGCCGATATTTCCATATCTCCATTCGGCCTCGCACGGTTTCGCAGCTCCTCTGCCAAAACTCTGCTGGCGCTAACGAACCCACCCACCCACGCAGGCTTGCTTCGATAAAATTGATACTTGTCTCCGAGTTTGAGGGATATAAAAAAGGGAGGCAAAAAGAAAGCTTTTTATCAGTGATAAATAATTTATTTCTGTTGTTTTATTCCCTCTCAGCCTCGGAGCCAAGCATGAATTTAACAAAATTCGAACTGAAATGTCCTATTCGTAGCGCGAGGTGTTTTTATTTTATTTTTTTGTCAAGAGAACATGCGGCTCAGTAATCGACGATCACTCCTGACCAGATTTGACTTTTTTGTCAGTATTATTATCATGGTTATAATTATTAATATTAGCAGTATCATTATCACTAACCTTATTATCATTAGTAGTAGTAGTAGTAGTATCGAGATCTATAGATAAAAGCATGATTTGTAGTGATATTAGGCATAAATACTATACGAGTGATATTTCAAAATTGTTATATGTAATTTCACGAGCCGTTAGGCAAACGAAATTTAGACAATTTTGAAATATCACCAGTGGTGATATTTCCAAGTCATGCTACTATTTGTTTATACTACTAGCCGCTAAAGGTGTGTAATTTTTACTTGTAGGTATTTCAAATTAAGCTGAAATACCAATGCTCTAAGCCCATCAAATTGCAGAAATTTCTAATGTAGTAGTATAATTATTATTACTAGTTGTAGTAGTAGTATATGTTATAGGACTGTATGCTGTCCAATTTGAAAATAATTTGATGAAAAAAATTCCAAGAACAGCCAAAATTGAACCGCCGGGGGTGCCGGCGTGAGATATTCTCGCGCTTAGGTTATTTAAAACTGACGGAATCGCATATGTAGCCTGCGTAGCAAGCGTTTCTGTGCGGTTTACTAGCAAAGAACGAGGAACGAGAGTCAAAGACCGCGCAACAATTCAATTTACTTTAACGTATTTTTATTACATTTTAAAAGGGCAAAATATGTTAATTGTTCTAATGCGGGACTTGTCCTGCAAAAACCTTTGGTAACGGAAATCCTTTTACGGCCAGCTACCATTCTTCAGGTCCATTGATCTTAAATTTATGATAAATTTCATTCACGTTGTCTTCCTGAGATTCCATGTCTGATTCACCTGATCCCGAAGGTTCGTTTTCTCCTTCCTCTTTCGGCTTTTCCTCCTCATTCGAGCTGTTTTCTTCTTCTCTTTCCTTTGGTTTTTCTTTATTTTCCTCGTTCTCTTCTTTGCCTCCCTGGAGGACTTTGATTAGGTCCAGTATAACGTCAATTGGATTCTTGCTTTCTTTAATCCCTTCAAGAATCTTCTTTATAAAGGGCAGTCTTGGGAGAATAAAACAAACAATTTGTGATAACACGAGTCAAAAGAAAAACCGCAACTTAATAATGGAGTGTCAGAAGCTACGTGCAAACGGACACAACAACTCACAAAGTTGGGAGTTGTTGCTTCCGTTTGCGCCGAGCTCACCTTCAAAGTGGATGGCCATCGGATAAATAATTTAAAATAGTTTATATGCCACCCTTTGGGGCAGAGTGAACAGGTGTTTTATAAATATGAAAAGCTATCTGGTGAAGTGGATATATATATGCAGCAAGATGTGTGCCATTATGTATCATATACTTACATGTATTTTTTGAAAGGGATACGTTTTAAAACTGACTTTACGGTTTCCAATACATCGCCCTGTTCAGGTATTTCGGTGAGTGCGGTGATATCTTCTTGGGTTAAACAATCAAGCATCGCTGGAACTTGTGACGGATAGCAGCCTTAAAAAGATTTAATTAAACCGGACAAACGGATGAGAAATTCATTTTCTTACTGTCGCCATTACTTTATAGTTATTTATGGGGAGCAAGGGATGGCGCAGTGGTGAGAGCGCTTGCCTCCCCCGTATTTGGCTCGGGTTCAAATCCCTGCTTCGATGCCATATGTGGATTGAGTTTGTTGTTGGTTGTCTCCTTTGCTCCGAGAGGTTTTTCTCCCGGTTACTCCGGACCGGTTTCAAATTCCAATTCGACCAGGAATCAGGCAGACCGCTCTGTGGATGTGCTTACCTCCATATCATTATTTATTCATGCAGTTAGTATGTGTAATCAAACAGTGACGAGGGAAATTAGGGAATAATTACACTCGAGTTTTGTCCGAATTCTCCAAATTCCACGAGTAAACCACTTGATTACCTATTTTAATATCATAGATGACAAATTACAATCACAATCGTATGACCTTGTAGGTTTTTGACAGATCGAGAGCCCAGCAACTGAAAACTAAAGCGTATTGGCCCTGACATCTTCATTCATAACATTTTAAGACTTTGCCGCCATCTTGGCACTGGCACTTACAGGACGTTGCCCGCGTGGCAATTTTTAGTGTAATTTCACGTGTGAAAGCTTGTAAAATTATAAATTAACACTGAAATTTGGTGCCAAAATTAAGGTGGAGTAATTTGTCATCCAAGAAGTTACTGTAGGTACATGGTCTTACTTAGTGTTGCATATTGGGGGTGCTGATCGGCCGACCACACATAGCCGGTCGGCTTTCATCTGTTATAATAATTATATTACGTTTTTCCGCACTTACCTGTTTCTACAGCCAATGCCATTAAAAAGATCAAAAGAATTATTCCTTGCTTAGCATCCATCTGGTTTGCGTGTAGAAAAAAAATTAAAAACAATTTTTATGTTATCTTAACCGTTTTGTGGCCCAAACTGGAGTAAAAGTCATCCAGGCCGCATTAGGTTTCCTGCTGGGTTTCTTATTATTTCGAATAAAGAATGAGAAAAGAATTTACACTGAGATCGTGTATTTATATCATAGGCCCCGCTGATGATAACCAGTGGCCTTTGTGACGGCCTTTGTGATCTACTTACAATAATTGTCAGTTTCCGGGGGGGAGGGAGCACTGAAGGAAAACTTGAGTAGAGGTGACAGGTGTGCTGCCGAGGCCTTCAGACCCTGATCGAGAGACTGGATCGAGAGACCTTTTTTATAACCATAATTCGTTTCCTTTTCCAAAAAATCAGACCTGTCGGTCCGGGCCTACAAATATTTGGTTTGATCACTTACCACTTGTAATAAATTATGCTTTGTTGGGGCGAGATGAAAATCTTAAGAGCTGAAAGCGTTGGTGAGGTCAGTACGTACTAGTCATGCGTACAATTTTTAGGACTCTGTGGCAATGAAAGTCAGCCAGGACTACAACTAGTCGAAAAGCTGCTTACACCCGTAATGTTACCGCAAATGTAGACTGGTCATTGCCAGGCTTCACACGTTTTAAGATTTTTGGTTCAAAGAGACAATCATTCAAAGACGCTTAATAGTAAAATTGCATACCCTGTTTAAAAACTTAACATACTCTCCAAAAATAACCTGATCAGCCTTATAAATTGAACCGTTTAGGCCAAATAGGGAATTCCCCCCATCCCGCTTCCCCTGGTCAGTTCATTAACGGGTATCTGCCGGGAACTATCACGGACCTGGGGCCCGTTTCTCGAAAGTCCCGATACTGAATTAACGGGCCCGCAAAGCTGTTGTTGTTTACGTGCAAGAAAGAGGCTTCAATAGCTTGGCATCTAACATGATAAAACTATCAGTTAATGTAACAAAATGCAGTAGTTTTGTAGCCAGGACCCGCGCTTTTATTCTTTATATTTAGATTTGAATGTTTGATTTCGGGCCCGAAAAGTTACCGGGACTTTCGAGAAACGGGCCCGATAATTAACGGGCCCGGTAAGCTGTCCCGTTTAAATTATCGAGGTTTCAATGGTTTTGCATCTAACATGATAAAACTATCAGTTAATGAAACAAAATGGAGTAGTTTGCTGGCCAAGACCCGCGCTCTTATTCTTTATAGTTCGATTTGAATATTTGACTTCGGGCCCGAAAAGTTACCGGGAATTTCGAGAAACGGGCCCCCGTAAACGTCTGAATTACTTTCAAAACAGTGTTACACCTGTTTCAATACCTGCTCCTGTTAATTTCAAAACGACACAAAGTTTCATCATTGAAGTGTAATAGTGACCAGCTTATTTTAACTTTAATCGTTTAAAATATAGGAAACAGTAAATCATTCGATTACTTACTGACAATATTTCAATTCAGTTTCAAAAAGTCGATCATTTGAAGTTATTTCATTCTATTAAATACCAAAGAGCGAGTTTAAAAATGATTTGAAAGAATTTTTGAAATACAAAAGGCTTTGTCTGTAGAAATCCTAAATTGTGAGAACTGCGGAGTGATATTTATGCCCCTATATTTTTAGTCATTAAATCTGAGTCTACTTTTTATTTTGCATAGGCTCTGCCTATTCAAGAAATTTTGTCTAAATCACAACTTTACTGTTACTAAGGTGGACCAAATTAAAAATGTTGAAGAATAAGGTGTTTTGCAGAGATATGAGTGAACCAAAAGGTCCCCATACATAAGCTTCAGTTGTTGGCTAAACATGTTACCCGAAAATGTAAACAAAGTACTGGGTTTTGCGATAGAAAGTTTATGCCCTATAGTATATTTTAAAATCAATGTCCTTTACCTTATCATATCATATAACTATATATGAGGTGACATTAATTACTTTCGTAGTTTAAACTTACCGTTACCGAAAAGGTCAATTTCCTCCCTGTCAGTTTCTGCCAGTGCTAGATGACAGAATCTAATGAATCATAAATCTCCAGGAATCCTTTAAAAAAAACTCTTTTCAAGTATAATTTATTAATAGCTTGGTTACCCGTGTATAAACTAGGCCAATGCTGATTGGCTTTTGTGTGGTCTATTCGCGCACCCTGTGCCTTTTGTTCCAACGCAGGCCTCTCTGAAATCAGCGTTGGCTGAAAATCTACTACCTAAGAACAGAGATGAAATTCGTATCACCTTCTAGGTAGGCTCTGTCTTCTGACTTGGATGGCTCGATGCGCCCACCTCTCCTCCTTACCGGCTGGACGTACCGAGCGGAACCCATGGGCTGCTAGTACGTGACATCACTATGATCAAAATGACACAAGAAGATTATTTTAAACTAGAAATAAGTGAATTACAGAGCCTAGCGAAGCGGAGACAAAGAGGCAGAGGTAGAAAGGAAGGGAAAGAAGCCAATAGGGACTGAGCAGAAACAAATAAGCTAAGCAAACATGACAAATATATGATTCTGTTTTGTCTCAGAGTGTTTCTTGGTGTTGCTGGTTAGCTATTATCTTGTGGTGTGGGTATTGTTCAGTGTCTTTTCAATGTTTGTGTTATGTCATATGGTGAACGCACTCGTCCACAACACTGAGAAACTATCAAGTTCTTATTCAAGAGCTCATCAGCCTATTCATGCTATTCTTTGTCCATTTTTAAGAATACCGTAAATGCCCTAGTGGGCGTCCTCCTTCAAATAAGCGCCTCAAGATTAACCCTTCCGCAAGAAAAATTACGGCTTCGGAAGCTAAGGTAGAATACAAGGATTTTAGAACCAGAACTTAAAAAGCCCTGTATTATTGGCTTTCCATTTCAAAATTTATAACAAAAGTAGAGTAAGCAGAGTGGGTTTTGCAAATGGATTCAGGACTCCACATACTGGCTTCCAGTCTCGTCATACTTGTCAGTGGAACTTGGATTCTGGATCACTATCGTTTTTGGGATTCCAGATTCCTTGAGCTGTATTCCGGATTCCAAGTCCTAGTGTTCCGCATTCCACAAGCAAAAGTTTCTCGGATTCACCCCTCCCCCCTCCCCACTCTCTTAGTTTCCTAGCTAAATACACGTAGAGTTAAACAAGATCAACTGAGGACAGCATCTGTCATACAACACTATTTCAGCTACAGTGAAAACTCGCTACTTAGATGGGCATTTCCCAAGTTAGCCTAAACAGGTTCTTGAAATGGTAATTAGTACAAATTTAGGTTGTATATTAGTTTCTTAAATAGGTTCTTATTTTCTGAGAAATAAAAAAAAAACCTTGAAGCTAAGAGTATTTAGTCTGCATACCATTACATTGCAGTTGGACACCTGTGTCTCCAAAGAGGATTCTGAATGTAAATTTTTATTAACTTATTTGCCCAAGTGTACAGAATTTACAGAATTGTCAGTGTTGTACTGTGCTTCTTTTCAGGACCTAGCCTGCATGGTCTGCGGGATCGCTAGCGCGAGCAAAGTTTTGGATAAGGGGGCTGCAAAGCCGTACGGAGAATGGGTAGGAGACGCTTTGTTTATCGTGCCTTCGGCGCTCGCATCTAGCATGGCAGCCGTCAAAACTCTCACTCTCGCAATAGCTATTCTGCCAGCAAAGCAGGCTATCCAAGACCCCCTCCCGTCACCCCTGGCCTGAGATGAGACAAGAAGCTACAGACAGATTTTCCTTTAGAGCGATTTTCGTATGACCTTGAAAAAAGGTTTCGGTAAGTGTTCGTTCTTTGTTTCATCAGCCAATGGATGAAAAGATCAAAACATGGCCTCTTCGTTTTCCCGCCAAAGAAACCCTAATATGGAGAAGGCATTGTTCGATTGGCCAATCGTGTTGTAGTATGACGTCAAAGCGAAGTATCGTTTGATTTCTAGAAAGTTCGCGGGCATGAAGTTTTTTCACCTGAGCGTTCGCTTAACCAATGAAAAGCCAGGCGCGTTTGTCTGTCCGTTCGATAAACCAATCAAATCGCTCTATTTCCGTTTGTTTGTTGTTTCTGTTTTGTTCGTGCGCTTTCATTTCAAGGTCATACGAAAATCGCTCTAACACTGTGACCTCCAAAACATGCCGAAAGCTTTTCTGGTCATTTTTATAACACAACCGTAAAGTAAGCGCGCACTCAAAGAAGTACGGGTCAATTTTCACGCCATAATATTTTATTTTCACCCCATAGTTTGAAAATGTTTTTATCAGTAATACCGAGAGAAAGAGGACAAGGTTTTACAATTCACATTAAGAGGAAAAACTACTTACTTCGCGAAAAGAATTGTTAGGGTGGAATAGAATTTGCAAAGAATGATTTGCACAAGCCATAGCGCGAGTAGATGACTCGCGTTATTTTCTTACTATCTGTTACAAAATTTGAACAAATTTGAAAGGTCTGCAAGTTTTTTCTCTTTCGAATATGTTGTAACGCAAATACGTAGAAACCCCTGCGTGCATCCATAACTCAAAACTACCTGGCCAGCCGTTAACATTTTTAAATACCCCTTACTGATTTGAAGATCTTAGATTACATTCGAAGCCTAATGGGTCTTGATGTTTTAGCATTTTGTGTGTATCACCTATGAAATAAGGAACACGATGATTTATAATACGTCACTAAACGGGTACTAATATTGACTAGCAGAGTAAGGCATGGGCTGAATGGGGCCAAGGATAAGGGCTCCCAGAGAAGTGTTTTGTTTAAACTTATTGATTAATTCATTTGTTCATTTATTGATTTTAATATTGATTTATTTATTTATTTATTAGCACTGACATTGGCTTAATGAAGCTGATTTTCACAGAGCAGGTTAAGTAAAAATGCATGTTGCCTGTCGAGCGATTCGTCACATAACTGGACCATGACAGAAGTTTGTAGAAAACAATGAAACGACAACTGTCTCATGACTTCTTTTTAGATCGAGGGATTAGCTTTTCTTTCTGGTAAATAGGCAGCTCCTTTTGCAAGTCCAGTAAGTTTACCTTTACCTATAAATGAATAGAAAACACTCTCTGAACATCTTATTAAAATGATTTTATTTTAAATTGCCGCGTTCGACGAAAGAGAACGCGTTCTAATCTTGGTTTTCCTTTGGCTTGAACATTTTTCGGTCGGGAAACTTATAGCTGAGCACTTGAATACCTGCCATCGTCTGTTAAACGCGCCTCCCTAAACTTTCACACTGCAGCTAGTTCGTATGTAACATTCTGACAACTAAACTGACATACCATAAACATTCTCAAACGTTTTTTCGTAATTAGCTTCCGCATTTTCAACTTTCATTGCTTCGCTTAGTGTTTGAGGAACGCGTAAGCCTGTAGAAAACAACGTGAACACGGGTTTAGTTAACTATACATGAATTGGTTTACAGTAAAACCCCACGTATAAGAACCTAAAATTTAACTCGGGGGAACCTGTCAGGCCGAAATTTTCATTTTAAGCACCCTTCACATAAGAACCATTTCAGGCTGAAATTTCAAAGTAGGTTCTTCAGTTTCCAAAGTAATATAAAGTCAATCTGTTTTATTTTCTTGTAAATAATACAATACAATAGTCTGTATGTTAGAGTGCTTACACTTTGTCTGCAACCTACTATAATCCATGTAACTAGCATGAAAATGTGTGAATAATTTAATATAAAAGGCCACCACCACCAATACAAGTACTTTTTCTCTTGTCAAAATTTAAGAACCCATCTAAGAACCTAGATATAGCCTGAATACGAGTTAAGCACCATTTATGTACCTGTTCAGGCTGACTTGGAAACGTCTAGGCTCTTATATGTGG